>OZ012614.1:16086138-16435412 GCA_963942555.1 Aleiodes leptofemur | reverse complement strand
TTTCGTTTCCGTTGAGGCCCTTTTGCCTCTGCTCTTTCTCTCTTTCTCTCTTTTTCTCTCAATCGTTCGTTTTACTTGTGTCTCTTCTCAGCGCACACGCTTGGTCCATAGCCGGCCAATCGTGACGCCCGGTCCATGGCGAGCCGGTTAATGCCTCCTCTCTTGGGTTCCTCGTAACTATTGCCTTCGACGCTTTTATCTTCTCTCTCTCTTCTCTTTCTCCTCTTCTTCTTCTCCTTCTTCTTCTTCATCTTCTTCTTCTTCTTCTTCCTTTTTCTTAACTGCGTCTTACGCCAATTCAAAATACAAAAATAAAGGAAAAAAAAAGGAGCACGCGAAATAAAATGAAAAATAAAATAAAATATAAAATAACCAGAGAAATAAAGGGGATGAAGGGAAAAAAAAGCACTATGGTCAGACCAAAAGGTGGCTCTGAATTGCCGCGAGACGAAATGCGTATGAATCTTTGCACCTGCTCTTCTGCACTCTTCTCAGAGAGATACCGCTTCACTGTATGTGTTTATATATGTGTGGGTAAAATACTTTTAAACTTTTACCGGGTATAATTCATGATGAGAGTAGATTTGGAATAAAAGTAAAAAAACGGTGGAAATTATCGGCAGAAAGGAATTTGCGGTAATTATAATATGAGAATTATCAAAAATTTGAACTTTGTGTCTTAGTAAAGTTAAATAAAAACACATTTACTGTGTAATTGTAGTTAATTATGCCTGTAATAGTGAAAATGATTTGATGACTGTAATTATCATCTGCAGCTCTCTTCTCTCCATTCAGAAAATCTGAAGAAATGGAAAAACAGGAAAATTCAGACGTTTAAATAACGCAAAAATTAGCCAGCAGGAGCAAAAAAAAGTGGGTAAATCTTTTTACGAGTGAATACATTTTATTTCATGATATTCCTGGAAATATATTTTTTACTCGCCGTTAATTCCCGCCTCGATTTTGCCCCACAACTTAAAAAACACACACACACACACATAAAAAACCGCCATTATCCACAGCGTGTGGCAGCATATATAGGATGCCGTTGTCTCAGTATGGTATCGCAGTATTTTCCCTCTCTTTTTCTCTTCCTCTTCTTCTTTTGCTCTTTCTCTCTTGCTTATCCTCCTGCTTTCTGGGGCCTCACAGTTACGCCCGAGGCAGCGTCTTAACAACTTAATTTCTGCCGATAGAAGACCGGCTTGTGGGCCCGTTACACACTCTCTTTTCCCCTCCTCCAACAGATATATATATATATGTGTGTATGTGTCCGCCATTTTCTCCTCTTTTTCCCATTATTATCCCTCTTCGTATTTTACATCTGTTTTCAAACACGATAAATGCATTACACACTCACATATATATATATGTATATACATATACTGATGGAGATGAATTTTTCCCCCCCTCCCCCTCTTTTTTTTCCTCTTCTTCTTTATCTCTCAAAATTTTTATTTCGTTGAGAGTTTTTAAGTGGAAATGAATAACCGGTAGTTGCACAGTGGAATTAGATCTCTTCTCGTTTTATCTTTTTTTTTACCTTTTTTTTTTCATGGCATCTGGGCTTCTGGTAATACTGCAGCGGTTCCTCTCTCAGCGAATTCTCCACTCTTTTTTTTTCTCCTCCACTTTTATTCCTCTCAATCTCCTTTTTTCTCTCTCTCTCTGTCTCTACTCTTGTCACGAGAGAATGAAACCAGTTTCATTCTCGTGATTGGAGCAAGTGAGAGAGGGGAAAACGAGAGGATTGGACAGGAAATGCGCGACAGGCGAGAGATGATAGAGGGTGGCTTGCTGGAAAAGATGAGGGGGGGGGGAGGGGAGGAGGGCAAGGTGCCTTGGAAGAAAAGAAATAAAGGCGCAGTTTCCTTTTTTTTAAGATGATTTTGTCGAGAGAAGGACTGATTGTTTGTGCGTGTGGCAGAGAAGAGGAGGAGGGGGAGGGGAAGGAGGAGGGGAGGGGGTGGGAGGGAGATGGAATTTAATATGGGTATTGAGTGAAGAGGAGTTGTGGCGGTTAAAAGAGGAACGACGACTGGTCCTCCCCCTCCTCCCCTCCCCTCCCCCCTCTTTTGCTGGCACGTCTTCATTAGTCCACAGCATCCGAGTCACGTCAGTGGCGTGACCAACCATAGTCGTCGTGTCGTACGCCTTGTAATTTACATTATTATACATATATGCATACATTTTTTTTTTTTCAATTATTTTCGTTGGGAATATCGTAATTCTTTCTTCTTAATGAACTTTACATTTTTTTTTTGGGAGAAGTCTGAGGTGTAAGGAAGTCATTTTGAACTGAAATTCATGAAAGTCAGATTTTTGGGGTTTTTTTTTCGTTTCTTTTTTTTTGGACAGGTTGGCGAGAGAATTTTGGGCTTCAGGTGTTGGAAAATTAAAACACTTTATTATTTAGATCAGATTTTATTTATTTAATCCAAATACATAATGCCAAAAACACTTGTTTTATGATTTATCTTAACGAAAAAAATCTGATCTTTCTTGTTCCTGATTATTGCCAGATTTTTCAATTCATTACTTGTTTTTTTTTTTTTTTTATTTTTTTTCTCATCGGAGTTGTTGAGATTCTATTATTCGGCTGTTGAGATTCTATTATTTTTTTTTTTTTTTAATTTGTTTTTTCATCGGAAACTCGGCTGTTGTTGAGATTCAGACTTGGTAATTATTTGTTGAGATGTGAAATTATAGAGTTTTTTTTTTATAATTTTTTTTTTTTTTTTTTATAATTTTGTCTTTTTTTCCAATATTTAATTTTGCGAATTAGGGAAAAATAAAAGTTAATTTGATAAATTTAGTTACATGTATACGTCATACCATGGTGAACTTGCGAAGAGAGATATTCTACATATATAACAATCATACAACATATATGTGTGGCGCGAACATGGGATTAATTGACATATATTCAACATATATATATATTTTTAATTGCAGAAATATATATTACGATATATGCCTCACACATAATTAAATATTTTATATTTATGTCCACTATATAGTTACAATGCTTTAGGGAAGAAGAAAAGTTATCTGATCAATCCAGTTGCATATATATAACATATTTCTAAAATATATGAAATATATATGTGTTAAAAGAGATGTTTAATATTTTATTTTTAACTATAATCCATTAAATACGTTCAACGATGTTCAAAATATTATGTATGTTATATATTTTATCCTAAAAGCGTGAGTAAGATGGAATACACTCACGTTTTGTCTCAATTTACATAATAATAAGTGTCAATATTGCAAAAAAAAAGTTTTTAATTGTAAAATTGTAAAATTTTTTTTTTTTTTTTTTAACTATTTTTAATGATGTCATAGGGCTTTTTTTTGCATATCATTTTTTCCTCCATAACTAAAGTGAAGATGGCAGTTTCTAATTGGAATATATATAGTACCTGATCAAATCGCTTTTTTTCCCTTGAGAGAAAAGAATATTTCGATTTAATCAGCTATTAATGGATGAAAATGATAACATAAAACTTTCTTGCTTTGTCACAGACATTTCATTTTATTCAGTTTCGAGCTCTGCTCTGAGAAAGAAATGATGGTGAAAACAGGCAAATATTGATGACACTGGTCCTGAGCAAACATTTTTTTTTAATAATTAAAAACATAGTTGAATTTACCGAATAAACCTTTATTGTTCATTCAAACACATTAGATTTTTGAATAAACAGCATTCAGTAAATTCAAAACTTTTAATTATTTCAAAAAAATATTTGCTAAGGATCGATATTTGCTTGTTTCTATCACTATTTTTGCTCTGAGTCTGGAAATATTAGAAATTTTGCAATTTTTGCCACTAGTTATCCCTCCAAAAATCACTTTTAATTAATTGATTAGTAACATTTCGATGAACTTCTGGGCACAAAACTTGAATCCTTCTTAAGCTGATCTCTCATTCATTTGATAAGGTAGAATCGCAGATTAGCCCATGAGAATCATCAAATTAGGAATATTTCCGGGGTTTCGAAGTTGAATAAAATGAAGTGTTCCAAAGCAAGAGAATTCCATTTGATCATTGGCCAATCAACACAATATTAATATTTAATTAAATCAAACTCTTTTCTCTTTTTTAAGGAATCATAGCGATTTGTTCAGATATTACATCCATCAGGAATCTCCCTATTTGTGGGTTAATTATGGGGCAAAAAAGGATTTGAAGAAAAATTCCCATAACTCAATTAAAAACATCGACGAAAATTTGAAAGTTATCCTATCAGATGGTAGGGTGATTTCAAATTTTCGCTATTCGTGAACATTTTTTCAAATCTTCATTATTCGCATTTCACAGGCTCCATGTATGCTCATATATGGCTATATATGTACCGTCTATACTCATATATGCTCACATATGTTCCGTGAATGCTCATAAATGGCTATATATGTTCCGTTTATGGTCATATATAGTCAAATATGTTCCGTTTATGATCATAAATGGTCAAATATGTTCCATTTATGATCATAAATGGCCATATATATTTCGTTTATGGTCATATATGGTCAAATATGTTCCATTTATGATCATATATGGTCAAATATGTTCCATTTATGGTCATATATGGTCGAATATGTTCCGTTTATGATCATATATGGTCAAATATGTTCCGTTTATGATCATATATGGTCAAATATGTTCCATTAATGATCATAAATGGCCATATATGTTCCGTTTATGGTCATATATGGTCAAATATGTTCCGTTTATGGTCAAATATGTTCCATTTATGATCATATATGATCAAATATGTTCCGTTTATGATCATATATGGTCAAATATGTTCCGTTTATGGTCACGTATGTTCAAATATGTTGCATTTATGATCATAAATGGTCAAATATGTTCCGTTTATGCTCATATATGGTCAAATATGTTCCATATATGCTCATATATGTCTCATATATGGCCATAGTAGTTTGGTTGTTTCGGCTACAACTATGGCCAAATATATATTATATATGTTCATATATGTTCACATATGATGATTTTTGTTCCGGGAAATAGAATTTCACATAATGATTGTATGTTCCGAGTATGCTGATGTATGGCTACATATCTTCCATATATGCTCATATATGTGTCATACATGGCCATAGTAGTTTGGCTGGTTCAATAGCACCTATGGTCACATATATATTATATATGTTCATATATGTCCACATATGATGATGTTTTCCCGGAAAAAAAAAATTTCACATAACAAAAACCAAAAGTGCATACTCATGTTTAGTATCTAATGGTTTAATCTGAAGTTCCAAGCATTAATTTTCAGAGTAAAAATTCCTATTTCTGATTACAATATTTACTAACAATAACATTATAGTAAAGTTTTTTTTTTTTTTTTTTTTTATCAAAGTTTCTTTTTCTACCATATTTTTTTCAGTTCGAGCCTCCTAAAAATTCGCTCAGTGTATACGTGTTCTTTTTATCTTCTTCGATTTTTCTGGTTGATTAATGGCACTTTTTTTTTGTTGTTTTTGTGTGTCTGGTGGAAGAACTCAACTGCAGACATGAATACAGATTTCAATTATTCCTGAGAGATTTTTCAATCAAAAACATAATTTTTTTCATTTTTTTTCAGTATTTTTTGGGTTTCGGTTACTTCTTGATTTTGAGTTAATTGAGTCAATCGTTAATTTTTTTTAATTTTCTTGAGGTTTCTTAGTGATATGGTGAAATTGCAGTGAATAGACGGTCGATTTTTGACTTTACTGTCAGTCTACCTACTTTTTGCAGTCGAAGCAGAGTTGATTCACGGTCAATAATGGATGTTTCTTGTTTCATTCTCGCATCGACTTTAGATGGTAAATTGATGGTCGTTAAAGCAGTCGTTTGATGGTCGAAACACTGTAGTTCAAACAGTAAGACCAAATTTCGACCGTCAATTCACCAAATTTCGACCTTATTTCGAGCGTGACCACTAAACCGTTAGGGTTATTTCCTTTACAAATTTTTGACTAATAAATATGCAGAACAGGGGCCTTCATAAAATTTTGAATAATTATCAAAGTCAAATCTTCGGAAAAAAATATGGAATTTACAAGCGAGATTTGAACTCACGACCTTCTGATTACACGTCAGGTGCTCTGACCACTGAGCTATTGCGAGTTCCTATACTTTCCTTCAAATTTTTGACCAAGATATATATTACATCATTTTGAAATTAGTTTCTAATTAATTTTTTTTTTAGTACCATATTTTGCATATTTAGCATTTGCCTTTTTTTTCTTCTTTTAATATTATTTCCAACGTCAAATGGTGCAAAGTGACTGAAATCATGTATATTTTGCAGAATTTGGAAAAATTAATTTGGAAAATGATATTATTACAATTATTTTTTGTTATCGTTCATATTTTAAATATTTATTTATTAAATTAATTCAATTTAATAGATCGATCGAGCGCTTATGCATTTTAAATTTACTTGGGGGCCAATATTCTAAAATTATTTTTGAAAAATAAATTTTTTAAGAAGAACTGGGGAACAGCATTTAATATTCGAATATTATACAATATTATATATTCTTTCAGTCGTTTTAGAACCAAAGTGGCGTAAGTGCTATGCTTATACATAGCACTTACGCCTTTTTGTTTCTAAAATGACAATTTATTGTCATTGCAATTTAAAAGGGACTCGAGTCTGATTCAGAAGCTAAAACCTAAATTTTCATAAAATTTTCGTGTCAATGAAAATTAATTTGTTTTAGAAATTCAGGAAAATTCTGGGTTTTTTTTTTGAAAAATTGAACAAATTCTGCGATATTGCACGAAACGCGCGAACGATTTCTTTTTTTTTTAAGTGAGGGGATTCCTCTTTTTTAGGGATTTTCATGTACGATGTATATAATTCAGAATAGTTGAATCAACAACTGTAATTCTTATTATATTTTTACAGAATCAAAATTAAATTTAAAAATTTTTTTGTTTTGAAATTTATTCGATTATTTAGTGGATTTATGACTAGATTATTCGCTAAATTTTTTCGTCTTGATATTTTTGTGCTGAAAAATAATTTAAAAAAAGTCCCAAATTGGACTTTTGTTGAATTTTTTAACGACTCCTCAAAATATTCGGTTTTTTTTCGGGCTTTACTGAAGTATAGAATATTTTTTTTATTGTCCAAGATATAACTATGAGGTAATTACGAAAGTTAATTTTTTTTTAAAATCATTATTTTGTCCTTAAAATTTCTGACACTCAACAGAGAATTAAACATTTTTTTTTAATTTTATGAAAACAATAATAAATTTTTTTCTTTTTCATAAAATTATTGCAACAAATATTTCGTTTTTTTCAACTTTTCATTTAAAAAATCCGCGGAAAACTTAATTTTCGGATGGTTTCAGAAGTAATTTATCGTTTTGTACTTATCTATAAATTATTTTATATTTTTTACTTCAAAATCATTTACTTGAATTGATCACTTGGCTTATCATTTCATTAATGATTTGAATAAAAATATAATGCCAGTAAATTTTCCAAAAAAAATGTCACAGCACCATTTTCGTGATTTTTTAAAATTATTTTCAATATTGCGGGGATTAGAATTGTCACTTTTAGATGTTTTTAGTGCCTTTAATCATGTCTAAAAATATACGTTAAAATACGTTTATGTCTTCTGTGCGTTAACACGTGCGTTTTTTTTTTTCTTTCAAACATTTTCCTCCCAAATTTTTTTTTTACAATTTTTCATTTTTTATTTTTTAAAAATCGAAAAAAAAAAATTATTTTTTCGAGATTGAGAGAAAGAAAAAAATTTACGCAACGAACTTGTGTGCGATAAGTGTGCGTGTACGTTTTATTCGCTCGTTATAAATTCAATTGAAACGAGAAATGATTTTTAGAAAAATTAAATTTAATAATTAAATGAATTTTTTTTTTTTTTTTTTTTTTTTTTTGGGAAATTCAATTTTAAAAGTATCTGAATTGCAAAGAAGTCATTTGATAATGCCCATTCGAATTTTAATAATTTTATAATGCCCATCAAACCCTTCATTTTTTAAAATCTTTTATTTTCCCTTTTATTATCGAATATTACTGATGAATTTTTTTTTGTTTAATTTTTGATGTTTTTTTTTTTTTTGAGTAATTTACATTGGTGAAATCCCACTTTGACTTAGCCTAAAGTTTTAAAATTAGTGATAGAAGGAAATTACTTCTCTTCAGATACTTTTTTCATTGAATTTTCAAACATAAAAAACATAAATATTTTCCAATAAATTTTCAAAAAATTTGAAAGAAATAAATAATTTAAAAAAATGAATTTTAGTGATTATTCCTTTTGTTTGGTAATTTTTCTTTTTAATTTTAATTTTTTTTCAAGTTTTTTGAAGACAACGAGCCAGCCTCAAGCAAAATTGATGCTGCTGTGTCTATTACTGTTCGCCTTTATCTAAAAATCCATGAAGACGTTTTTTGCATCAAGTCATATTTTTTTTAATCTAATTAATATTATTTTTCATTAAATTTTGTTTTTCACTATTTTCTCCATTCACATCATCAAAATAGATTAATTTTATTTTCCCCTTTTTTTTATATTTTTTTTTGAATTTGTTTATATTTATTTACTGAATAGGATCCAACAGTTGAATGCTTGATAATCTTTTTCTTTATTTTATTTCATATATTTATTATTTAATGTGGAAGCCAAAGTTCGAATTTCATTTCTGTTTTTTTAGAGGTATACATAGGTTTTAGATAGATATTATTATTTTTCATTGATTTTAAATATTTTTCTTCTTTTTTTTTCCTGAGTTATCAGATGTGTTCAACTGCATATACTTTGAATGATATTTTAAATTTTCTTTTTATACTGTTATCGTTTTTTTTTAATTTCTCTGAATTTTTAAATATTATCCATTTTATATTTTCATAAGATTTTGAGGATCTGTTTGACGTGATGGGTCTCGAACAAGTTGAAATTTCCATATTCTGTTGGGGCCAATTTCAGTAACGTATAGTTCAGTGCCATTTGGTGATATTGCCATTGCGTGAGGCTGCATAAATGACTACGAGAAGAAAAAAAATAAATCAGAAAATAAAATTTACAAAAATTCTCCAGTTAAGGTAGTATGCCAGCAAATTTGAGGACAGTTAAACCCTTATTTTTTTGATGCCATATCAAAGATGATACTTTTTTACATTTTTCTGAATTTTTTCATAATTTTTGACCGTCCAGTTTATGAGATATGAATGATCAAAGTTACTGAAAATAGCAGTGGTGGGGATGAAACGCCCTAAATCGGACGGAAATAACGAAATTACTAAAAAACCACAGGGTTGACCCATTATTTAAAAACAATTAGCGAAGAGAACAGCATTTTAACTAAATAATAGAAGAAAAAAATACTCAATTCACCGTATAGTTATTGAGAAATTTTAATTAGAAGGTAATCGTAACTATTTGCCTCTCTCTCTATCTCATGCATGTGATAGGAGATTAATGCAAAAGAAAATACAAGAGAAAGAAATTATATTCACGAGCTGAAGATATGACTTTCGAATAGTTTAATCACTTTTTTCGGGTAAATTAAAGCACATTTTCCCCGAATTAACAGCAATTAATTGAAAACAAACCTAAAAATCCTCATTTTTCCCTGTTTTATCAACCGTACTTCAGGAGACTACCTCAAAAATGTGAGAAAAATTATTTCGAGTGGAAATTGTCTATTATTGAAGCGTATTTCAGTTTTAAACAGAATTTTCCGCGATTTTCAAAAGGATCTCGAAAACCATTGGGTTTATGAGAATTTATGAAGAGATCTTTTTTATGAAGAGATCTTTTTTATGAAGAATTGAATTCTCTACAAAAAAGGTCCCTTGACAAATTCTCCTAAACCAGACGGTTTGCGAGATCCCTTTAAATAATGAAACGAAAGTGAGAAATTTAAAAAATACTCCTGAATTCCACGTTTCGCGATATTCATTTATTTGCTATGATGAAAATATCATCAAAGCAATATCATAGGAGATTAGTAATGTTAAAAAAAATGAAGATATGGCTTTCGAATAGTTTAATCACTTTCTTTCGGGTAAATTAAAGCGCATTTTCCCCGAATTAACAGCAATTAATTGAAAACAAACCTAAAAATCCTCATTTTTTCCTGTTTTATCGACCGTACTCTGGGATATTACCTTAATTTCATTAAAAATTTTACTCCACTTATTTTTTTCATCTTTACCTGAGTTGTTGGAGCCCAATGGCCAAATATTGTTTCACTGTTAGGATCCATGATGAAGCCTCTAATTGGTATCATTGGTGAGGTAGGTCCATTAACAGCATACAGCGTATTGCCTTTAAAAAAGGAGAAACACACACAAAAAGTGTATAAAAAAAAACCGCACGATAATCTTTTGCAGCAGTAAATGCTAGGCAATTTTCTCTGCATAGAGATGAAAAATATATATATGTTTGAAAATAAATAAAAAAATGTTTACCATGAGCAGCAACAGCAAATACTCTGCCGAGATCAGGCTGATGTAGCGTTAGGGGTGGTCCACGTTCCTCGTTACTGCTGCTACTCATGTGGAGACCAACATTCAGGCAAATTACCCTCATGTTCTCACGATCAGCGACACAGACATCTCCCTGTTCAAGAATTGCAAGACCATGCGGTACACGTAGCGTGACAAATTCTTTAAAAAACACAAAAAAAAAGAAATGTCAGCATTTAAAGTTAACAATAATTCATCAAAAAACCGGTACAAAACAGTGTAAAATGATTCAGGATTTTTTTTCAGGATGAAGGACTTGTTCAAAAAATCTGAAAAAATTTGAGAAAATCCTCCAAAATATCTTCATTTTCGGTGATTTTTTTCAAATTTTTTTGAAGAAGCCTTCACTCTAAAAAAAAATATTTTCGATCATTTTTTGAGAATTTTCGAATTTATCAATGTTCAATTACCTCCAAATTGCGGAATTTTGTTGATTAAATTACCAGAAGGATCAAAAATCATAATTCTATTGTTACAATAGCCATCAGCAACTACAATTTCACCATTACGTGATACAGCAACTGCAGTTGGTTGACAAAAGTGTTGATCATCAGTTCCACGTACAAATCTTTCGCCCAATATTAATTCTGGTTCAGTGCTCCCGGATGAAAACTTTGAATTATTTAAATGGAAATTAAAGTATTAATTAGGAGGGAAATTTAAATGAACACAGTGTGTTGGGTTATATTATAAAGTAGGGGGGGGGGGGAGGGGAGATTGAAAATAATTACTTTGAATACTTGATGCAGTGCAACGTCAGTCAACCACGTATTTCCGGCTGGATCGATGTGAAAACCGTGAGGTAGATAGAACATATCCGCACCCCAGGCATTTACAATGATGCCATTCAATGGATTCAAGGTCAGAACAGTATCCTGTTGGATGGGTCCCCTGAATGCCTCTCTGTACTCCAGATTATCGTCAAATGAGCTGCAATGTTCAATTATCGCCCCACATTATTTTTTTAAATTTATTTGAAACATTTTTTATAATTATTATTTTTAATAAATGTTGAAATAATTGGAATTTGAAAAAATTTGAATCATGAATATTAAGTTTAGTATTTAAAATTAAGTTTTTTTTTCTGAGGGGCTAATTCAAAGATTCTCGAATTCTCAACAGACTTTATGAATATTCATGAAATTTCTTGGAATCCATGAAAATTGAGCGGTTTTCTGGAAATTTCACGGGATTCTATGGGAATTCAAGAGATTTCAAGATTTCATGGCAGAAACAAAGATCCTGCCGTTGGACTATATCGGATATGCAGAAACAAAGATGCATAAAAAATAAAAACTTGATTAAAGTAATATTCACAGAAAATTCAAAATCTTCTATGACTTTTCTCAAGTTCTTAAATGGATTTTTCAAATATTTTCATGATCAGAACAGTATCCTATTGGATGGGTCCCCTGAATGCCTCTCTGTACTCCAGATTATCGTCAAATGAGCTGCAATGTTCAATTATCACCCCACATTATTTTTTTAAACTCATTTGAAACATTTTTTATAACTATTATTTTTAATAAATGTTGAAATAATTGGAATTTGAAAAAATTTGAATCATGAATATTAAGTTTATTATTTAAAATTAGGTTTTTTCCTTTCTGAGGGGCTAATTACTCCTAAAATCTGGGTAGACCAAACTTTAAATTGCAAAAATTCAAAGATTCTCGAATTCTCAACATACTTTATGAATATTCATGAAATTTCTTGAAATCCATGAAAATTGAGCGGTTTTCTGAAGTTTTCACAGATTTCTATGAGAATTCAAGAGATTTCAAGATTTCATGGCAGAAACAAAGATCCTGCCGTTGGACTATATCGGATATGCAGAAACAAAGATGTATAAAAAATCAAAACTTGATTGAAATAATGTTCACAAAAAATTCAAAATCTATGACTCTTCTCAAGTTCTTAAATGGATTTTTCAAATATTTTCATGATCAGAACATTATTTTGTTGGATGGGTCCCCTGAATGCCTCTCTGTACTCCAGATTATCGTCAAATGAGCTGCATCAATGTTCAATTATCATCCCACATTATTTTTTTAATTCATTTGAAACATTTATTATCATTATTATTATTATTATTATTATTATTATTATTTTAATAAATGTTGAAATCATTAGAATTTGAATTTTTTTCTTTTTTTTCTGGGAAATTGTTGGATTTTGATGTTTTATTTCATGAAAATTGGACGAAATCGGGGAAAATATTGGAGATAGATTTCTTTTGATGATTCCATTGAAAAGCTGAGGAAATTTACGATGAAAATCATGTGCCAGAATTGATTTTTTAGAATTTTTGAAAAATTCGATTTTTCTGAACAAGATTTGAAGGTGAAAGCCTTTTAATTTTTGAAAATTTTCACTTTTTTGAGGATATCTCTGGTTCTATTGGTCGTAGCGACTTGGGGTTGGTCTTAAATGAAAGGTGAGATCATTTACCATCGATTTATGTCGTTTTGAAAAGAAAAATATCGATTTTTAAGGTATTTATCGGTATTTTTGGGGTGAAAACCGATTTTCATAGAAATACTCATAAATACCTTAAAAATCAATATTTCCCTTTTCAAAACCACATAAATCGATGGCAAATGATCTCACCTTTCATTTAAGACCAACCCCAAGTCGCTACGACCAATAGAACCGGAGATATCTTTGAAAAAGCGAAAAAAATCGAAAATTGAAAGGTTTTGACCCTCAATTAGTCCCCGAAAAATTTGAATTTTCAAAAAATTCAAAAAAATCAATTCCGACACATGTTTTCCACCGCAAATTTCCTCAGCTTTTCAATGGAATCGACAAAAAAAATCTATCCCAAGTACTTTTCCTCAAAAACCCCATTTACCCCTCCCCCCTCCCCTCTTTCCTAATTTAAAATTAAAATAAAATAGAATTAATAATAAAAATAAAGACGTACTTGTAGTTCCAAATTCTGTCAGCCCGATGAAAAATGACAGGTTTACCAGAGAGATCAACAGAGACCCCAACAATTTGTCCAACTCCTGTAGGTCCTTGCCATCCTGCTTGCTCTACAGGAAATAATATTTTCTTCGGCTCAACTTGTTGCTCATTTCTCTCTCCTTTTTCCTATTAAATCATCAAAAATAAAAAAAAAAACCATTTCAATAAAAAAAAATAATAATAATATTCTTTTATACTTAATACATTAAATGTATATTTATATGATGAATATCATATAAATTTCGCTGCCAAACCTTTATTTTGGCTTAATTCATTAAAATAATATTTTCTTATCTCAATACATCAAATAAATAGGGGAAGGTGGGGTAAAATGGGTACAAGGGGTAAAACGGACACGGGTTGATTTTGGTATTTTATACTATGAAATTGATGGAAATATTGGAGATAGATTTTTTTTGATGATTCCATTGAAAAGCTGAGGAAATTTGCCATGGAAAGCATATGTCACAAGTTATTTTTTGGATTTTTTCAAAAAATTCCATTTTTTGATCAAAATTTGAAGGTGAAATCCTTCTGTTTTTGAAAAATTTCAGGTTTTCGTGAATATCTCTGGTTCTATTGGTCATAGCGATCTGGGGTTGATCTTAAATGAAAGGTGCGCTCATTTCCCATCAATTTATGTGGTTTAAAAAAAAATTATCAATTTTTCAAGTACTTATAGGGCAAAAACTGATTTTCAGAAAAGTGCCTATAAGTATTTGAAAAATTGATTAAAAAAAATTTGAACCACATAAATCGATGAGAAATGAGCTCACCTTTCATTTGAGATGAACCCCAGATCGCTACGACCCACAGAACCGAAGGAATCCCCGAAAAAGTGAATTTTTTCGATTTTCGAAAGAATCACCCCTTCAAAACTCGCCGAAAAAAGCGAAAAATTTTCAAAAAATTGAAAAAAAATAATTTCAACACATGTTTTCCGCCCAAAATTTCCTCAGCTTTTCAATGGAATCATCAGAAATTCAATTAGAATCTCCATTTTACCCCACCTCCCCCTATTTATATGAAATGGACCAACATATGTTACGCAATCAAGTTCACGAAATAATCATTAAAAAAAAAAAAATAAAAGAAATTAACTTACATCCAATAAGTTGAGTAGTTCATCAACGAAATTTGGTACAGCTTCATTATTATCAGTGACACGACAATAAACTAATCCAAATAGTGTCAAAATAATTGGAATAAATTTATTAATACTGGTGTACATCCTGATCGTGAATATGAGAATCAACTGGTTGGTTTGGTATTAATACAAGAGTAGAAGAAGAGAGCTTTTTTTTTTCTAATAATTTCAATTTGGATCGATATAAAGCACGCAGGCGCACTATTCCGATACGTAATTCTAATGGTGCGTATTTAGGAGAATCTCTTCTTTTTTTTCGAATTTAAATGTTAATTTTTTTATTTTTTCATTTTTTTATTTCGCGTTATTTTTAATTATTGCTAATTTTTTCTGCACACGATCAGGATCAATTATTTTTTGTTCAGTGTACTTAAACTAATTTTTAATTTTTTTTTTAAATTTATTTTCAGTTCGGTTTTACGCGGTTTTTTTGTCTTTTTTGAAATTTATCAGTAAAATTTAATTTTAACGAGCGGATTTTAATTTTAATGGCGCAGACATCGATCTTAAGAGGATTAAGACTGTTTTTTTGTTTCTTTTAATTTTTTTTTTAATTTTTTTGAGTCTTTTTCTTCTCAAGGCCAATGATTTTTACGGAATGATTGTTTAATTCAATGAATCGAATAAAAAAAATAACCGATTTTTTTAATAATTGACTGAATTAAAAATTTTGTGATGTTTTTAAGGCGTTTTCCTGGTTTTAGTGACTTTTTTTTGTTGTTTTTTAATAATGTGACGCTAGAGAATACTTTTTACTATTTTTTTGCAATTTTTTAAATATTCTATTATCACTTCAGTTTTATTTTTCAATTTTTTTGGTGAAAAAAAAGGATTATTCACGGAAATACTCGTAAAATTCGATGAAATTCAAGATTTTTAAATTTAAAAAATTAAATCACGCAATTTTTAAATTAATTTTTAGTTAATTTTGTAAAATGAGTTTTTGTTTTTTCTTTAAATATTATTAATCAAGAAATTAAATTTATTAACTCATATGGCAGCTGGCGAACAAGCTGCGCCATGGATTGTTCGTGACCAACTGCACTTGGTCCAGAATTCGTTGCAGGCAATTGCGTTTTCGGGATTATACGATGTAAAAAAAAAACTGCACAAATCGATAATTTTGCGCAGGTGTGCCTTGTCATTTGTGATAAAATCAATGCACCCTTCGACTGGATTTTATTAATAAAAAAAAACTAGAAAGACAAAAAAATTCTAAAAAAAAGGAAAAATATTTAAAAAAATTTTAATAATTTTTTTTGGGGGGAAAATAATTGGGAAATTAATTTTGCATTATAGATACATATATATATATGGGGCATCAGCTTTGGATGGGCCCTTTCAAGGACAATTTGACTCCGGCAGATCAATAAAGCTCCAGCCAGAAATAAACACTGGCTGGACCCTGACCCTCGCAATTGTCCCAGAAATTTCATGAAAAAAAAAAAAAAAAAAATTATTTATTTGATTTAGGATTTTAGAAAATAGAAAAAAATGAATTTTTTTTTGATTTTTTAATTTATTTATTTTATTTATTGGGAATTATTGGCTGCTACATTTTTGTGCAATATATTATCAACAATTTGATTATATAAATAGGGTCAATTTAATGATAAAATTATTAATCAACAATATTTCAACAATTAATTATTTTTCAATAAGATTAACTTGTAAATTCGTTTTTTTTTATTTTTATTTAGAACAGTAAATTTTTAAATGTCTCAAGCGCAATTAATGGCAAATATTTGAGGCATTTTCATGGAATCACGAAAATTATTTTTGATAAGCTTAAGTTTATTATTAAAAATTAGTTTTTTTTTGAGGGGGTGAACACTTCTAAAATCTGGGTAGACTAAACTTTAAATTGCAAAAATTCAAAGATTCTCGAATTTTCACCAGATTTCATGAATATTCATGAGATTTCTTGAAATCCATGAAAATCGAACGATTTTCTGAAAATTTCACAGATTTCTACGAGAATTCAAGAGATTTCAAGATTTCATGGCAAAAAAAAAGATGTAAAAAAATAAAAATTTGATTGAAATAATTTTCAAAAAAATTCAAAATCTTCTGTGACTTTTCGAAAGTCGTCAAATCGATTTTTCAGATATTTTCACTATTTATTTTAGATGAAATTTCAAAGACTTCACAGATTTCATGAAATTTCCATCGAATTTCTCTAGTTTGTGGGCGATTCCAAGACTTCTTTCCAGATTTTATGGGATTTCAAAAATTCAAAAATTTCAGAAATGTTTGAAAAAATTCTGAAATTTTCTTGAGATTTATGATTTTAATGTAAACCAGATTTTACAAGTGATTTCACCCCCTCGCGCTTTTTTTCCCTTCTTTTTCTGTGAGGCAGTACGATTTGACAGTGTCAAAGGTTTTCTACGATTTTTCTATATTCTTCATCTCAATAAGAATAAAAAAAAGAAATTTTGTAAATTATTTTTGATTTTTTTTCCTTTTTTTTTTTTAATTATTTGATCATTCTTAAATTCATTTCTCCACTTCAATGGTCAAAGATGTTTCCGGTTGTGTCCAAATGTAGCCAGTACGTGTTATGCTACAGTGAGCATCGTAATATTTTCCTGGTGCTCTGCAGTATGACCATCTTGGACATTTGCAACGGAATTTACTGTGAAATTCCTCTTTACACACTTCGTTCCACCAGCAGGTTCTCTGGAACGAAATTAAGACAAAAAAAAATGAAAAAAAGTCATTTATTAAAGAAGTCTTTTCGTAAGAAAAACCGTGGCAAAATGGATCTGCGGTTTGCAATGTTTCGGGATTTTTTTTGAAAGTGAAGGAGTCTCCAAAAAAAATTGAAAAAATTCACCATAACTCCCCACATATTGGTGCATGTTCTCAAATTTTTTCAAATTTTTTTATCGAGCCGCGCTTTTTTTAAAAACAAAATTCTGGATAAAACTGCCATAAAAGCTCAATTTTTCATCTTTTTTCCTCTAATTAATTCAGTTAATTTTTTAAATTAATTTCTAATTAATGTTAATTACCTCAGCCAAATAGCCACGAACACTCTGGTCACTGTAATTCCTTTTTGTTATCATATGTCGTCCTTTTGCTGTGTAAACAATAGCACATAGAAGAAGAAGGACGAAGAGGCGTTGTCCAATAATCTGGGAAATGAATAAAAAAAAATTACTTTTTTTTCCTGCATTTCCTTAGATTTATGTTAAAATGTTTTTTTAATTTTATGGCAATTTCAATTTTTTAGCAAATGGAAATTTGAAAAATTCAACTCACGTTGTCCGCCATGCTCATGAGATCCTTTTATAGCGCAAGCTCCTTGCTCTGATCTGACGACATTTGCCGGTCAATTTGGGGTATTTTTTGGGGGGTGAAGAAACGTTTGATAAACACACTCGATAGTACTGATTGATTATTTTTAACGACCATCGGTTTTTTATTGAATTTCTTTTATTATTCATTGGCAGGTGCTGTACCGGCCAGTGAACATATTCCACTTTGCGGGGAAATCTCAGGCGAAAAGTCGAAGGATATGGGCATGCGTAGTGGACTTTTTAAAATTTATCAATTTTTTGGCATTACTTAATTTTTTTTTGTTTATTATTCTTTTTTGTAATGTATATATACATTTTTTTACTATATATATATGATTAATGCTAATAAAAAACTGTTAAGTGTTAAAAAAAATTGTGTAAAATGGAGAAAAAAGACTCTTTTAATTAATAAAAATTGTTATATTGAATGATTTTTCTTTAATTCAGGCGAAAATAATTAAGATAATAACAAAAATGTTTTTTTAGAATTTTTTTAAATGATAATTATTTATACTATTATTTATTAATTATTTCGTCACTATTTTTTATATATTTGCCATTGTATGTAATTATCACTTTCAATCCTATTATTGGCTCAGGTTGTTGGATTGTTGTTCTCAATAAATAAATAAATGAATAAATAAATAAATAATAAATAAATAAATAATTATTATGAATTAATTACACTGAGAAAAGAAATAGTGGTAAAAACAATGAAATACTGATGCAATTTGTCCTTAGAAAATGATTTTTTTTGTAATAATTGAAAAAAACTGTTGAATTCACTGAATTTAGTTAATTTGAACGGAATAACTAGTAGAATTGACTAAATTCAGTAAATTAAATTAGCTTTTTTAATTATTTCCAAAAAAACATTTGTTAATGACCAATTGCATCAATATTTGATTGTTTTTACCACTTTTTTTTTCTCAGTGTACATTAATTGTGATTTTGAATGCAATTATATCGTTGCCTTAGAAACAAAGTGGCGTAAGTGCTGTGCTTATGCACAGCACTTACGCCACTTTGTTTCTAAGGTGATTTTATGTTTTTTTTTTCATTAATTCTACACTTTATTCATGAATTATCTTTGAAATAATTCTTTCATTGATGATAAAGCGAGAAAAAAAGTTTTTATTTTCAAATTTTTCAATAGAAACCGCGCGTAAAAAACGCGCATGCGCAGAAAGCTAAAAACAATTGCAGGATTTTAATAAAACTTAAAAAAGGAAGAAAATCCCCTTCAAAACTTATAATTTTCCAATTTTCTTCGATTTTTGTCAAATTTTTAAGTTATCATGTTTAAAAATTCAAATTTAAATCTAAATTCCCGC
Organism: Aleiodes leptofemur; assembly: GCA_963942555.1. Classification (NCBI taxonomy): domain Eukaryota; kingdom Metazoa; phylum Arthropoda; class Insecta; order Hymenoptera; family Braconidae; genus Aleiodes; species Aleiodes leptofemur. The sequence continues at coordinate 16,416,131 of OZ012614.1, read as the reverse complement.
GTTTTTATCGTTTTTGTTCGTTGAAAATCGCCTTTAACTCGGACTGTCAGATGCTAAAAATTAAAAATGGCATCTGGTGTTTTGCGATGTGGTTTACGAGTTGAAAAAATGGGCTCAAGATTGTTATTAAAGAATCCGATTCAACAATTGGAAAAGGTGCAAACGTAAGTGAACATTATTTTCATTAATTCATGAATTTTCTCATATCAAAAGCTCTTTAAAAGTTATTCTAACCTAAAATGTTTACATAATCACTACAAATGTTTAGATGTTCAAAAATTAAGAAGAATAAATCCTATTTCAATGAAATTAGAAGAAATTGACAATTTTTCACGTTTTTTAAAAAGAAATTAAATTATATTGAAAAAAAAAAATATTAAAAAAAATCACATTCTTAAATTTTCCTAAATTTGAATTTTTTTTCTTTTTTTTTCTTAAATAATTTTTTTGTTAAAAGGAAAAAAATCTCAAAATTGTCAGATTTTTGCTATTTTCTGTATTATTAAATTCTCAAAAAATTGATTATTTTAATTGAAATTTCAGATTGACAAGAGCACTCTCAGTTGGCATTCCAAAATGTGTCGAAAAAAAAGAAATTCAAGTTGTAAATTTGCCACCAGAACAGATTGAACGTCAAAAAACCATTGGTTACATTGAAATCAGTGGAACAGAAGATATTTCAATAGTATCTGGTGTACCAGAGGAACACATAAAGGATCGTACTGTTCGTATTTACAGACCAGCAAAAAATGCCATGCAGTCTGGTACAAATAACATTGATTTTTGGCAAATTGATTTTGATACAAAAGAAAGATGGGAAAATCATCTGATGGGTTGGAGCTCAACGTTAGTTTTTATTATTCTCATGGAATTTTATTAAGGTCGTATCCCAGAGAACTCGAGTACAGTTTTTTTTACATTTTTCTGAATTTTTTCATAATTTTTGACCGTGCAGTTTATGAGATATGAATTATCAAAGTTACTGAAAATAGCAGTGCTGGAGATGAAACGCCCTAAATCAGACGGAAATAACGAAATTACTAAAAAACCACAGGGTTGACCCATTATTTAAAAACAATTGGCGAAGAGAACAGCATTTTAACTAAATAATAGAAGAAAAAAATACTCAATTCACCGTATAGTTATTGAGAAATTTTAATTAGAAGGTAATCGTCACTATTTGCCTCTCTCTCTATCTCATGCATGTGATAGGAGATTAATGCAAAAGAAAATTCGAGAGAAAAAAATTATATTCACGAGCTGAAGATATGACTTTCGAATAGTTTAATCACTTTTTTCGGGTAAATTAAAGCGCATTTTCCCCGAATTAACAGCAATTAATTGAAAAAAAAAACTAAAAATCCTCATTTTCCCCTGTTTTATCAACCGTACTTCAGGAGACTACCTCAAAAATGTGAGAAAAATTATTTCGAGTGGAAATTGTCTATTATTGAAGCGTATTTCAGTTTTAAACGGAATTTTCCGCGATTTTCGAAAAGATCTCGAAAACTATTGGGTTCATGAGAATTTATGAGGAGACCTTTTTTATGGAGAATTGAATTCTCTACAAAAAAGGTCTCTTGACAAATTCTCCTAAACCAGATGGTTTGCGAGATCCCTTTAAATAATGAAACGAAAGTGAGAAATTTAAAAAATACGACTGAATTTCGCGTTTCGCGATATTCATTTATTTGCTTCGATGAAAATATCATCAAAGCAATATCATAGGAGATTAGTAATGTTAAAAAAATTCGAGAAACAAGGAAAAATTATATTCGCAAGCTGAAGATATGACTTTCGAATAGTTTAATCACTTTTTTCGGCAATTAGTTGGAAACAAATCTAGAAATCCTCATTTTTTTCTATTTAATCGACTGTACTCTGGGATACTGCCATAATTTTTCTACTGTCTCATTTCTAAATTAATATTTTTTCTAAATTTATTCAGAGGTGATCCAATGTCTAATCTCAAATGCGAGTTCCAAACCAAAGAAGAGGCAATTGAGCACTGTGAAAAAATGAAATGGAAATGGTACGTTCAAAAGGAAAATTATTCAGCACCAAAGCCACGTTCATATGGTGCTAATTTTGCATGGAACAAACGCACCAGAGTCACTACCAAATAATTTCAATTTATAATTGTGAAAGGTAATTATTGATAAATTCTGGATATAATTGTACAGTAGTGGGAGATGTACTCTTGGAGAAGAATTAATTCTTGTATGAAGGGTCAGAGAAGTTCTCAATAAAAAGTAAATTAATTGTTATTAATGAACAAAAAAAAATCTTCAGATTTATTATCTGCAAAAAAAAATCCAATATTTGAAAAAAACTGGCTTTCTTTATTTTTTCAATATTTTATTTAATTCTTTTTCCATCATTTTCAATTGTTTTACATGGTTTTTTTCTGTTTTCTCTGGTTATAAATTATCGTACGAACTATCGTGGAACTGATTGAGGTGGTAAAATTTCTTAAATTCTAAGTAGGGGAATAAATTTTTACTTATTTTGAAAATTCGTTAATAAAATTGTGATTAATGTCAAATAATTTTTAAATGATTTTTTTCTCATTATTGCTTTGGGCATTTAAATTAAAATTTTTATCTTTACAATTTAATTAATTTTTCTCTTTTCTTTTTTATCATAATATCAATTGTGTGTTATTGATAATAAATACACTCGCACGAAGGCAGCCTCCAATAAATTTCAATCGAAATTTTTTTATTTTTTTCTTCATATAATTAATTAATTATGACGCTGATCACAGACGAACTTCGGGTCGTGCATTCGATCGACTATAACAACAACAGTTACTTTTGAGGGACAGTTGTAATTCTCTGTAATTTAATATAATAATAATGATTACCTAATTTTATTAATAATAATTAATAACTATTTAATTGAACAGATTCGCAAGAAATCGCGGTTTATTAAGAGAATTTTTTTTTTTTCATCAATCTTCATTTTATTTTTTTATCTATAATGCAGGCGTGCTAAAAATTTTACGTATGATTTCTCTCCCTAATTATCACAAACCAACAAACAATTTATATTTCATACAATTAACTCTTCATTTTTTTTTTAAATGTGTATCTACAACATGCTTGAGCTAAAGTTGTCTTTTTTTACGATTTGTGCATTTTGCATCGTTTATTTATTTATTTATTTACACAGCATGATTTAGGTGGACTTGGCAAAATAATAATAAGTATAAACTTGATTATTATTAATTTATTTTGTTTCTTTCATTTTGGACTTGATGCGTTTTTTCGACTATTTTTACATTATTTTAATCCGTTTTTTTCATGTCCCTATTTATTTATTATTTAAAATTGCCCTTAATAGACAGTTGTGGATAGCGCGATCGAGCACACCGTGTGTTCGACTCATTTTCACGATTTTAATTATAATTATTCCATTTTTTTTAAAAATTACTTTTTAAATATATACCGAAAAAAATTACTAATCAGCTTTATTAACTAGTTTAAATAAAGATTTACAGGATTATTCGAAGGAGCAAGTCTCGAAAGCAACAATCCACAGCTTCATCTAAAAACAAATTAATTTTTTGTCATTTTTGTTTCTTTTTTTTTGTTTAAATACTCAATACTAAAACTTGTACGCTTATTTATTAGTTAACCGTAATTTATATGTTTAATATTATCACGAAAAAACTTGAGTCCCGTTTTTTATAATCTCTTTTTTCTCTTTTTCTTTTTTTTGCAAACGGTTAAAATAAAATTTTGCCATTTCTGCGTAATTTTTTAAACTCAAATTTTACTATTTTTCATTTTAATTATGGGCGCAATACGGATTTTTTCTCTTTTTTTAATTCTTCTCATTTATTATTTTAAGTTCTTCTATAATTAAATAATAGTCATTTCGCACAGCGATTTTATAATTATCAACTCTGCGAAATAATGTGAAAACCATTAAACGTCTACTTAATTTTATTTAAATTTAAAATGTTATTTTTTTTAAATTTATTCTTTAATCGAATTTTTTTTTCCTTTTTTTTGGTAATTTTATTGAAGACATTAGTTAATGCCACTTCCTAATAATGTTTTACATAGGCCATTGATTGTAGATCGCGATGTACGGGGTGGTTACGTAACAATCCAATTATTAGATATTTCATTTATTTAAAAATGTATCTTTTCTTTAATTTTTTAATTAATTAATTTTCTTTTTCGTCTTGACGTGTTGTTATTTCGGTTCATTTGGCGAAGCCACCCGATACATTGGTCTTAATATTACATTTTATTTTACATTTCGAGCGGTTAATATTGTCAATGACGATTCATAATTTTCATAATTCCCTTTTATTATTAATTAAGAGGACTTTAAAAAAAAAAAAATTGAAGAAAAGTAAAAAAAAAAAAATTTTTCTTGAAAAAATTTAAATTTAATATTTTATTTAATGCAAAATTCTTTATTAGATTAATGAAAAAAATCAATTAAAGTCCTCTTAATTGAATAATTAGAACTTGGGCATCGATTTTGTGTTTTTTCATCCACTAGCATATTTAATCACAAAAATCCCTTTTTTTCATTAGCCCGATTATTTTTTATATCCTTCAAAAAAATTAATTTCAATCAATTTTTATGATCTACTGATATGACAAATAGCATTTGCTTATGATACTAAAAAATGCAGAAATCTGACAAATTTTTATAATTTTTGTTTCCTTAAAAAATGAATTATTTTTTAAAAAATGAGAAATATGCACATTTAGAAAATTTGAAAAATTAGAAACGCAAATTTTTAAAATATCTTTTTTTGTAATTATTTACTTGTTCCGAAAAAAATCGAAAAAATTGTCAAATTTCTGTAATTTTTAGTATCATATTTACTTCCACTTCTCCACTTTCCCTATATCTCATTTCTTTCTTTTTTCTTCTTCATTCAAAAATTCATTAATGAATTAATTTAATTATTGAAAAGTATGGAAGCTATGTAATTTATGAAATTTTTTTCCGCAAATAATTCGCAGTCTCAAGAAAATTTTCCTTATTAGTCCCTTCAGATAATCCGGGCATTTTGTAAACAGCCGTTAATTTTTTTAATTTTTTCTTTTAAATCATTTTCTACCTTGATTAACTAATTGATCGTCACTACAGCGCATTTGTAGAATTTAAAACATTATTATAATTTTTTTTGCACATTTTCATCATCTTTTTTTCTTTTTTCTTCTTTTTTAATCCGCAAGCAACTAACGATTTTTCCTTTTCTTTTTTTTTATAATTATTGAAGGCTGCACGCTAACAATTTGAGAAAAAAGTAAATTGCACTATTAATCGATTTTAATTTTTCACTTAATGACGAATAAATTCATAACAAATTTGTTTTTTTTTGGTGCCAGTTTCTGTACTGTTTTTCCCTTTAATTCTCAAAATGTGTATTTTTTTGTGTTTTTTCGTGTGTGGCTCTTTAAAATCATTGCAAAAAATTGATTTTAATCAGTGCATAATAATAATTCAGTGAATAATTGCTTGGGCTATATTTGCACTCTTATTTATTTATCATTAATTACTATTATTATTATTTATTTTAATTATTTTTCGTTGATATGCTATACTGAGAGTATTTAAATCTATAATTTTATATTCCCCTGTTCTTAAATTAATTAATTTTTCTTTTTAATTTTCTTCTTTTTTCTAAACATTATGTATAGCATACACATTATTAATTATTTACAAAATGTGAGTTGTTCGTACGCACCTAATAATTCATTCAAAAGCTCATATGTTTTTTTTTTTTTTTTTTTTAATTTGTGATTTAGATAATTGCGCATTTTTTCCTTCAAGTAAGGTTTTTTTTTCTCTTTAAATACATTTCAAACAGTCATGTACAAAATTTTTCTGGCATTCGTGTCTTTTTTTTTTATAATTGTTAATAATTAATAATTAATAATTCAATTAAAATGGATTTAAGTATTTGATTTATTAAAGAATTTCTTTTTTATTTTTATATAAATTAGATTTTAAATGTGGATAAAACGAAGAAATTCGAGATTTTTTCCTGCAATTTTCAAGCGATTTTTTTTTTTTGAATTAATTGAATTAATAATTAATAGATCCTCCACGCAACGGGGTCTTAATCATCGGTCTAAACAATAGTAATCAGCGCATTTATTCTAATTAATTAGTAATCACATGTTTATATTTAATAGTGAACCCGCGCGTTTAATTTGAATCTTCTGATTTTTTTTTTTCATCATCATTCACTTATTTTGCAAATTAAGATTAAACTTATCTACAGTATTAGACTCTTGGTGCTTTTGTAAGCACCACCATAATTATGATTGTACAGTGTTTCTATGTTATTTATTAATTTTCTTATAATTGAATTCATTCCACTTAAAACATAATTTTTTTTTTCAAATTTTTCATTCCAAACGTGGAAGCAAAACCAATTTTTTTTTATCATTTACAGTTATTCAACTATTTTTTTATTCATTTACTTATTGATTTTTTCAATTTTTTCTTTTTTTCACATAACAGATATCATTAATTGACTTATATTTTATAATACACGTGTTGTAAAATCAGCTCATTGATGAAAATATTAAATTACTATTTAAATATTTAAAAAAAAAGGGAATGAAAGGAAGAATTTTCGTAATTTTATCAGTAATTATTTAATGAGAATATTAATCTTTTTTTTCTGAGATAATTTTTTTTATTTTTTTTTTAATAATCAATTTGTGTTATCATCAATGTGCTGATTATACGAATTACTTTAATATTTCTCCCACTCTAAACTTGCCTACACCTACTTAACTGCGTTAATTTAATAACGATAATTCAAAATTGTGTTTCTAAGTCCTCTTTATTTTTTTTCGCTTAATTTTTCAATTTTTCTTCATTATGCAAATGCACTTGTATCGTAAATTTCGATAAAATTAAGCTTTTTTTCATGATTTATCAATTATAATTATTGAAATTCTAATATATCAGAGTTTCGACGAAAAAAAAACAGATTAATTATTCTTCAATTGAACTCTCATTTAAATTTGATGAAAACTCAATTACATTAATTTTATTTGCAAATTTTAATGAGAAAAATTTTCATCAGAATTCTTCTTTTTTTTAATTATTTCATCATCACGGTAATAAAACTCGTGTTTTTTTCACTCTACGAGGCAGTAACGTTTATTCAGGCGCTCATCTAATTTTATACGATTTTTTTTCTGGGCGGGAAACGCAAATTTTTTGAAAATATTTTCGCTGATTTTTCATTTATCATTTCTATAATATTTTGTTATTAGAAAAAAAGGGGAAATTGGGCAAAAAATTGGATTGAAGATTGTAAAATTGGCGGAAGACAGAGAGAGACGCCTTTAGAAAGATGAGGGCAATCGAAAAATCATCTTTTTTAACAAAGAAAAAGGAAAAAAACCATTCCATTTTAATTAAAACAAATTTTTCCCTTTTTCTTCGTTTTAAAAAAAAATTATAAATTTCATAAAATTACATATTGACAAAAAAATGATAGTAAATATTTAATGATCATTGAGAGACCCTACAATCAGCTGTCATCAGGTGTTTCTTGATACTCTTCACTCTCACGATGTACAAGAACATGAACAACAGTTGCCTCTGATTGTTGTCGCAACAATGGTGGTCTACCAGATGGTATTGTATTTTCTGGACTTGGTTCAGTTACGAGAATACTAACATCACTACCATCTGGTATTCTGAGTGGTGATGGATCACTTATCAATGGACTTGGTATTGCGGATCTTCTTCGAAGGCTACTGCATCTTCTTGTAAATGCATCTTTGATATCACGTTGGAGTATGTTGAGTGATAGGGCTGTACCACTTGGTCTTAGTGAGCCACGTTTTGATGTTGGTGGACTTAAGACATCGTCATCTTGATAGGATTCCACAGCATCCTGACGACCAAGTGTTGCTCCTGATGATCTATTAATTTTTTTTAAATTATGTTTTCATCATATTTTTGAGGAAATTTCGGGTTATTTTATTAGAATTTATGTTTTAATTGGCTAGACCTAGAAAATTTACTAATTCTAACTAGCTTTTATTAATTTTCTAACTTTAGGAGTAAAGGAGAGGAAAAAAAAGATTAAGATAGTTTACTCGTGATAGGGTGGGGTAAAAGGGACGATTTTAATTGAACGGTTCGAGATTGATATTTTCTAATGATTCCATTGAAAAGCTGAGGAAATTTTAGGCGGAAAACGTGTGTCAAAATTTTTTTTTCTCAATTTTTGGATTTTTTTTTGGTTTTTTAGGCCAAATTTTGAAGGGTTTTTCTTTTTGGAAATCGAAAAAATGCACTTTTTCGGGGATTTCTCCGGTTTTGTTGGTCGTAGCGACCTGGGGTTGATTTTAAATGAAAGGTGAGCTCATTTCTCATCGATTCATGTGGTTCAAATTTTTTTTAAATCGATTTTTCAGATTGTGATATCCGAGTGTTTTATTATTAGTAATTAATTAACTATAAAAAATTATAGAAATTTAGTAAAAAGCATTGAATTCTGGGAAAGTATTTCGAGTCACTTTCCCACGTTTTCCGTTGGTCCTGAAATGAATTTTATAGATACTGTGCAGAAGGCCCAAGTGTCTCACTTAAAATTCTTTTACGAAACAGGACTTCTCATTTAAAACATGCATTTAGGGAAAAATCGGATAGAAAATTTAAAAGAAGAAAAGTCATAAAATAGTTTGACGCGGGTTCTCGAGTGACACTTGGTGCAGTGGAGCAAGGGCCCACTCACGCTGTCTCTCTCTTTTTATGACTCTCATCCGGTCCAGAGAGTTCGTCAAATGTTTTAGCCTTTTCAAAAAACCTTATCGCGATGTTTCATTATAGGCAGATGTTTTTCTTAGATTCTAGAAAATTCTAAAGTATAAATTGTGGAGGGGAGAACGGGCCTTCCCAAAACAACTTATAAATTTACCCACGTTTTTAGAAAATTTAAGATGAGACAATGTGGAAGGGATGGAGTGATCCCGAAACATTGGTCCCAAGGACTCTGGAGAGGGAAATCTAAGGTCAAGACGTTATGTCATTGGTCTTAGACTTCTCTCCCTTAAGAATTAGGGAAACGCCCTAGAGAAGATCTTAAAAAACCTTGGAACATAAAATTTTAGTCAGTCAGAATCAGTCTAGCAGTTGCAGTTACAGTTCAGTTACAAACAGTTACATCAAAACTTTGAAATCGTCAAGTTACAAAATGAGAAAGAAGAAAAAGAAGAAAAGAGTTACTAAGTGAAATAGAAAATTTGAAAATCAATTTAAAACTAAAACAACGAATAAATAGTAACCAATATTTTTCACGTTCAATTTTAAATCAGTTCGTAATTAAATCAGAAATGTGTTTGAATTAAATTCCAAGTGAAGTATTAAAGCAAATTGAAATAGAATAGCTAAGAGTAATACGCGACAAAAATTCATGTTTTGTAAACTCCAAAAAATAGTTAAAATATAAAATTAATTCTTATTTTTATTAAAACTCAAGTGTCTTCCTTTTGACTCCCCGATCCCGTTCTTAGTCGAAAGACTAAGACAAAACAGGGGAACAACTTTTAATAAAATTCAAATAAGTTAGGATGTTCGGGGTTTTAATAATCAAAATTTAATAGAAAAATATTAATAATAATTTCTCTTTTACCCCCAACATCCCGACATTACAAGATATTTATAGGTCATTTTCTGAAAATCAGTTTTTGCCCTATAAAGTACTTAAAAATTGATATTTTTCTTTTAGAACCCCATAAATTGATGGGAAATCAGCTCACTTTTCATTTAAGATCAGCTCCAGACCTTTACGATTAATAAAACCAGAGATATTCCCGAAAACCTGAAATTTTTCAAAAACAGGAGGCTTTTTACCTTCAAATCTTGATCAAAAAATGGAATTTTTCAAAAAAATCCAAAAAATCACTTCTGACTTATGATTTCCATGGGAAATTTCCTTATCTTTTCAATGGAATCATCAGAAAAAATCTATCTCCAATATTTTCATCAATTTCAACTAATTTCCACAGTAAAAATACCAAAACTAACAAATCTTGCGCAAAAAATGAAATTTTTCGAAAAAATCCTAAAAATAACTTCTGACATATGATTTTCATGGGAAATTTCCTCACCTTTCCAATAGAATCATCGAAAAAAATCTATCTCCAATATTTTCATCAATTTCAACAAATTTTCACAGTAGAAAATACAAAAATTAACAAATCTTGCGCAAAAAATGAAATTTTTGAAAAATTCCAAAAAATTACTTCTGACATATGATTTTCATGGCAAATTTCCTCATCTTTCCAATAGAATCATCAGAAAAAATCTATCTCCAAATCTACCATCAAATTCCTAAGAAAATTCGTTTTACGAGTGAACTACCTTAAATCGAAATAAATCTTGTTTTTCCTCTAAATTCCCAAATTATTCAATTATAAATATTGCGTGGTGCAGAAAAAGCTGTTATTTCTATATAATCTATGAGATTTTTCTTTCCTCTCACTCGGCAAAATATAAAAATATAAAAATAGAAAATAGGAAAAATGAAATAATAAAAGTGCATATTTAAAGTGATAAAAGAAGAATGAAAAAGTAGGGAAAAAGTCTCGTATGTAGCTACTAAGTTAGATATAATACCTACTGAAACTCGTAACTACTTGCTGGGGGTGTAAGAAAACACTCTGTACTCATGAAAAAGTTCAGACAAGCCATTAAATTTTTATTTTAGACTATGAAAATTCGAAAATAACTCTAAATAATACTGTGATACTGATAATTTTAGAATTATTGTACCCCAAAGTTTTTGCATAATATTCAATGAGCTATTTTTTCCTTTTTTTTATTGCAAACCCTTTTTTTTATAGACACTTGTCTGTCTGTATATATAAATAGCTGATTAACCATTTTTTTTTATTACGATTCTCATGAATTCATATTTACAGAAAAAATTCAGTTCTTCTTCTTTTCTTCTAAAATTGGCATTTTTCCCGATTTAAAAATAAAAAAAAATAACTTCAGGTGTTCTTTAATAAATAACGTGGCTGAAATTATTTTCAAGTAGAAATAAAAAAGTTTATGCAAGTAGTTACGAGTCAGACGAACGTTTTCTTCTATTTTTTATCTTCCCAACTGGCTGAAGAGAATATTAATTAATATTAATGAATATTAATCAATTAATTATAAAAAATACGAAATAATTTAAAAACAACGTTTCTTTTATGTATTCTGTCGTGAATTTACTTTTTTTTTCTTCACGACCTAGTGTTTTTACCTATTCACTTAACTGCCTTTGTGTGTTTGAAATTTGTAAATCAAAGAAAAAAAAAAAGGAAAAGAAATGGAAAATTTAATCCATTATATCAAAAATTTATCATTAAATATCATTGAAATGTGAGAGATAAATTTGTCATTATGCAAATTAATTAAAAATGAAATAATTGATAAGTGCACTTTTTTTTTATCCAGGAAATAAATGAAAGTGAATTAAAAGTGAATTTTTCGCACGCCGTGCGAAAAGTGGCACTTTTTACACGTTGTGCATAAAAAAACAGTACCTTACACGTGCGGTAAAGATTTTCAGACTCGTGTGATTATAAAACTTGCCTTTGGCTCATTTTGCAATTTTACACTCGTCAGAAAAGTACTTTACCGCACTTGTTAGGTAGGGTCACACGACCAATGAATGGACACTGACCAAAAGATGGACGGTTTCTATTATCGAGGATTTTCATAAATAAATGAATGATTCTTATACTTTTCACGTGAATTCCTGATTATTACATTTATATAGATTTATAAACTCTTTATTACATATCGATTGATCGAAATTTAAAATCATACCACTGCAAATATGCAACTGTCCATCTATTGGGGGTTCAAGTTATTTTCCAGTTTTTCCTAGATTTTCTTTAATTATTTCTGCATTATTCAAGTTTAATTGAATTTTAGTCGATTCATTGTATATTTTTCTGTACATCATTCTTTTCTCCAACTTTTTAACGTAATTTGCCTATTTTGTATGAATTAATAGAGTCTAATATTTCCTTAACCGTCCATCTATTGGTCATGTTACCCTGATATACTATTTTTTTTTTTTTTTCAAATTAAATAGAGTATAATAATTTACCTGACAGTAACGTGTGAATCAGAACCAGAGCTCGAGGTGGCAGACATGCCTGAGGGCTGTTCCATGGTTGGCGAGGGACGGGATACGGTTAAGGCAGGGGGCTGCAGGTCCTCATGGGTACCTGTGGCACCGGAGAGAAGCAAGAGCGGAAGATTTGGAAATAGCCATGCTGATGCTGTACCTAACTCGCTTAGATCGCTGGCGTCACTGGCCCTCGAGGACTTGCGGCTACTGGCCCTACTACCCCGATGTACGTGAAGAAGGGCCGAAAGCTTACCACCCCACCCACCGCCTCTGCCTTCGCTTCCAAGGCCCCCTGGACTTGATGTTTGTGTCTGTGAATCCACCTCGTGCGCTATTCTCTCTCTCTCTTTCTTCATACTGTACGAAATGAGAGTTAGATGAGTATGATTAATGCTTGAGTGTTAAAAGAAGTAGAGATAAATGGGTATTAAGGTAGTATCCTAGTGAAGTCGAGTGTAGTTAATTTTTTTTACATTTTTTTGAATTTTTCCATAATTTTTTACCGTGCAGTTTATGAGATATGAACTATCAAAGTTACTGAAAATAGCAATAGTGGAGATGAAACGTCCTAAATCAGACGGAAATAACGAAATTTCTAAAAAACCACAGGGTTGACCCATTATTTAAAAACAATTGGCGAAGAGAACAGCATTTTAACTAAATAATAGAAGAAAAAAATACTCAATTCACCGTATAGTTATTGAGAAATTTCAATTAGAAGGTAGTTGTAACTATTTGCCTCTCTCTCTATTTCATGCATGTGACAGAAGATTAGTAATGTAAGAAAAAATACGAGAAACCAAAAAAGAATTATATTCACAAGCTGAAGATATGACTTTCGAATAGTTCAATCACTTGTTTCGGGTAAATTAAAGCACATTTACAAAAATCAAAATTCTGCAGCCTATAGGCTATGAAAATGAAATTCTGGAGCCTATAGGCTATGAAAATGGAATTCTGAAGCCTATAGGCTATGAAAATGAAATTCTGTAGCCTATAGGCTATGAAAATGAAATTCTGGAGCCTAAATGCTATGAAAATGAAATTCTGGAGCCTATAGGTTCTCAAAATGAAATTCTGGAGCCTATAGGCTATGAAAATGAAATTCTGGAGCCTAAATGCTATGAAAATGAAATTCTGGAACCTAAATGCTGCAAAAATGAAATTCTGGAGCCTATAGGCTATGAAAATGAAATTCTGGAGCCTAAATGCTATGAAAATGAAATTCTGGAGCCTATAGGCTATGAAAATGAAATTCTGTAGCCAATAGTCTATGAAAATGAAATTCTGTAGCCTATAGGCTATGAAAATGAAATTCTGGAGCCTATAGGCTACAAAAATGAAATTCTGGAGCCTAAATGCTATGAAAATGAAATTCTGGAACCTAAATGCTGCAAAAATGAAATTCTGGAGCCTATAGGCTATGAAAATGAAATTCTGGAGCCTAAATGCTATGAAAATGAAATTCTGGAGCCTATAGGCTATGAAAATGAAATTCTGTAGCCAATAGTCTATGAAAATGAAATTCTGTAGCCTATAGGCTATGAAAATGAAATTCTGTAGCCTATAGACTATGAAAATGAAATTCTGGAGCCTAAAGGCTATGAAAATGAAATTCTGAAGCCTATAGGCTACAAAATTTGAATTCTGTAGCTGCAGAAATCGAATTATCACCAATTAATGAAAAACAAACCTACAAGTCTTCATTTTGTTCTGTTTTATCGACCGTACTATGGAATACTACCTTAAAAACTGATAAAATTGATTAAACTCACGCTACGTGATCCCTAAATGTACGTTGAATTAATCTAGCAGCCTTGTCCTGTCTCTTCCATATTCTCGTTGATGATACAATCTCTAATTCTTTTCTAGTTGGAAATTGTTTCTTAAATTTAACATCCATTTGTTCCTGTAATTTCCGAAAATCATCTGATTCCTCAACGTGTCCGAGTACGTGCTTGACGAGCGCGTGAAGGATGTCCAGACAATGTATTTTATTGCCCTTTGCTATAGGAAGATTAAAGCTGACCAATGCAACAACATTGGGCTTTGATATTCCCAGCGGTGGATCTAAGCTCGCTATGAAGTCACTCAGTTGTGAAAAACGGATAAACTGAGTTGCATGTGGGTCGTATCTGTTGATAGAAGCATAGTAAATTATTCAAGCCATTTTAATTAATTTGATTCAATTAATTAAACGTGTTTCTGTCTCTACAGTCAAAAAAAAAGTTAAATTTTTGTATAAAATCGTTAATAACAATTTATACGGGATGAAAATTGGAAAGCAGTTTTATCCACTTGTTTTTTGACTATACCGACAGAAACACTTTAGAACATCATATATGAATCACTAACTTTGACCATCTTATGTAAAACATCTCCAAATCATCCTCGACAATGCCGATTTCTTCTTCTTGGTGCGCCTGGTTAAAATTTTCCAGGATTATAGCGATGTACATGTTGATAACAATCATGTAGCTGATGATTATAAAAGACGTAAAATATGTTATGGCTAAGAGTGGAGACCCGCAGTCTCCGTTCAACTGCCGGCTGCTTGGGGTTGGATCACAGTCCGGCGGTTGAACCATTAGAGACTCCAGGACATCGTTCCACCCCGCCGACGTCATCAAGCGAAACAACAGCTGCATGCTCCGACCAAAGGTCTCAAAATTCACCTATAACAAATAGATAATGATCATTAAATTAACACATATCTAGACAAAATTTTCAGATTTTTTTAAAACGAATAAATTATTATTTAAAAAATATTACAAAAATTTGCCTTTTTTTTTGAATATATGTTTAAAAAATTTCGTCAAAACTACTTTTAGCAGAAAAAACATTAAATTCAAGTTTTTTATGTAAAAATTCTTTGGACGTCCTCCCTTTTTTTTAAACGAGTTTATATTCTCTAATTTGCCTTTACAATTTTTCCCATTACTGATATAATTTTTAATGAATATTAATATTCAATTAAAACGTACCATGTCATCGAGTGCACCCTGCTTTCTAACATGACCAAAAACCGACATGCCGATGATTGCATAGATAAATGTAATGAGGGCAAGTAATGCACCAATGTTGAATAGAGCTGGTAAACTAACAACAAGTGCAAATAATAATTTACGTATTCCTTTGGCTGCTTTAATAAGCCTCAAGATTCTTCCAATTCTGAACACCCTCACGACTCGCAGGAGCGTAGGGGACACAGGAAAATCAATCATAATATCCTCCATTAATATTCCAAGTATTGATGCAAGTACAAGTAAAAAATCAAATAAATTCCATGGTACTGTAAAATAGTGATAACGTAGACCGACTATTTTAACAATTGCCTCTAATCCAAATACTGTTGTAAAAAATGCATTTGATACTTCCAATACGAAGAATATTGGATGTGGCTGATTGTAATGTTCTATTCCCATAGTCAGCATATTCAAGAATATTAGCACAAAAATTGCTATTTCAAATCTGTGAAAAAAGAACAAAAAATCGTAAAAATCATTATTCACTTTATTTTCAAAGAGTATTAAAAATATTATTATCCTTATTTTTCTCGCTACTGAATTTTACTGCGCATTACTTCCTTCTTTCAGCTTCAATAAAAAACAATGAAGAGGAATAAATGAGGAAAACATTACCTCCTTGAGTTGGACAAGTCGTAGAACATGGCTAGAAATTGATTCATCGGACGTTTTATGACTTTTTGTGGTTTTTTACGACCAAGCTTCTTCATGGCAGTGTAGTAGTGCTTCTGACTCTCGGTCAGAAACATTTCTAGCACGCCACCTTCGTACTGAAAAGAAAATGCAAAAAAATAGATTTTTAAAAAATACGTTAAAATCATGAATATTTATAGGGGAGAGTGGGGCAAAATGGAGACTATAATGAAACGGTTAGAGATGGATTTTTTTCGATGATTCTATTGAAAAGCTGAGGAAATTTTAGCCGGAAAACGAGTGTCAGATGTATTTTTTTTTATTTTTTTGAAAATTCGATATTTTTCGGCATTTTTGAGGGGTAAAAAGCTTTCCTTTTTTGAAAATTTTCAGTTTTTTGCAAATATCTCTGGTTCTATTGGTCGTAGCAATTCGGGGCTGGTCTCAAACGAAAGGTGAGCTCATTTCCCATCGATTTATGGGGTTTTGAATTCAAAAATATCAATTTTTGGGATAGTTATAGGCCAAAAACTGTTTCACAAAACTGTTTCACAAAAATGCCCATAAATACCTTAAAAATCGATATTTTTAAATTGTAGGCTCTATGAATCCATGGCAAATGATCTCATCTTTCACCTCCCACCGGAATTTTTACGCTACGACAGATAGTACCGAAGATATTCTCAAAAAACTGGAAATTTTCAAAAAAAAGGAAGAGTTACCCCTCTAAAATGCTCAAAAAAGTCAAAATCGTCAAAAATTCAAAAAAATTAGTTCCAGCACTTATTTCCCGCCCAAAATTTCCTCAACTTTCCAATGAAATCATCAAAAACAATCTACCGCCAATATTTCTATTAATTTCAAGAGTTTTCCATAATATTTGCCTAAAAATTTACATGTGTCCATTTTACCCCACCTTCCCCTATATAAATGTAATTATCATTTTCATTACTTTTTTTTTGAGCATATTAAAATTGTCAATGATGACTCCGATGAATAAATTCAGCGTAAAGAATGAACCGCAAACAATGAATATTACAAAATAAATATAGGCCCACAAGTTAGCTTCTCTTGCTGGCTGTAGGTCAACGCCCCTGGCGTCTACAGCATCCTCCATAACTTCCATCCAGCCTTCGAATGTTGCCACTTGGAATAGTGCCAAATAAGCAATACCAACGTGATCGAATGTTATCTTGCTATTTTCCCAAGTGTAATTCTTAGTCAAGCAATCGTTTTTCGTATTTACTATCTAAAAATCAACAATTTGCCAATGTTTATTGGTTTTTTTCTTGAAAATTATTTTATCTCAATTCGCAAATCTCCGCTTACCGAAAGATCTACTAATTCGCCGAATTCATCCAAACATTTGAAGAATTTTCCACCAAAAAATTGTACTCCCATTATTGAAAATATCAGCCAGAACACGAGACAAACGAGGAGCACGTTGAAAATACTGGGTATTGCGTACATCAACGCGTTCACTACAATCTAAGAAAATAAAATTCAATTTTTGAGGGTTCATTATTTGAATTTTATGGTAATTAAGGCTCTGGGGTGAATCTGCCGCTTCTCATTCTCTCGCACATGCATTACGATTGGCTTTCCGCACTCTGACGTCCAATGGGCGTTCTGGGGCGTTATTCACTTCAGAGGGTTAAGGACGAGATGTTGGTTTACGGTTTTGATGTAGACTGGAGTTGCCTATAGATCAAACACACTTTAAATGGTTATTAATGCCGAACTGACATTTATAAACGTTAAACTGACTTTATAAAAATTAAAGAATTCGTGTTCCATAATAATTTGAAGAATTGGTCAACATTTGGATATTATTATTCATTTTGAGTTATAATCGTGATGAGCTCCCCTACGAGTTTTTCCAATAGCTCTGCAGAGAATTCCCCTAAGAACCCCTCTAAGAGTTCCACTGGAAGCTTGCTTCGGAGTTTCTCTGGAAGTTCCTCTAAAAGTTCCCCAGAAAGTTTCTCTAAAAGTTCCCCTGAAAGTTCCTCTAAAAGTTCCCCCGAAAGCTCCTTTAAAAGTTCCCCTAAAAGTTCCTCTGGAAGTTCCTCTAAAAGTTCCCCTGAAAGTTCCTCTAAAAGTTCCCCTAAAAGTTCCTCTAAAAGTACCTTAACCGATGACCATCAGACACAACAACAGAAAAGTGGAGATCGAGAAACATGCAATAGTGGAAAAAATTGATTGTCTATTTATTCATCATTTGGGATAATTTGCAATGTTGCTAGGACTCAACATGTATTTATTTAAGTTTAATTTGACAAAATACTAAGAATGTCAAGAGCCTGAAGCTTGAATTATGAGCGAAACATCGCGAATTGACAACATTTTAGTATTCCATTTATAACCTTCCAATCTCTCATGATACTCAATTAATTTAATAAGTTCCTCTAAAAGTTCCCCTAAATGTTCCTCTGAAAGTTCCCCTAAAAGTTCCTCTGAAAGTTCCCCTAAAAGTTTCCAGCGTTCATAAAGTCAGTTTGACGTTCATGAATGTCAGTTCAACATTCACAACCATTCAGAATGTCTTTGATTTAAATGCAACTCCAGCTTAGATCAAACCGTACACCAACATCTCAGCCCTATTGATAATTATCTCATCCAAATGATACTTACCCTCATGCCTTGCCATCTTGAGATCGCCCTGAGTGGCCTCAATGCTCTGAGTGTTCTCAGCGATCTCAGCACTTTTAGATTTTCATTTTCTTCTATTAAAAGGCTAAACATGGATACCTGTTGGTGGAAAAATCAATTTACCCTCAACTAAAACGTAAGTCATCTCTTTAATTACTGGTTTAACTTGAAAGTTATCATGCAGCTACTTTAAGCATCTTTTTTTCTTCTTTTCGACCATCAAAAGAGCATTAAACACTGACAAAACATAATCTATGCGTCTTTTTTGGCTCAAAATATAAAAAATAATATTCACATTATTTAAAGATAATTTTGAAAAAAAATATTTAATGAAAGAGAAAACAAAGAATAAAGAGAATGAATCACAGGACAATGAGAACTGATCATTCATTTATCTTCTGTAGGAAGTGAACTGAAATGACATAGCTTTAAAATGTTTGAACTTTGGATATAATGGAAAATGGAACGATGCGGGATAGGATTCATGTATAATATCGACGTACCTGGGTCCATGAAGCGACACATAAA
This sequence comes from Aleiodes leptofemur, assembly GCA_963942555.1. NCBI lineage: Eukaryota > Metazoa > Arthropoda > Insecta > Hymenoptera > Braconidae > Aleiodes > Aleiodes leptofemur. Next base: position 16,397,150 of record OZ012614.1, on the reverse strand, counting down.
ACATTGAGAAAAAAAGAGAATACGCATCGAAAACAAATACATTCACAGATATACAGATTTGTGTGTTATTAAAGAAATAAATTAAATTAATTTAAAAAAATTAATAATGTTAAAGAGAATTTGCTTTCTCATTTTTTTTTTTTCATGTGACACTTACGAAATATATCTCTATTTGTATTTTCTCAGCTAGACACCTTTTACATTTTTTTTTTTAATTATTAAGCTGCATAACTAATTGATAATCTCGAAATTTTTCATGCGACAATTATCTTACATTTAATTTAGAAGAAAGAATTGTGTGTTCAATGTGATTATATAATTTTTTTTGAGAGTGAAAAAAAAAGTTTAGAAAATTGCGGAGATTAATTTAGTGTTATGAGAGTGTAAAATTAATAAATTAATTATTTAATAAATTATTATTATTAAAATTAACTTACAAAAACGATGATGAAATCCAGAATTGTCCAGAAACTCGTGAAATATTTACAATATCCAAGTGCAAGCCATTTTAATAACATCTCAATGCTGAATAATGCACAGAATCCAAAATTTGTCCAGTATAAGATTTTTTTTAAAAATGGATTATCATCGAGATAAATATCCTCAAAACAAAGTGTTATTGATGATGCAAATATAAATACGAGTATCATCCATTCAAATGCTGGTGTATCCACAACTGATAGTACTGCTGTACGTACATATATCCATTTTCTACCCAGATCAGTTGCGAGACACTGATTAATGCAGCTGCATCTATTAATTTAATTAATTAGTAAGAATTCAGAGTTAAGGGGTAACACCACTGTAAAAGTCTTAAAAAAGTCGTTTTTTGGCTATTTTTTTTCTATAGAAAAAGTGGCAATAAAATAATATTTGAGGGAGTGATTGAGCATATATTTAAGTCTTCAGAAAAAAAAAATCATCAAAAAATATCGAAATGACGACACAAGAGCCATTCTTGCGAGGCCCCTCGAATTTAAAACACTCTGTGGCACGCAGTGTAATTGGTGCAAATTTCAATTGAAAAAAAAAAAAAATTGGCTCAGTCTAGATACATATAGCTACAGTAATACGTAGGGGATTTCAAAAATATTGTTTTTTGTGGGATTGGTGACCATTTGAATGAAAAAATTCAAATTTCGGCCGAAAAACCGGCAGTTTTTTGTCAATAAAAAATGTGCAATTCAATTTTCTGAAAATTCCTTACGTATTTCTGTTCGAAATACTGTTTTCAAGATGCTGTGGAAAATTCAAATGAAAATAATGAAAATTATTGGACTTATGCTGCGTGCCAATTTGAAAAATCATGTTTCGAGAAAAAAAAGATTGAAATTTTAACTTAGGCTATGAATATGGAGAAATGCCTTGGGAAAAATTCAAAATTTCATGTGAAATAATGGGTTTGAGGTGATAACTTTTCTTGCCCGAATTCTGGAAGGCCCAAAGTAATTTTTAAAGCAATAAAAAAAAAAAGATTTTTTGAAAACTCTACAGTGGTGTTACCCCTTAATTCATTAAGGTTTTTTTTCTAAAATCTTGGAATAAAGAAAAATTAAACATGAAAATAATTTAATGATGTGCGCATTTTTTTTGGGTTTAAAAAAAATAATTACATCATTAAAAGTTTAATTACTTTTTTCATCTCTGGGGATATTTTCATGTTTTACCCATTTATTTTATTTTAACATATGACCTGAATAAAAAGATTAAATGCCACAAAAGAAGCGAAAATATCAAAGAAAGGGTGAAATTTGCCGAAGAAAATTCGAGTATAAAAAAAAAATCCTTAATTTTCGGCAATAATTTGTTTCTTTAAAAAAATTTAATAAACCGTGAAATTAATACTTCAACCCTCATTTTCCAAGTTCAGGTCTCATAAGAGCGTCATAATTTTTAACTATGAAACTCGTAAATTCCGGGTTATAGGACATTTCATTTTTTATGTTGTATATTACGGAAATCACTTGAAATCAGCGGAAATAATTGGGGTAGGTTTTTTTTAATGGCTTCGTTGAAAAGATGAGAGAATTTCTGTTGGAAAATGTACTTGCAAATTTATTTTTGAGATTTTTTTAAAAAATCGATTTTTTTATGGGAAAATTAAAGCTTAATTTTTTTGCGAAATTGAAAAATTTCACTTTTTCGAAGATATCTCTGGTTCTATTGGTCGTAACAATGTGCGGTTGGTCTCAAATGAAAGGTGAGATCATTTGCCATCGATTTCTGTGGTTCGCACTTTTTTTAAATCGATTTTTCAATTATTTGAAGCCCATTTTATGAAAAATCCGGTTTTTCTCTACATTGTTCAAAAAATACTCTAAAAATCGATTTAAAAGAAATGCAAACCCCATGAATCGATGGAGAAAGATCTCACCTTTCATTTAAGATCGACCCCAAGTCGCTACGACCAATAGAACCAAAGATATCCTCAAAAAACTGGAAAAAAATCGTTAAAAACACCAAAATCAAAAGAAAAACTCTTTTAATTTTTGATCAAAGAAATCGAAATGTTCAAAAAAAACCTAAAAAATCATTTCCGACACATGTTTTCCACGTAAAATTTCCTCAGCTTTTCAATGAAATCATCGAATAAAATCCATCTAAAACCCTTTCATCAGAATCCCCCTTTCCCCCCCCCCCCCCCCCCCTAAAAAATCCTATTTTAAAAATCAGAATAAAAGCTTCAATTATAACTTACTTTTGATAGCAGTGCTGTGGAAAACAGTCTAGCGGTACTTTAGCCGGTTTATTTCTTCCAAAACCGGGAAATGATCCCATACCATCTAAATAACGTCCCTTCGAGTCTCTTCTACCACCAACAGTTAATTCATCAACATAACTAACAAGTGCATGCCACGGTCTTTTCTCCAATCTACCATCATCATTTCTCTGTATTGTAACATCTTTATCTTTCAATTCTTCCTTATCTGGTAGCATAATAGATTGTTCCTTCAGTACTTCCATCTCAATGTTTTCATCCACATTAGTCTCACAACTGTCTGCCTTAGTATCGTCCAGTTTTCTGACAGTTTCTTGGCTACTAGCACTGTATGTTGTAACTGTTGCCTGTCGATAAATCGGTTCATAAGTGAATACAGGCTGATTGAGGCTCTCTTGATATGAACGATTGTAAATTCTGTCTTTCGGTAAACTCAAAACAGTCTCTTGTATCGCATATTTTTCCTTGTCCGATTTATCCATAACTTCACGAACAATCTGCTCTAATCTCATATTTTTCTTATTTTCTGAATTCTCTTTTCTGTACTTCTTTTTACGAACAATCGATCGAATTCGATCGAATGATCTCGCTAATTTTGAATCTTCACCGACTTCTTGCTTTTTTTGCTTGAGCTCCTCGGAATTAAAACTATTGAGCAACAAAGCCAAGAAGAGATTCAATACCATAAAATTACCCATAACAAGTGCTGGTAAAAATATAGCAAAACAAGTTTCAGGTCCCTCGTATTTTTCAGCTCTCATACAGTCCCATAGTGGTTCGATCCATTCACCGCATAATATACGAAATATCATCATGAATGAGTGAAAAAAATCATTGAAATTCCAGCGAGGTACGGGATCGGGAAAAAATTTGTCTGCTGTATAGTCTTTGCTGAATAATTGCATACCAATAACGGCGAATATGTATATTACGATGATGAGGACGAGTGTTAAATTTCCGAGGGCTTCGATACTTGATATTATTATGCTTAACAGAACTTTCATTGTCGTCCATGATTGGGCTAATTTTAATACGCGAAGCAATCGCAATCCTCGGAGGACTGATAGACCGTCTACTAGCTCGAATGTCAGATCGATCAGGGATGCTGATACTATTATTAGATCGAAGTTGTTCCAACCGTTGTTGAAGAAATCCTTGCTTAGTGCCAGTAATTTTAGGAAACACTCGAATGTGAATATACTTGTGAATACTTTGTTGCCGATGTTTAGGGCTTGACGAACTGATTCACTCATTCCGTGATGCTCGAGGGCTAGAAATCCAGTGTTTAGGACTATGCAGAGGGTTATTGTTAATTCGAACAGTGGATCTCTCACGACCTGTTAATTTTTGGAAGAAAGATATTGGATTAATCTTTGATTTTTAGGAATTGAAGGGGGGGATTGAGGGGGTGAGAGTGATTACTACTAAAATCTGGGTTGACTGAAGTTTGAATTGCGAAAATTTGAAGATTCTCGAATTCTTAACAGACTTCATGAATATTCATGAGATTTTCTGAAATCCATGGAAATTGAACGGTTTTCTGAAGATTTCATGGATTTCTATGAGAATTCAAGAGATTTCAAGATTTCATGGCAGAAATAAAGATGTGTAAAAAATAGAAATTTGATTGAAATAATTTTCAAAAAAATTCAAAATGTTTTGTGACTTTTCGAAAGTCGTCAAATCGATTTTTCAGATATTTTCACTATTTATTTTAGATGAAATTTCAAAGATTTCACAGATTTCATGAAATTTCCATCGAATTTCTTTAGGTTGTGGGCGATTCCAAGACTTCTTTCCGGATTTTATGAGATTTTATAAATTCAAAAATTTCAGGAATCTTTGAAAAAATTCTGAAATTTTCTTGATATTTCTGATTTTAATGTAAACCAGATTTCACAAGTGATTCAACATTTTTTAATTGATTTTCATTAGTTTTTTCACCTTGTAGAGACAATTTTGGAAGCGCAACCAGCCCTCGTAATCAACGCAGCATTGAATACATTTGTCGCAATTTCTGTCCGGAAGATCATCTGCAAAGGTAAAAAAATTACAATTAAATTAACTTTTGAATATCAAAAAATTCATTTAAGGATGATTAAGAGCTACAATTGGAAAAAAAATTGAATTTTTAATAGAAGATCGTTAATAACAATTTATACGAGATGAAATTGTCAAATCTGATTCAGTGAATCTGTAAAAAATGTAATGATGAATAAAATAAGCTTCAGAAACAAAAAGTTAATTGAAAATTCAGAAATTTTCATCATTTTTTACATTCCTTTGAATCTTGAAAAATTTGAAAAAATGCAAAAAATAATGAAAATTTTTCAATTTTCAATTAATTTTTTGTTTCGCGAGCTTATTTTATTCCTCATTACATTCTTTACAGATTCACTGAATCAGATTTCAGAATTTCATCTTTTATAAATTGTTATTACAAAAATTAAATATTTTAAAAAATTAAATATTTTTAAAAATTTAATATTTAATATCTTTAAAAATTTAATATTTTTTCTGTTTGTACCTCCCATACTTAAAATTTCTTAAACAATGAACTTACCAAGTACAACAATGTGCGATAGATACTCGGGTGGTAATGTATACAATTGTTTTTTTGTCTTAACTCCATTGCACTTTAGTACTCGAATTTCTCTGCTTCGGCTTCTAACTGATACTGTAACTGGTGCAAGTGGCGGTAGTGTACGTTCACTCGAACCAGTTATTTGCTGTAGTTGTAGTTGTTGTTGTTGTTGTAGTTGATGTTGTGTCTGTATATTTCTCTCGACTCGATGATCACGTCTATCGTGCTCCTCAGCTGACGTAACATCGTCACCATCGTGATCATCAACAACACCAGAATCATCCAATGATGATTGTTGATTACTATTATTACTAGCTTGTCGTGAATGTAGCATGTTACGATGAGGCGCTAAACGATGAATTGGATCTGGTGGCTTTGATGGTACAACTTGAAGTGCTAAATTTGATGGCCGTGCATTTGAGTGTCGAGGGCTTGGACTTGGGCTTGGCGTCAATGATCTATTAGTTTAAAGAGAATAGAGTCATTTCACTACTGAATTTTGGGGGGAAAGGTTGAGGAAAAATGGACACATATTCGTTTAGGTGTTTTATACTATGAAAATTGGGAGAAATTGAGGGAAATATTGGAGATAGGTTTTTTTGGATGATTCCATTGAAAAGCTGAGGAAATTTGTCATGGAAATCATAGGTCGGAAGATATTTTTTTGAATTCTTTTGAAAGTTCCCTTTTTTGGTCACAATTTGAAGGTGAAAGCCTTGTTTTTGAAAAATTTCAGTTTTTTGGGAATATCTTTGGTTCTATTGGTCGTAGCGATCTGGGGTTGATGCTAAATGAAATGTGAGCTCATTTCCCATCGATTTATGTGGTTTTGAAAACAAAATTATCAATTTTTCAAGTACTTATAGGGGAAAAACTGATTTTTCAGAAAATGACCTACAAAAATTTGAAAAATTGATGAAAAAAAATTTGAATCACATAAATCGATGAGAAATGAGCTCACCTTTCATTCGAGATCAGCCCCAGGTCGTTACGACCAATAGAACCACAGATATTCCCGAAAAACTGAAATTTTTCAAAACAGAAGGATTTTACCTTCAAATCGTGACCAAAAAATGGGACTTTCAAAAAAATTCAAAAAAATAGCTTCCGACATATGATTTTCATGGTAAATTTCCTCAGCTTTCCAATGGAATCATCAGCAAATCTCTATCTCGAACCGTTCAATTGAAATGTCCATTTTGCCCCACCTTCCCGCTAACTATTTGATCAAGGGACTCAGTCTAACATCAAGTACAATAATAAATTGGCCCGTGCACATAAATAAAAGAAAAAAAGAAAAATTTAAACAAAAATTCTGAGGATGATCCTACTGATCGCGTTTATTTGTATGTGACCTGCTCCTAGCTCCACCATTTTTTTCTTGTCCAGCACAGCTTCTTCCGCGTTTTCTTCTTCTTGTTTTTTTTCTCGTGTAGCTACTCAGCAAAACGCCTTTTCTTGCATCAATTTTCTTTTGTTTCTCCTTAGTCAGTGTTTTAATATTGATTTTCGTGGGGTCAAAACTGAACGTCGAGTCCTCGCGGTGATCAGTAAGATCTTTTTTTCGTTCCTGCATGAAAAAATAGAATTAGAAAAATTCAATTTTTCCAGCATAAAATGAGAGAGATATTTTAGATTTTGTTTTTTTTTTTTTTTTTTTTTTTTTAATCAAAGCATCTCTACCTCATTTGTAATCTCAGCTTCTTCCTCGTAGCTTAAGGCCACAACAGCGAGCATTAGATTTATCAGATAGAACGATCCAAAGAACACTACCACCGTGAAGAACGTAACGCTAATAGGCCCACACGCTGACAACACCTGTTTTTTTTTCATTTAAAATATCAAATAATAAATTATTTATATGAATTTTTGATTGATCCACGAAATTGATCACTGTTAAAAATTCCCGTCTGAATTTTTTCGTGCAAAATCCTGGAAATTTCTAACAAGTCTCATTTCCACTGAAATTTCAGATGATTACGTCATTGAAAAATGAAGACATCATCGATTTTTCAAATAATTTCACGCCTGAATATCAATGAAATTTGTAAATTTCAGTTTAATTGTTTCTTGAAAATTTAGTAAAAATAGGAAAAATTCAAAAAAAAATTGAAAATTCAAGTCATTTTGATTCTGAATATTCATGTTCAGTGGAAAATTCAAGTAAATTGTAGGATTTTCGTCTCAATTCTACTTGAGACTCATAGATTCCTTTGAATTTCCTCTGAAATGATTCCTCTAGATTCCCAAATGATTTCCAAATAAATAAGCATAATTTCAATTTTTTTAAAATTTATTTCTGCTATCTATACATAAAAAAAGTTTCAATTAATAACAAATTAATGACTTTTTCCCAAATTATGAAAATACTTTCCTGAACTTCCCTAAACTATTCCCAAACATTTAGAATAACTAATCAGTTAGAATTGAAAATAATTTTTCTATCTGCTAAGTATATGGAGGTCTGAATTTTTCATGCAAAATCCCGAAAATTTCAAACGAGTCACATTTCCACTGAAATTTCAGATAATTACGTCATTGAAAAATGAATACATCATCGATTTTCAAATAATTTTACGCCTGAATATCAATGAAATTTGTAAATTTCAGTTTAATTGTTTCTTGAAAATTAAGTAAAAATAGGAAAAATTCAAAAAAAAAATTGAAAATTCAAGTCATTTCGATTCTGAATATTCATGTTCAGTTGAAAATTCAAGTAATTTGTAGAATTTTCGTCTCAATTCTACTTGAGACTCATAGAATCCTTGGAATTTCCTCTGAAACTCACAGATTTCATAAGCATCTTTCCATTAAAAAAAAATTCAATATCACGTTTATGAAAATTCTCATCAAATTGTCTGTGAAATTTCAATTTTTTTCTAACAGTGATCAATATCAATGAAACACTAGTGTACGAATGTGCTTATTACATGTAAAAGTGCCAGAGGACTTTTCGATTCAGAATTTAGCCCTGAACCTAACGTATCGCAGACGACACGTAGTTTTGTTACATCATATATATATGATGTATATATACAGATTATTCTGTTGAGAATTAATTAACCCGCATGAAACTTTCTATATGTACAAGCATATATATATGAATATGAAGAATAAATAGGCCGAATATATTTCACATATATTCGCATATATATAGTCACCTTAGAGACAAAAAGGCGTAAGTGCTATGCTTATACACTGGACTTACGCCCTTTTGACTCTAAGGTGACGATATAATGTATACATGACATATATGTATTTTATATATATGTTGGAAGCATATATATTGAATATGTCATATATATGTCAATTATTAAGTTTTTTGGCTACATATATATGTCGTATGATTTTTTTATATGCAACATATATGTTTGTACATATATATTTGTTCTATACGGGTTAAAGCAGCTCAATTCGTCACTGAAGCACCATTTCAATTTTAAAATGTTTCAATAGAATTAACAATAAAAAAAACACTAACCTTGTTATAAACATCCTCCCAGTAATCAAGAGTAATCAATTGGAACGTGGTCAACATTGACCACAAAAAATTGTCGAAATTAGTGTAACCATGATTTGGATTTGGACCAACGCAAAGGCACGTGTAGCTCTCATTACAGTGTCTGTAACAGGTTCAATTCATCATTAATCAATGTAAGAAAAATTGGTGCAAAATGGACCTAGCGTCTAAAATTAATTGGAATTTTTTTCTTAAGGGAAGGAGTCTTCAAAAAAATTTGAAAAAATTCACCAACAATGTTCACATATTGGAGCATGTTCTCAAATTTTTTCAGATTTTTTTACCGAGTCCTTCACTCCGAAAAAAAAATCCTGAATCATTTTGCCAGGAAGGTCCATTTTTGCCTGATTTTTTTCCTAATTGGATTGGAACATTCTTTTTCTTCGTTGGGTAGAAAGAAAAAGTAATGACTCTGCAAAATTATCGCTGAAGAAAAAAGGCTCTTGCCCTTTTCAAATCGATAAATCCTGAAATTGGCCAAGTGTTCAGGAATTTCCCTACATTCCAATTTTCCCCATTATCGGTTAAACTACAAGCAATTCACTGGTTACCCTAAATTATACTGTACAATTACAGTACTCGTGCTTTTTCGTTTGAAAAATAAATCATTACTTTGTAATTTACCTACATTTTTTTTAATGAGTAAAAAAAAAAAGAGAATTTGATAAGCAATTTGTTGGAGATGAAAGATACATTATTCTTCCAGTAAAATCTCTTGTATTCTTTTACAATCGCTGAGTTTTCTTGCTACACCATTATTCATGTTGGTTAAAAAAGTTCTAGCAATAAATATAAGAATCAATCTCGGCCCGGTAGAGCGTTATACCGCTTCTCCACCTTTCCAAAGGAAGGAAGGCATTCTTTTAGCCAACAGCTGCGGTCCGATGAACCGTAGTTTGCTGTAGTGCTTTAAACTTGGTCGTGTGCCGACGAAAAAAAAAGGGAGGGAATAAAACATAACCTTTTCGAGCAAGCTCTGTGTTCAGATTCAATGTTACTGTAATATTCCCGAAAGGATAGATAGATAGATAGATTAATTCAGTAGCGAAGTGGTAAAGGGAGTTAAGTCATATCGGATAACCATATATACTTAACTCCCTTTACCACTTCGCTACTGAATTTATTTAACGACTGTAGGCTTGTGTTCATGTAGCCGAATAAAACATGTACATAAAGCGAAAAAAAAAAAAAAAAAAATTTATTAATGAAAATTAATTTATTAATAAATTTATTTGTTTAATAGCTCAGTGGTCAGAGCACCTGACATGTAATCAGAGGGTCGTGGGTTCAAATCCTGCTTGCGCATTACATATTTTTTCCGAAATTTGATTCTCTTAAAAAATTTATTAATAAATTTATTTGTTTAATATGTATTAATATATATATAGTCATTTCTAAATAAGATAGTTGTGATTTTTGTCCGATTGTGACATATTTCTTTGAATTTAGGATAGATAATTATGCAATTTGACAAATCGAACAGCAGCATCTTTTCTATTTTTCCTTACGAAATTGACAAATTTGAAAATAATATTTAAACTTTGTAAGCTCTATTAATTAGTGAAAATGAACGATTTCAATAGTCTATAATTTGATGAATATTAGAACACTGAACACTAATCAGTCGAACTGAAAACTCCAATGAAAGCGAAATAGTTATGAAACTCTAGCGTCATTTGACTCTTCTGACATAAGAGAACGATGAAGCAGCTTTTTAAATGATTCTAGTGTGTCTTGTGTTGTAATAAATGGAGGAAGTGAGTTCCAGAAGCTAATTGATGAACAAACAAAAGAGTTACGATATGTTTCTGTTCTGAAGTGGGGAACTTCAAGAGTATCTGTTCTTGAAGGGTTCCTCCTTGATACACTTGGTGGTCGTAAAATGTATTCATTTGCAAGTGGAGAATTTTGGTTCATAATTAGATATTTATATGTTAGGCATCCCAATAAATAACGTCTTCTGTTGTTAATTGAGAGCCAGCCTTGTCGATGGCGAATCGGAGGGCTTTTTAAGGTAGTATCCCAGAGTACGGTCGATAAAACAGAAAAAAATGAGGATTTTTAGGATCGTTTCCAATTAATTGCTGATAATTCAGGGAAAATGTGCTTTAATTCACCCGAAAAAAGTGATTGAACTTTTTGAAAGCCATATCTTCAGCTTGTCAATATAATTTTTTTTTCTCGAATTATTTTACATCAATCTCCTATCACATGCATGAGATAGAGAGGGAGGCGAATAGTTACGACTACCTTCTAATTAAAATTTCTCAATAACTATACGGTGAATTGAGTATTTTTTTCTTCTATTATTTAGTTACTAGGGTTACATCGCGCGCGCAGCGCGCGCTGAGTTTCTGTAATATAACTGTGGATGTTCGATCTTCTGAATCTTTATGGCTATTGGCCCTCCAGTCCCGTCATCATTACGCTCTTATGAAACTTCTGCCAAATTTCAAGGAAAACCTCGTATCTCCAAGAGAAATGGGTGAAAAATGACTTTGAGAGGAAATTATATTCCGAAAATTGGGCAAAAAATCAATTTTCTAAATCGTTTCCTATTTTCGGTCCCCTAGGTTCCCCAAATATCGTGCTTTTATGCAACTTTTGCCAAATTTCAAGGAAAACCTCGTATCTCCAAGAGAAATGGGTGAAAATCGAGTGTTAAAGGAAATTCTATTCCAATTAGCCATTATGAAATTCTCAAATTGTCCTAACTTTTTTTCTACTCGATATTTTCCAATGAAATTTCACAGTGATACTCCATATGCTATCAGGAAGTAGCCCATAAAATTTCATAACGATATCTCGAACGGTTCTTAAAATTCAATTTAATGAAAATGGTCACTCTCACAAAACAAGGGCCCGAAAAATCACGTGGGTACTCGATATTCTGAATCGTTTTGGCTTTTGGCCCTTCAGGTCCCCCCATCATCATGCTTTTATGCAACTTTTGCCAAATTTCAAGGAAAACCCCGTATCTCCAAGAGAAATGGGTGAAAATCGAGTTTCAAAGTAAATTCTATTCTATTAATTTCATAACGATATCTCGAACGGTTCTTAAAATTCAATTTAATGAAAATGGTCACTCTCACGAAACAAGGGCCCGAAAAATCACGTGGGTACTCGATATTCTGAATCGTTTTGGCTTTTGGCCCTCCAGGTCCCCCCATCCTCATGCTTTTATGCAACTTTTGCCAAATTCCAAGGAAAACCTCGTATCTCCAAGAGAAATGGGTGAAAAATGACTTTGAAAAGAAATTATATTCCGAAAATTCGACGAAAAATTGATTTTCTAAATCGTTTCCTATGTTCGGTCCCCTAGGTTTCCCAAATATCGTGCTTTTATGCAACTTTTGATTTTTCTCGAACCAATCACAGAACGAATAAAACGATGACATTGCCAACTTCACTCTCATTCCATCTACTTTATTATATAGGGAAAATGCTGTTCTTTCCGCCAATTGTTTTTACATAATGGGTCAACCCTGTGGTTTTTTCGTAATTTCTTTATTTCCGTCCGATTTAGGGCGTTTCATCCCCATCCCTGCTATTTTCAGTAACTTTGATAATTCATATCTCGTAAACTGCACGGTCAAAAATTATGAAAAAATTCAGAAAAACGTAAAATAATATCATCTTTAAGGGTCAACTGTACTCAAGTTCACTGGGATTCTACCTTAATTTGATTTTGCATTTCATTTAAATTTCTCTCATTGCATTTGCTCTTCCAAATGGAACACAATCACTGAACATTGACAATTAATCATTGAAAGGAAATTAAATACAAACCTGGCACCAGTAACATTCCCACAGATTATGGGATTCTCGTCTTCATCGAAAGCCCAATTGGAAGCGTTCCAAGTCCACCTGTTGGCAAGAAAATATATATGAATCGATTCTTTTCACACAAGTAGTATATCTGAAAAAACTACCGAATAGTATATAAATCCATTATGAATTTCATGCATTGTAAGATACTGCCATGAAACAAAATGTTGTCATTAACTTGATACTTTTTTTTTTTTTTTTTTTTTAATAAAACTTTTAGATGTCATAAAAGCCATATCTGTTTCCAGTTCAGTTGAGTTTTAACTCATCACGTGCAAAAAATGAGTGAGCTTCTCTAGCTACCTATCCCTGCACTGTTGCGGCTAAACTTTGTATGGAAAACTTTTCACAGTGTAAATTTGTTGAACTCTGGATGAAAATTATGCAGTGAGTGTTGTGTAGAAAAGATATATTTATTTTTTTTTTCAATATTTTTCATACGAAATATTCCGAGTGGGATGGTGTGTGTGCACTTTATTTGACACCGAGAGGTTTAATATTTTTTGTTGAAACTTTTTTCTATTCTTCAATATCAAAGTTTCTAGTTTTTTTGCAGTTTGTCTTTCTGTTCAATAAAAATTATTGCATATTCTATTTTTAGTTCAAATGAACTGTCGCCTTAGGAGTAAAGGGGCGTAAGTGCCATTTTTCTATTTAAAAAAAAAAAATAAGTGGCGTATGTTTTAATTTCGCATTAATTGGTTTTCGTCGGAATTTTATGCATTAGTGACAAAAAAAAGAGACTTTATCATATAATTGTAAGTGGTATCTACTAAAAATAAAAAGATGTATTTCCGGCACTTATCAAAGGAAAATTTCCGGAATTAGATTTTGGACAATTTTCGAGAAAGATTTAGAAAAATAGCAAATTCACTAAAAATCTCAAAAAATCTCGAAATCTTCTGATTTTTATATTTTTAGTAAAATCCCAAATTATTTGAGATTAAACTGATTTCAATGTTTTTTGTTTTTTAGTTCTTTATTTAATAACAAATCATCATCTCCGAAGCAATACTAATTAACGAATAAGCATATTTCCAGCATACACTGCTAAGAATTTCCGTCTGAATTTTCCATGCAAAATCCCGGAAATTTCTAACAAGTCACATTTCCACTGAAATTTCAGATAATTACTTCATTGAAAAATGAACACATCATCGATTTTCAAATAATTTCACTCCTGAATATCAATGAAATTTGCAAATTTCAGTTTAATTGTTTCTTGAAAATTTAGTAAAAATAGGAAAAATTCAAAAAAAAATTGAAATTTCAAGTAATTTTGATTCTGAATATTCACGTTCAGTTGAAAATTCAAGTAAATTGTAGAATTTTCGTCTCAATTCTATTTGAGACTCATAGATTCCTTTGAATTTCCTCTGAAATGATTCCTCTGAATTCCCAAATGATTTCCAAATAAATAAGCATAATTTCAATTTTTTTTAAATTTATTTCTGCTATCTATACATAAAAAAAGTTTCCATTAATAACAAATTAATGACTTTTTCCCAAATTATGAAAATACTTTCCTAAACTTCCCTAAACTATTCCCAAACATTTAGGATTAGTTAGGATTGAAAATAATTTTTCTATCTGCTAAGTATATGAAGGTCTGAATTTTTCGTGCAAAATCCCGAAAATTTCAAACGAGTCACATTTCCACTGAAATTTCAGATAATTATGTCATTGAAAAATGAACACATCATCGATTTTCCAATAATTTCACGTCTGAATATCAATGAAATTTGTAAATTTCAGTTTAATTGTTTCTTGAAAATTTAGTAAAAATAGAAAAAATTTAAAAAAAATTGAAAATTCAAGTAATTTTGATTCTGAATATTCATGTTCAGTTGAAAATTCAAGTAAATTGTAGAATTTTCGTCTCAATTCTACTTGAGACTCATAGATTCCTTTGAATTTCCTCTGAAACTCACAGATTCCATAACCATCTTCCCATTAAAAAAAAATTAAATATCACGTTTATGAAAATTCCCATCAAATTGTCTATAAAATTTCCATTTTTTTCTAAAAGTGTAATTGTCTGCAATTACACCACTTTATTTTTAAGCCAATGAAATAACATTATCCTTCAATGGAGTTATAAAATGAGTAACAGGATGACCATTTTATCCGATAAATTGACTCTTTAGTTCCCCGATGCTATAGATAGCCAAGGTACAAGTGGGTCGTGAGTACTTCGGTAGAGTTTGAAATTCGTATTGAAAAGTAAAAAAAAAAAAAACGGAAAAAACTCATCGCTCGATTGTTCCCAGTATTGACTGGACATATAGATGATATTTTTCTTTTTCTTTCAATTTTATTTCTGTTGAGTTAGTTTGTAGTGACAGATTGGGATGAGAAGGGGGGGGGGGGGAGGGGAAGCTGGGAAATGGAGGGAGGAAAATTAAACAGGAGAGAAAATCCCAATTGTACAACGAAGAAGAAACAATTTCTTTTTTTCTCCCTTTTTTTCCCCTTTTTCTACTGTAGATTCTAATTATCGTGGACGATAGTGGTTGAGGAAAAAGGGAATAGGAAAGAGCAAGAGAGATAAAAATTAAAGAAAACGAGGGAAATAGAAAGAGAAAGAGAGACAGAGACAGAAAGAGGGTAGGAAAGCGCAATAGGTCCTCTTTAAGGCAAATTTTTTTTTTTTTTTTTTTTTTTAAGGCAACTTTTAATATTCGAAAAGCGAAGAGGTTCCCTGAGATAATAGCTCGTTGGCCGAAACCCGGAAACGACTCAGTGACCGTTGGATGAAAAAAAGAAAAAAAAAGTGCGGCGAAAAATGCTGGAAAAAGAATAAAAAATGAAAAAAAAGGGGAAAAAAATAGAGAATGAGGAGAAAAGGAGTGGAGGGTCCTCATGAATATCAACCGCAGTGACCCAAGCAATTCTCGCACATCGTATGGCTGTAGAGCTTCAGCAACGTAAACTGTCGAAAAAAAAAAAATCTCATCATCTTTATGAATTATGTAAGGAATTTTTTTTCTCATTCTATATATATTTGTCAAGTCTAAGGGGAATTCTCAACTATTTTTCTTGCCCTTTTTTTTAGAATGCCAATGAATAGACAAATCGTGACGTGAAATTTCATGCTTAAATTTATTATTAAACATGTTTTTTTTTTTTTTTTCATGAAATTAGCATGAAAGATGGGAATAAATTATGTGGTAGTCTTTTTTTTATTGAAAAGCGAGAGAAAATGATATTCTCATCACGAAAACACTTTTTCCAGCTTCAAATTTAGTCTTGGCAAGTGTCACGAGTATTATCGTCGAATACAGAAGTTTTTTGTCACATAAATTTCTTTAGTATCACGAAAGTTTGCTCATTGCACAACTCTAGTTTTTTTTCGTTGTTTTCAACGTTTTTACTCATGATTTTTCACATAAAATAGGGGGATTTATTGTTTGTGCAGGAGTTAATAAAGTTGTGAGTATTTTTGCTAGAGAATTAGGCTTATTTACTTTTTTATGCAAAATTCCGGAATTGTGATGGAATTATTTTCCTTTTTTAAGTGATGCAATTAAATTATATGATTATCCAAATTTTTGGGAATTATTAACATTTTTTGGACAATTTTAATTATGCGAAAAGATGAAACAGGATAAACTCTATTTTTTTGTCAATAGTTTTTTTAAAAATATCTCGGAAACTCTTGAAATTTTCTACAAAAAAAAGGATTACAGCGAAATCGCTCCATCTCGTGCGAAAGCACGTCTAAAAAACTTTTGCATAAAAAACTTCGTCAAAAAAAACTCGCCGAAAAAACTTTAAGCTACAAAAATATCCGTCAAAAAAAACTTTAACGAAAATAATTTTATACACTAATACTTCAATTCGATAAATTAAGAGAAGCAGTTTATTATTTTGAAATCATTTCAATTTGATGTATGGAAGACAGTCATTTGTGAGCAGTATTCGTATGTGTCAGGAGTTATTTGTCATTTGTCGTAATTTATTGTAATTTTGTGTTGAGTCAAAAAAAAAAAAATTATCATCCTCGCGTGAATTTTTGTATTCAAAATGTTCAGAGAGTTCATCAAAAATTGTGTGGAGATGTGTAAATTATGTTGGTGATTCGTGTCTTGGCCGAAGCTCATACGACATCAACAAAAATCTCATGGTATATTTTCGTTGTATATTATTCGCATTGACTCTAATCATCCCGTGATTATAATTGAATGAATATTGCTTTTTTTTCAATGTTCACAGCTAAAATTTTATGGGAAAGTGATCTTTATTCTTCATTTTTTAAATTTAATTTTTTTGGATAGAGTTCTTCTGTACATGTACTTTATCTCGCTGAATTTCAAAAATATTCAACAAATAAAAATAAGCAAAAAAAAGGACTTAGACTTTAATTGAACTCTTTGAATGAAATCAATAAATTCAAATGCAAAAAAAACTAAAATCCCCTCATTTCCCCCATTTTTTCCATCTCAAGTACTGAATAAAGAAAAAATCAGTTTTATTCTAATATTTGAGATTTTTCAGAATTTTCGAAAATTTTATGAAATTTTTATGAAATTTTTATGAAATTTTTATGAATGTTTTTTGGAAATTTTTCCGGATATTCTCTCAAATTAAACTCTGGCAACCTTCCTTTCCCCATAGACATTTCAAAAATCAATTTTATTCTAATATTTGAGAATTTTCAGAATTTTCGAAATTTTTATGAAATTTTGATGAAATTTTTATGAAATTTCTATGAAATTTCTATGAAATTTTAATAAAATTTTTATAAAATTACACAAAATTACTTACTCTCTCCATTCGATTTGTGTCCCATTAGGCTCCTGATGTCTGACACACTTGTTTCTCAATTCCCCCATATAAACTTGTAGTGCAAACAGGGCAAATACCATCAAACAGAAGATAGTCAGTGTCATAACTTCAGCAAGTTGTTTGAAGCTGTGTAGTAGAGCATTGATGATGGTCTTGAGGCCTGTAATAAAATTATACGATAAAAGCCATCCACACACCTACACACACACATACGTGGAAATTTCTCTCCAATTTTATCATTATTGCTGCGGCAAAGAGAGAAGGTATTGCATTGAATGTGTTAAACCATGAGGGTGAGGTGAAATTAATCAGGTCGGTAACACGACCTCGAGTGGTCGACACAAGTGTGTTTAATGTGAAAATGTCCTATTGACCCAGTACACAGTGAATTTTCCCCGAGTATTTTACGGAAAACGTGTGAGTGGCTCAGACCAATGCAGAGGAATTTTGTGAGAATAAGAGAGAGAGAGAGAGAAAAGAGGCTGGAGCTTCTGAGGTAGAGTATAAGGTGATACTTTGTACACTCGAACGATTCGTTAGACGGCTATTCATTCTTAACCGATATCTCTTGGTGGAAATGAAAGGGTAGCTTTTGCGAAGAAAAAGGATGAAAACTCGAGTGGATTCTTATACCATTCAACTATTGTTCACATTCAGACTGTCTGTTTCTTTTGTACTCGAGAATCGCGAAATGAAGGAAAAAAGGCTTATATATTGTTATTATTAAACTTTTGTGTAGGACTCATGGAAATATGAGTTTTTTAAATATTTTAATATTTCGGAGAAAATTAATTAAAATAGGGGGGAGGTGGGGTAAAATGGGTGTATTAATTGGAGGGGTTGAGATGGAGATTTTCCGATGATTTCATTGGAAAGGTGAGGAAATTTCGGGTGGAAAACATGTGTTGAAATTATTTTTTGGAAATTTTTGGAAAATTTTAGGTTTTTGGACGAGTTTTGAAGGGGTGAGGCTTTGGAAAATCAAAAAAATTCACTATTTCGGGGATTTCTTCGGTTCTGTTGGTCGTAGCGATCTGGGGTTCATCTCAAATGAAAGGTGAGCTCATTTCTCATTAATTTGAGTGGTTCAAATTTTTTTTTCATCAATTTTTCTAATACTTATAGGTCATTTTCTGAAAATTTAGTTTTTGCTCTATAAGTACTTGAAAAATTGATAATTTTTTTAAAAACCACATGAATCAATGGGAAATGAGCTCACCTTTCATTCAAGATCAACCCCAGATCGCTACGACCAATAGAACCAGAGATATTCCCGAAAACCTGAAATTTTTCAAAAACAGAAGGATTTCATTTTTAAATCTTGAGTCAAAAAAATGGAATTTTTGAAAAATTCCAAAAAATATCTTCAGACATATGGTTTCCATGGCAAATTTCCCCAGCTTTTCAATGGAATCATCAGAAAAAATCTATCTCCAATATTTCCCAACATTCAACCCCTTCCCGCACTATTTATCATCAATAAATAACATTTCAATGCAAATTTAATCCGAAATTAATTTAATTAATTCAATCCACGATTTAAGAATTTCATAATTTATAATCACAGTATCATGAGAATAGCACGGGGGCTTATACATGCGCTGATCATTAATTTCATGGATGACATAGTGCTGTATTAATGTTTACAGCATCCCTCAGCTGTATCTCACGCACACGTTCAACCATGTAATACGTCAGTCTCCAAAGAGCGAATCGACAGTTACCACTAGTCGTGTAATCGCCCCTATTCCATTCGTCTCTTTCTATCCTCATAATAGGGTTACACGACCAAAAGATGGACGGTTTCTATAATCGAGGATTTTCATAAATAAATCAATGATTTTTATACTTTCTACGTAAATTCCTGATTATTACATTCATATAGATTCATAAACTGATTATTACATATCGATTGATCGAAATTTAAAATCATACCACTGCAAATATGCAACTGTGTCCATCTACTGGGGGTTCAAGTTATTTTCCAGTTTTTCCTTGATTTTCTTTAATTATTTCTACATTATTCAAGTTTAATTGATTTTTAGTCGATTCACTGTATATTTTTCTGTACATTATTCTTTTCTGCAACTTTTTAACGTGATTCGCCTATTTCATATGAATTAATAAAGTCTAATATTTCATGAACCGTTCATCTATTGGTCATGTTAGCCTACGTCACCATTTACTCGTATACTTGTTATCCTCATTTTTACGGTGTACTTCTCCAGTTTCACTCGCCACTGACCTCACTATCTTTCTCATGCATATGCTAATGCAATACTTCTACACTCTTGCACACTTGCCAGGCTCTATACCATATGTTTTTTTTTACTTTTGTGAATTTTTTTTTAAAACCATTTCTTTCGCAGAATTTTCTACCCTTTTTTTTGTGCTTTTTTATTACTTTTTATCTCGTAGTTTCTGATTACACGTGAGGCGCAGAAAAATGTATTATATCATTGGATTTGAGGAGAGTTTAATGAGGAAAAAAATACCTGAGGCATGAAATTTTATTAATTATAAGGGAAAAACGGGGCAAAATGGACCTGAGGGCCAAAATAGCTTCGCATTTTTTTTGAGGGCGAAGGAGTCGCTGAAAAATTCTGAAAAAATTCAACAACAATGTTTATATATTTCGCCATATTCTCAAATTTTTTCAGATTTTTTAGTCAATTTCTTCGTTCCCCAAAAAAATTCCCAGATCGTGTTGCCACGAAAGTCCATTTTTTCCCATTTTTCGTTAAATTGAATTTTTTTTCAGACTTTTTTTGAGAATATCTTGGAAACTAATGGAGATACGCCCTTTTTATCCCAGACCTTTTTTGTAGCCCTTGAAATTCTCTAGAAAAAAGGGTTCGGGTAAAAAGGGCGTATCTCCATTATTTACTGAATGCCTTTTGTTTGTTTACAAAAGACATGAATTATTCACACACAATAATTTATTTGCAACGTTGAAAAGAAAAAATGACTCTCATTCTGCAAGTTTTCAACGAGAAATATAAAGTTTCATGAGAAAATTACTTTGCATGTCTGATATCATGAAACTACTTCAATTTAATTTATGTGATTTCGTAAATTTTTGTCTGATACAAGTAATTTTATTCATTGAAATTAATTTTTTTTCAACGAAATTAATATTAATACAGATTAATTAAAAAGTAGTAGACAAAGAAATTTAGTGTTAAATCCTAATAATCTTTTATAATTTCATTTGAAAACATTTGGCGAGAATGTGAAAAGTGTTGAAACATTTTTATTTTTTTTTCTCCCAGATTAAATGAGATTTTGTGTGTGTGTGTGACGTAATTGGACACAACTGAGTGGAATTATGAGGAATGAATTCATGAGTAGATGACAATTACTCTCTGTTTGTTATACTCCATAATTTTTCATTAAAATTATCTTCGCAGGTCGTTTTTTCTGCATGAAGCACCAGAAAAATTCAATTATTTGATAAATTTTGGTGCTTGCACTTTTTTTTGATTTAATGAAAATGTTTTAACAGTGTGAAAAATTTTGAATGGCTTTTTCTTTGCTTTCAGTTGTTTTTTTTAGAGAAAATCGATTCAATTTCACGATATTTGCATTCGGAAATGAACTGATAAACAGGACACAAGCTCTTTTTTTTGGGGGGTTTTAGGGGTAAATGTAAATATCACACGAATCACAATTATCAGCGCTAATTGGGTCACTTCCAAATGATTATTTAAATCGCAATTTGTTATCTGTACAATGAAATTACAGAATACGGGACAAATGGAATTATCTGTCTCGGGAATGTCCAATTTTTTTCTAGAAATTTGTGTCTTTTTATTGATTTAATTGATTTAATTTTAAAAAAAAATAATTTAATTGATTTATTTGATTTTTTAAATTTTTTTAATCATTAAAGGATAATATAAGCTTCATTTTATTTAATCTGAATGGGTTAAAAAACAGATTTAAGAGAATTTGAGACTTCTCTCCATTTAAATTTCTAATGAATTAAATAAAAAAAAAAAAAAAAAAAATTCTAATGAGCCGGAGAATTTTTTATGAATCTTTTCTTTTTTATTCCCATTTTTCTGTAAAAGAAAAAAAGCCTGAAGAAGTTGAGAGCTCTTGATAATATTATTATTGAGAAAATCATATTTTCTGTTCTCTACTGCTAATGGCACTTTGGCATCGTTAAACTTTAATGCTTGTTCTTTTTTTAGTATAAATGACACATCATTATAACTTTTAATGTCGAAATTTACCTACCAATTTCCCAACAATTTTAAATTAAATTACCCTCAGTTCAACATAAGGGTCAAAGGATATATAGTGCAGTTTTCTTGAGTCATTATTCTTGTTTATGAAGTCAAATGCAATTCATTCATCAAAAGTGAATGAAATATTTCCAACCTCAGAGAAAGAAAGAAAGAGAGAAAAAAAAACTAATTCTCACGTAAGGCAACTATCAAAAACTTATTTCTCAGCTAAATAAAAACCTAATTTCCTAAACACACCTTGGACTAGTCGGAATTCATTAAAATTCATTAAATGACCTACTTTTTTTCATTTCTCTGATGCATAAAATTTTATTTATCCCTCGTTTCATAGTTTCAAGATATTCCACGAAAGCCCCAAATAATTAAATTAAGTGGAAAAAAATAATTATCCAACTTTTTTGAAGTTATTTTAAGGTAGTGTCCCAGAGTACGGTCGATAAAACTGGGAAAAAATGAGGGGTTTTACGTTTGTTTTCAAGTAATTGCTGATAATTCGGGGGGAAATGCGCTTTAATTTACCCGAAAAAAGTGATTAAACTAGTCGAAAGTCACTTAATTCAAGATAGAAAAGTCACTTAATTTAAGTGATTTTTACTTTCTTAAATTAAAAAAGTAAAAGTCACTTAAATCAAGTGATTTTTCTTACTTAAATCAAGTGACTTTTCTCATTTAAATCAAGTAACTTTTCCTTCATTAATTTAAGAAAGTAAAAGTCACTTAAATCAAGTGACTCTTCTCACTTAAATCAAGTGACTTTTCTCTCTTAAATCAAGTGACTTTTTTCACTCAAATCAAGTGACTTTTCTCATTTAAATCAAGTAACTTTTTCTTTCTTAATTTAAGAAAGTAAAAGTCACTTAAATCAAGTGCTTTTCCTCACTTAAATCAAGTGACTTTTCTCATTTAAATCACGGGACTTTTTCTTTCTTAATTTAAGAAAGTAAAAGTCACTCAAATCAAGTGACTTTTCTCACTTAAATCAAGTGACTTTTCTCATCTAAATCAAGTAACTTTTCTTTTTTCTTTCTTAATTTAAGGAAGTAAAAGTCACTTAAATCAAGTGACTCTTCTCACTTAAATCAAGTGAATTTTCTCATTTAAATCAAGTGACTTTTCTCATTTAAATCAAGTAACTTTTTCTTTCTTAATTTAAGAAAGTAAAAGTCACTTAAATCAAGTGCTTTTCCTCACTTAAATCAAGTGCTTTTCCTCACTTAAATCAAGTGACTTTTCTCATTTGAATCACGGGACTTTTTCTTTCTTAATTTAAGAAAGTAAAAGTCACTTAAATCAAGTGACTTTTCTCACTTAAATCAAGTGACTTTTTTCACTTAAATTAAGTGACTTTTTTCACTTAAGTCAAGTGACTTTTTCTTTCTTAATTTAAGAAAGTAAAAGTCACTTAAATCAAGTGACTTTTCTATCTTAAATTGAGTGACTTTCTCTTTCTTAAGTTAAGTGACCAGCACGTTCTTAAATTAAGTGACTGCACATTCTTAAATTAAGAAAACATTTTTCTCTGTGTAATTTTTAGTAATTTCGTTATTTTCGTCCGATTTAGGACGTTTCATCTCCACTACTGCTATTTTCAGTAACTTTGCTAATTCATATCTCACAAACTGCACGGTCAAAAATTATGAAAAAATTCAGAAAAATGTAAAAAAATATCATCTTTGATACTGCATCGAAAAAATAAAGGTTCAACCGTACTCGAGTTCGCTAGAATACTACCTTAATTTAATTTAGTTCAATTTTCAAGTGTAAATCATGAGAATTCGTCGGGATTTAAGTGTGTGTTGTACACACAGAGTGATGGGATTGATCGTAAAGGCGCGCGCATTCTCCAAGTAATCTACAAGGAGAGAGAGAGAGAGGGGCAGGCATCACTGAGTTGTACGTGAATTAGTCCTTAAACGGACTGTAATAGATTACAATTTGTCGGGCAAATACTCAGCCCCCCCATTTGGCTTCATACATATATCCAATGGTAATTAATCTAAACCTTCCTGCTGAATCGAATCGGCCCCGCAAAATTACCATTGACTCGTTCCTAATTACCGCTCTTGTTCATCTGAATAATCATATGAAATTATGTTAAATTGCTTGTTCTATGATATTGCTATTATTTAGAAACTAGAATTCCAATAATTTAATTGTGGCTTTAATTATCTCCTAAAAGAGGTCTGAAGTGGTCTCGAGTAGTAAATTCCAATTATCTCATTTTTTTTGTATTTTTCTTTATAATTATTATAATTATTATGTTTTTTTAGACTTTTTTTCGATATTAAAAAAAAGTAAAAAATGACAAATAATTGATTTAATTCGGCCAATTCTCTTTAGAATTCACTTTTAATACCAGAAAATGGGTTTTTAATCATAAATATTAATTTTTAAGTGATTTTTCTGTTCAAGAAGTATATAACTGCATTAATAACAATTTGATAGGAAATTTGATAGCAATTTTGTTGGATAAACTTACCAGGCATTATAGAGACGGTCTTTAGTGCTCTTAGAACTCTGAATGTTCTTAAACCAGCAAGATTTCCAACTTCCATTCCAATTGTAGCATAACCACTTGTTATCACGACAAAATCCAGCCAATTCCATGGATTTCTCAGGTATGTGTATTTATTAAGTATAAAGCCTTTAGCTATTGACTTTATCACCATTTCTGTCGTGTAGATTGCTAGGAAGATATATCTGTAAGAAAAAAATTTTAAAAAATTAATTTCAATTATTGCAAAAAAAAATTTCTTTTTATTTTTTTTTTATTTAATGTGTTTTACACAAAATGTTTTTCACAGGGAGAAATTAATAATAAAGCTTTTTTTTCAAAGGTTCTTCTTTTTTTTTTCGTTGTTATTCTTGAAGTAAAAGGCAAAGTAAAGGAAAAAAAAAAGTTTAGGAGAAGAAAATTACTGGTTTTGTTTAAGTGTTGAAGTAGTGATAAAAAACTTTTTAGTTCAGTATTTTTTTTTTTTTTCTTAATTTATACAGCTGACGGTGTTAACTGTCCTTGTACTTTAAATACCACTTTCTTATTTAAACCAACATAAAACTTTATTTGGATCAATTGTTGAAAGGAATTTTGACCAATTGGAAAAGTCCCGGGGATTGTTATAATTCATATAAAAACTACTTTATTTCGTTGAAAAACGAATTTTGAGTCGGTAGCTCTCTTGCGATAATCGGAATCAGGGAAAAAAAGTCCATCAATTCAAATTCATTCAGTGAAAATGGAAGAACGAATTGATTTTTTTTCAATGAATATCGGATTTTCCTCTTTTTTTTTTGAATGAAGTTGATGGATTTTGGTTTCGATAGTGCCTGAGATTTATTTGAAAGGGATTGAGTAATGAAAAAAAGTAGAATGGGGATTTTAATGAAAATAAGGCAATTTCTTCCCTTTTTGCTTCCGAATGACAACTATGTAATCATCAGAATTTTTGATTGTAATTTTTTTAATGGAAGATACTTAAAATGATCTAAATAGAGAGAAAATGATATTTTTAGCGCATGTCTGTGTGTGTATAAAAGTCTCAATTACAGCAAAACGGTTTTATAGAAAAATTTCATATTTTGTGGAAAACTTCCTCTCGACAAAGTCTATTTTTTAAGCTTCATTTGAAGAAAATCCGATCGATACTTTTTGAGATATGTTCATTTTTCGAAAATCAGTTTTTATTGGAATTTCTGGAAACTATTCAACTGATGTTATTTATACTCATATATTATCTCGAGAATTGTATCAGTTAAATGTCTGTAAATTTTGAGCTCATTTGCATGATTAGTTCTCGAGTTATTGGCGTTTTAATGAATTTTTCCAAAATTTGATATTTTGATGATGGTTTGAAAAAAGTTGTATCACTTCCATTCGGAAGCATATTGCTAAAGTATTAGCAGAAAAAGTTATATCAGTTGAGCAATACTACACGGAGAAAAATGTTTTCTTAATTTAAGAATGTGCAGTCACTTAATTCAAGAATGTGCAGGTCACTTAAATTAAGAAAGAAAAAGTCACTTGATTTAAGTGAGAATAGTCACTTGATTTAAGTGACAAAACTCACATGATTTAAGTGAGTTTTACTTTCTTAAATTAAAAAAGAAAAATTCACTTGATTTAAGTGAGAAAAGTCACTTAACTTAAGTGACTTTTACTTTCTTAAATTAAGAAAGAAAAAGTCACTTGATTTAAGGGAGAAAAGGCACTTAATTTAAGTTACTTTTACTTTCTTAAATTAAGAGAGAAAAAGTTACTTGATTTAAGTGAGAAAAGTCACTCGATTTAAGGGACAAAACTCACATGATTTAAGTGAGTTTTACTTTCTTAAATTAAAAAAGAAAAAGTCACTTGATTTAAGTGAGAAAAGTCACTTAATTTAAGTGACTTTTACTTTCTTAAATTAAAAAAGAAAAAATTACTTGATTTAAGTGAGAAAAGTCACTTGATTTAAGGGACAAAACTCACATGATTTAAGTGAGTTTTACTTTCTTAAATTAAAAAAGAAAAAGTCACTTGATTTAAGTGAGAAAAGTCACTTGATTTAAGTGACAAAACTCACATGATTTAAGTGAGTTTTACTGTCTTAAATTAAAAAAAAAAAAGTCACTTGATTTAAGTGAGAAAAGTCCCTTAATTTAAGTGACTTTTACTTTCTTAAATTAAGAAAGAAAAAGTAACTTGATTTAAGTGAGAAAAGTCACTTGATTTAAGTGACAAAACTTACATGATTTAAGTGAGTTTTACTTTCTTAAATTAAAAAAGAAAAAGTCACTTGATTCAAGTGAGAAAAGTCCCTTAATTTAAGTGATTTTTACTTTTTTGAATTAAAAAAGAAAAAGTTACTTGATTTAAGTGAAAAAAGTTGTATCACTTCCATTCAGAAGCATATTGCTAAAGTATTAGCAGAAAAAGCTCCATCAGTTGGAAAGCAATACTATCATCCACTTGTTTTTTTTCTAAAAATCTGAAGAAAATCAAGTAGATGCTCCAACATGTCTACATCGTTAGTGAATTTTTTAAAAAATTTCCTGATAGGTGTTCTTCCTATAAAAAATACCAATAATCATCTTCTTTCTACAGAACCATTTTTCCATTTTTCCCTACGACTTTAATCAAACATTATTCGAAAATTCTGAAATTTTTATTATAATCTTCATAAGCTCGTTTATATCTGCGTAAATTTCCTTGATAAAATACCCTTGGCTCGTCTATTGGATGCAAGTGGTAGAGAAAAGGGCTGAGCCCTGAGGGTTGACGAGGGCTTAACGAGTCAGATCCGGATAGAAACATTAACGCTTTCGAATTTCCCCCAGGCCATCTAGCTCAGGATAGATTCTTCATGACACATACACACATACGTAAATGAAAATGCACTGAATGCAAATTTTCTCTCTTCACATTTGAAAATATTCAACCTATTTTAGCCCCACAATACCATCCTTTATTTTTCATCCTTTCCCTCTTGAATTCTCTCTCTTTTTTTATTCCTCGCCCAATTTTTCTCATTTTTTTTTCTATTTATTCCATTTAATCCACACAACTCCACGTTTTTTCTGTCTCAATCGATATCTATAAATTCATCAACGAAAACGCTTGACTTGTGTGCATGAAATATTCCACACATATGTGCATATATTTTCAGTACATCCGTTACAAAAAAAAAAAAAAGGTGGAATAGTGAAAAAGGAAGGAAAAAAAAGGCAAAAGAACGCAAAAAACAGTCGAATTCGTCAGTCGTATGGAACGCTGAATATTTTACGGTTAACGTCTTTGAGCTTGTGAATCTGTGGTCCAATTTTTTTATTATTATTCTTTTACAATTCTCTTTTATTTACTTTTTTTTCCTCCTTTTTTCTATCATTTTGACGGAATGGTTGTGCTGAGGCAGTGAGAAGAGGATTCAATATTCATTGGGCGTGGGAGAGGAAAAGCAAGTGGCGAATAAACGTTTTCAATGTATCATTGTGTGTATGTATGTATAGACATATATATAGGGGAAAGTGGGGAAAAATGGACCTGTTCGTTACAATGTTTGGGATTTTCCAGACAATAGGCAGCTCTATAAAAAAATTTGAAAAAATTATGCAAAAATGAAAACATATTGGAGTATCTTCTCAAATTTTTTCAGATTTTTTCTTCGTGTTTTTAACATCGAAAAAAAATCCTGAATTATGTTGTTGGAGAGGTCCATTTTATCCTATTTATTATATTCTCTCCTATACATATATATATATATATATATATATATATATATATATATTAATATGATTGTGTGGTACTTCGGCATGTCTACTGTATTCCAATTAACTTACACAGAAAATTTTCAACGCTATTTAAACATTGCGATGAATATTATTGAATTTGTTTGTAATTGGTCGATTTGCATGAAAATTTGAATAAACAAGGATAAATTTAATGAGAATGCAAAAATCATGATTAATGTTGATTCAATCTTTCTTTTTATCCATTATTTCATTCGAGATAAATAATTCACGTTGTTTTCCCCTAATTTTGTGTTATTTATCTTCTTTTATTGGCTATTAATTAAAATGCATGAGGACAATTACGTTTATTGACTAATTATCGCGTAATTAACTTGAATTAAGAATAAACTCGGAGATAGAAATTAATTATGATTAAATGAAGTAAATTAATTGGCAAAACGTGAAGAATTTCTTCGTGCATTCAAATGCCGGATTAAGCCGATGTTTTTTCCCTCACAAAATCATGAAGGGAGCACGTCTAAAAAACTTTTGCATAAAAAACTTCGTCAAAAAAAAACTCGCCGAAAGAACTTTAAGCTATAAAAACATCAGTCAAAAAAAACTTTAACGAAAATAATTTTATACACTTATACTTCAATTCGATAAATTAAGAGAAGCAGTTTATTATTTTGAAATCATTTCAATTTGATGTATGGAAGACAGTCATTGGTGAGCAGTATTCGTATGTGTCAGGAGTTATTTGTCATTTGTCGTAATTTATTGTAATTTTGTGTTGAGTCAAAAAAAAAAAATTATCATCCTCGCGTGAATTTTTGCATTCAAAATGTTCAGAGAGTTCATCAAAAATTGTGTGGAGATGTGTAAATTATGTTGGTGATTCGTGTCTTGGCCGAAGCTCATACGACATCAACAAAAATCTCATGGTATATTTTCGTTGTATATTATTCGCATTGACTCTAATCATCCCGTGATTATAATTGAATGAATATTGCTTTTTTTTCAATGTTCACAGCTAAATTTCTATGGGAAAATGACCTTTATTCTCCATTTTTTTAATTTAATTTTTTTCCTTATGAAGTTTTTTTTGACCTAAAAATCCTAAAAATCCGAAAAAAAAAGTAATCGCCTTAATAACCCGAATTTTTTTTCAAGCAATATTAAAATAAGGGTTCATGGCAATTTTCGCTACTTTGATTGTATCAATTCGTCACCCAAGAAACTCGAATGTTCACTTGGGATGGTAAGAAACACGCAAACACAATAATCCAGTCTTTTTCTTCTGTGTGCACAAAATTTTTTTTACCTCATTCGTGATAAAAATCATTTTATTTCATTTTTTCATCCAATCTTGAAAAAAAAAATTTAATTTAAGTATAATTGTGAAAAAAAAGGGAAAAAACTTACTCGGCTTCTTCTATGGGCTCGGTCATACCGAGGAAGACACAGTTTAGCACAATAGTCAACATGACCATGTAATCAAAGTACTGATTTGTACTTAGGAAGATGCAGCAACGTCTCACTGGATTCCAAGGTGAAAATATGAACCAACTGTTTGTTGCAGTAAATCTGTGTATGTAATTTTTACGAAATCTCTTTGACACAACACAGAATGTCTGAAACAGATAATCATTTTTTTTATTATTATTAATTATTCCATTTTTATCAATTAATGAGATTTTTATTAAAAAATTTTTAAAATAACTTTTTTTATCATTTTTTAATTCAGAATATTTCCGGAAGATAAGCGAGATACGTCCTTTTTACTCTAATCCTTTCCATAAAATATTTTAAGACCTGCAAAAAACATTCTTGGGGTAAAAAGGGCGTATCTCCATCATTTTTCGCGATATTCTTTGAAAAAAAGGGACTTTATGTTGAAAAATTAATTATTAATTGATGCAAAAAAAAGGCAATTCATCAAATTGTTGAAAAATTGAACATAAAAAAAAACTCCATCATGAAGCTTCCACCCAACTTGTTCTTTCGCAAGTCTCTATACGTATATATATATATACACATGCCTTCGAGTCACATGGAAAATTTATGCTTCAACGTGTAACTTGTGAGTTATGAAGTGTACTCAAGCTTGTTGAATTTTGATAATTTATGAAATCCATTAAAGCTGTGATTAGGAAGTTACTAAATCAAGTATTACTGGTTCATTTATATAATTGAGTGTTCACAAGTTAATTTATCACACAAATATCATATATATTGTTAGAAAAAAATGAAAATTTCATAGATAATTTGAGGGGAATTTTCATAAATGTGATATTGAAGTTTTTTTTAATGGGAAGATGTTTATGGAATCTGTGAGTTTCAGAGGAAATTCAGAGAAATCTATGAGTCTCAAGTAGAATTGAGACGAAAATTCCACAATTTACTTGAATTTTCAACTGAACATGAATATTCAGAATCAAAATGACTTGAATTTTCAATTTTTTTTTGAATTTTTCCTATTTTTACTAAATTTTCAAGAAACAATTAAACTGAAATTCACAAATTTCATTGATATTCAGGCGTGAAATTATTTGAAAAATCGATGATGGGTTCATTTTTCAATGACGTAATTGTCTGAAATTTCAGTGGAAATGTGACTTGTTAGAAATTTTCGGGATTTTGCACGAAAAATTCAGACCTTCATATACTTAGCAGATAGAAAAATTATTTTCAATTCTAACTAATCCTAAATGTTTGGGAATAGTTTAGGGAAGTTCAGGAAAGTATTTTTATAATTTGGGAAAAAGTCATTAATTTGTTATTAATTGAAACTTTTTTTATGTATAGATAGCAGAAATAAATTTTAAAAAAATTGAAATTATGCTTATTTATTTGGAAATCATTTGGGAATTCAGAGGAATCATTTCAGAGGAAATTCAAAGGAATCTATGAGTCTCAAGTAGAATTTCGACGAAAATTCTACAATTTACTTGAATTTTCAATTGAACATGAATATTCAGAATCAAAATGACTTGAATTTTCAATTTTTTTTGGAATTTTTCCTATTTTTACTGAATTTTCAAGAAACAATTAAACTGAAATTTACAAATTTCATTGATTTTCAGGCGTAAAATTATTTGGAAAATCGATGATGTCTTCATTTTTCAATGACGTAATTATCTAAAATTTCAGTAGAAATGTGACTTTATTTAAAATTTCCAGGATTTTGCACGAAAAATTCAGACGGAAATTTTTTAACCAAGTATACTGTATTATCGAGTGCAATTGAATTGGAATAGTAAAGAAAATTCTACAAATAATTTAAGAGAAACATGGTGCATTTTGCTGAATTATTTGCTCTGCACATTGCAATTTCTTTCAGATGAATTTTTCATAATACCAGAGCTATTGCGAATTCCAAAAAGGCATGATATGTCTGACTGTTTCTATGCTCCAACCACTGGTGTATTATTCTATCGTGAATTCAATTCTAACTCATCCGCCCATTGTTTGCCACCAGAATAATGCGATATATGTCATCTCGTACATAAAATCATGAATTTCTCATGAGAATTATTAACGTGAATGAAATTATGAACACGAAATTTTTTTTTTGTGATTCTGAGAAGAATTGGAGAATTTAATTATTCTCGCGAGATTTTTGTCGGACATTTGACTCTATCTATGACAGTAATATTTGATTAATTCCGAGTGAAAAAATCACTTCATTCGCTTTTCAAAAATTCTATTTTTAAGGATGATTTGGAGGTACAATCGGAAAAAAAGTTGAATTTTTGTATAAAATCGTTAATAACAATTTGTACAAGATAAAATTCCCAAATCTGATTCAGTGAATCTGTGAAGAATGTAATGAGAAATAAAATAAGCTCTAGAAACAAAAAATTAATTGAAAATTGAAAAATTTTCATTATCTCTTACATTTCTTTAAATCTTGAAAAATTTGAAAAAAATGTAAAAAATAATGAAAATATTTCAATTTTCCATTTATTTTTTGTATACATGACTTATTTCATTCCTTATTACATTCTTTACAAATTCACTGAATCAGATTTGAAAATTTCATCTTTTATAAATTGTTATTAACGATTTTATACAAAAATTCAACTTTTTCCCAATTGTACCTTCCAATTATCCTTGAAATTTGATTTTTCCATGGTAAAATTGAAAAATTCTCCTTTTTTGGCATATTTTTATACTAATACTGATGTTGAGTGGTCTCTTCCAGTTGAGGATCTAAAAAATAGAGCCTTTTTGTAGGATTTCATACACGGAGAAAATATTGTTAGGAGAATGACTATGTTCGCATAATACTGGTGGACCATACTTGTATTATGATGGTTTTTTTCTGATAGTTTTCTTAATCACTGTGTTTTTTTCTTTTTTCTCACATTGAATATAGTAATTTTTGATTTGTTTAGTAAAAAAATCTCTGATTTTCGATTCCTGTTTTGTTGAAATTTGAGAAAAACTATGGACAATAGGAAAAACTATTCAATGAAGAATAATTTATGCAATGTATTGAGTTAAAAGAGATATATAGCATCACAATATTTGTTATGCGACATTTCAATTTTTTTTCATAACATCATATATGTATAATTATATTTACAATTGATGAATTAAAACGATGGTTTGTTTCATTTTTTGTTTGCGGAGAGTTGAAAAATCACTCAGAACAAAAATAACAATCTACTGCTGCTGAATAAAAATTACTATGTTCAATATAAATACGAGTAAAACTAATAAAAACCTGCTAGAGTGTGTAGAAATTTTTAATTTTACAAAATATGAAAATTAAAATCTACAAAATATTTTTTTCCAAGGACTTACTGAAGAAATTTTACTATGTGAGATAAGAATATTTCTTTATGTGTTGCCGACTTGAATTTAAATTTACTATGTTGTATCGCAAATTTTGATATATGACTGGTATAGTTCACCAGTACAATGTTTTTCAATACAAATTACTATGTGAAATTTGTAAAAAAAATTATAATATTCTTTCCGTATATCATATCCTCGAAAAAGTGAGATTAAAAAACGAATCTAGAACGGGTTCGACCCTTCATTCGTCCCCAAGAAATTAGAATTCTCAGAAAATTAGGGAAAATTAATTCTGGCACACCCTCCAAATTTTTTAAAAATTAATGCAGTACATATGTCGTCGTACATAACATCACAAATTTCTCATCAAATTACCAAAGTGCTTCTAATCACGAAATTATTTCCTTATCATCATTCTAAAAGAAATTGGGAAATTAAATTATATTCTCAAGATTTTCGTCGTACATTTCCCTCTATTTTACGACGTTAATATCTAATAAATTTCGTCTGAAAAATATCCTCCCCCCCCCCCCCCGTATAATCACGACTTTCTTCTCTCATTAACAATAAATTGTTGAAAAAAATTGAAAAAAATAAGACGATTAGAATCAACAATAAACCAGAAAAACTAAATGGAAAATGAGGGCAACAGTAAAGTTCGTGACTTCGGCTGCAATTGCGTGCGCGAAAGGAGGGGGAGGGGGTGGGGGGTGAGTAAAAACCAATGCGTCTCTTAGCTGTCACCCGTAAAAACACAACGAGCCACGTGTGTAGACATATCCTACAATTAAATCTGGGGATAAAAAATAACAGAAGAAAAAAATAACAAATTTACTCTCTCTTGTACCCTAATTAATACGAGAATTCATCAGGGTATCCCGTGACTGTAGTTAGATACGCATTTCCTCTTTTTTTTTTTTATTATCACGAAAAGACGAAAACTTTTACGTACGTAAAACCCAGAAAACTTTAATTCACGTGAGAATTATGGGGCGAGTCAGTTAAAATTATGAAATTTTATATCACTTGCACTCTGTTTTGATTATGTCGTGTAAAATATAGGAAAAACTGGGAAAAAAAAACCATTTAGGATTTTTTTTTGGAGGGAAAGACGTTAGGAAAAAATCTGAAAAAATTTGAGAAAATACTTCAACATGTCTTAATTTTTGTGTAATTTTTTTCAAATTTTTCCGAAGCGGTCTTTATCCTCAAATAAAATATCTTAGTAAATATTTTTCTTTTAATAATTAAAAAAGCTGTTGAATTTATCTAATTTATTATTTTTTATCTAGTTAATCTGGTCGAATTAAAAAAATCAGTAAATTCGACAATTTTTTTAATTATTAAAAAAAAAAACAGTTGCTAAAGAATTTTTTTTCTATAGCTGCTGATTTATCTATAGATAAAGTATCTCTGTCAATTGAAAAAAAAACGGAAAATTGTGATTCAATGATAGTGAAAAGTGTCAAAAATCCACGAGCACGAGTCTTTTCCTCAAAGGACTTTTTTTCCTCAGCTTGTCAGTTAACTCGCGCCTTTTTGGATAAGAGT
Source organism: Aleiodes leptofemur (assembly GCA_963942555.1). Lineage (NCBI taxonomy): Eukaryota > Metazoa > Arthropoda > Insecta > Hymenoptera > Braconidae > Aleiodes > Aleiodes leptofemur. The sequence continues at coordinate 16,362,894 of OZ012614.1, read as the reverse complement.
TTAGCGATAAATCATAGCTACTAAATGATTTTTTAAAGACTACGAGAAAGATACGAGGAGGAGTAAAGTGAAAGATGGTTTCCTTTTCTTCTCCCTGTGAACTATATCTGGGTCACAGAGTGTCTGTACACTACACACGTTGCTTTTCCCTTTTTCCCCTTTTTTTCCCCCCTTTTTTCTTTTTTCCTTACTTTTATCATTCTTTTTTCCACTGCAATGATGAAAGAACGAGACTCGACAACTGAGTACAGGATAAAGGTGTAAACTCGTGTGAAAAGAATGGCAATGATATTGTTACTTAACAAAAAAAAAAGATAGGAAAATCCCTTTTTTTTCCAAAACTTCTTTCTTAATTCAATTCTTCGTATCTCATGTATTCTCTTCATTATTTTTCCTTTCTCCATGAAAACATTTAATATTTTCATCCTCAGGGAAAATGTATTGCTCGTGATTTCAAAGGGGAAAAAAGCAGCGAATGAGTTTTTTTTCCTTTCGGTTTTTCTTTTGGTCTACTCTTTCTTTCGTGGACTGATTTTCTTCTTTTTTTTCTGTTTTTGTGTCATGGGCCTCTGAAATTAATGCGGAGTCTGTGCCGAATGAGACTGTCACGTACGAGTAATTCGTAGGTGTTGATAGATGCAAAGTTTAATCTTCTTGTGATATATTTTTCATTTACTTTTTTCAATCTCTTTTTTTTTTTGCTTCAGCAAACACATTTGGATTGGATTAAAATGTTGTTTTTTGCTTTCGAAGGGAAGCTATGTAATCATCAGAATTTTTGCATGATTAGTTCTCAATTTATTGGCATTTTAATGAATTTTTCCAAAATTTGATATTTTGATGATGGTTTGGAAAAAGTTGTATCACTTCCATTCGGAAGCATATTGCTAAAGTATCAGCAGAAAAAGCTATATCAGTTGGAAGGCAATACTACACAGAGAAAAATGTTTTCTTAATTTAAGAATGGGCAGTCACTTAATTTAAGAATGTACAGGTCACTAAAATTAAGAAAGAAAAAGTCACTTGATTTAAGTGAGAAAAGTCACTTAATTTAAGTGACCTTGATTTTCTTAAATTAAAAAAGAAAGTCACTTGATTTAAGTGAGAAAAGTCGCTTGATTTAAGTGAGTTTTACTTTCTTAAATTAAGAAAGAAAAGGTCACTTGATTTAAGTGAGAAAAGTCACTTAATTTAAGTGACCTTGATTTTCTTAAATTAAAAAAGAAAGTCACTTGATTTAAGTGAGAAAAGTCGCTTGATTTAAGTGAGTTTTACTTTCTTAAATTAAGAAAGAAAAAGTCACTTGATTTAAGTGAGAAAAGTCACTTGATTTAAGTGATAAAAGTCACTTAATTTAAGTGACTTTTAATTTCTTAATTTAAAAAAGAAAAAGTCACTTGATTTAAGTGAGAAAAGTCACTTAATTTAAGTGACCTTGATTTTTTTTAATTAAAAAAAAAGTCACTTGATTTAAGTGAGTTTTACTTCCTTAAATTAAGAAAGAAAAAGTCACTTAATTTAAGTGACCTGCACATTCTTAAATTAAGTGACTGCACATTCTCAAATTAAGAAAACAGTTTTCTCTGTGTACTATCCACTTATTTTTTTTTTAATTGTTAAAAAAACGTTGATTGAACGTGGCGGTCAATTAATTAGTGAAGTATTTCATTATGTAACTTCATCAATTTAATTAATTTAGGATGCATTTAAAATTCAATTAACCAAGTTAGTTACATTATTAAACGCATTCGCCTATTTTTCTTTCCTTCATTTATTCAAATTTTCAATAATGTTTTGATTAGTGATATCGTTGCCTTAGAAACAAAGGGGCGTAAGTACTATACTTATACACAGCACTTACGCCCCTTTGTTTCTAAGGCCACGATATTATCACTATTAATTTTTTTTAAAAAGTAATTTCAGTCAAAACTTATTGTAATTAATCAAGAAAATAATACAAAAATATTCTCAGAATTAATGACAGTGTAGAAATATTTTTTAATAAAGGAAAAAGAGAAGAATGATAAAACCTCGTGAATTTGTCTCTTCGTCCAGGTCAGGAAGAATACTGTTAACACTTGAATTCTTATCCCATTCCCAAGAATCTAAGAAACTCCACGAGAATCCTCGCCAAATCCTCTGTATTATATGTCTGAAAAATACGCTTGACATAGCTTTCTCCACTCTATTCAACATGAAAATAACATACAATTTTGTGATATTTTGTGCATCTACATAGAACGTGTAGAGTATATTTAAATTCAATTTCCCAGAAAAATAGTGAATTTATTGGTGAATAGAAATGTCTTTCTATTGAGTTTATATAAATTATTTTTTTTTATTTAGTTTCAATGGAGAAACGAGATGAATCTAATTTATTTTCTGTTCAGTTTCTATCTTTCCCTAAATAATATCCAATATTAACGGTTCTTCGTAAATCAATGAATATTTGTCTCTATCTCTGTTTTTGTCAAGTTATCTTGAAATATTCTTGATATTCTGTGTCACATTGAAAATTCAGTATCAAGTGTTTGACTCTCGGTACCAGAAGAATAATTAATATGGAAATCTACATCTCATTAAAATTAATGATTTTTCTGTCCTTGTTTAGGTCTAGTAATGTTATTCCAATGATGCTGCATCCAATCCCTTCATATTCTGAGTTTTAACCCAGAGATAAGAAAAAATTGAATGGACACATTTTAGTTTTGATGGTTTATATCAAGAAAATTGTCCGAAATCAGTGAAAATATTGGGAATAGAATTTTTCTGATGATTCCATTGAAAAGCTGAGAAAATTTGCGGTGAAAAACATGGGTCAAAACTTTTTTTTTATAATTTTTGAAAAATTCGGTTTTTTCAGGGAAAAATGAGAAAAAATGAATTTTTGTACTTTTTTGACGATATCTCGGATTCTATTGGTCGCAGCGACTTGCGGTTGTTCTTAAATGAAAGGTGAGATCATTTGCCATGAATTCATGTGGTTTTAAAAATAAAATTATCCATTTTTCAAATATTTATGGGACGAAAACTAATTTACATGAAGTGGCACACCACTTAACGTAAATACCACAAAAATCGATAATTTTCAATTAAAAAATCCATAAATCGATGGCGAACGATCTCACCTTTCATTTAAGACCGACCCCAATTCGCTGCGACCAATAGAACCAGAGAAATCCTCGAAAAAGTGAAAAAAAATAAGAAATAGTTAAAAGTTGACTTCCAATTCCTCCCCAAAAAAATCGAATTTTCAAAAAAAACTAAAAAATCAATTCCAACACACGTTTTCCACCGCAAATTTCCTCAGCTTTCCAATGAAATCATCAGAAAAAAATTCTACCTCAAACCATTCCATCAGAATCCCCATTTCCCTTTAAATACCTCAGCAACCACAATTTCCCCGCAATAATCAAGTATTTGCAAACTTTACAACTATAATTATCAGGAAAAGACAAACACAACCGTGAACTAAATCACTCGAAACACTTTGTAATTCCCAAACAGCCCCCCCCCCCCCTTTTATTTACTAAAGTCTATCATTTTCCCATTTCCCCAGAAATGGGAAAACAACACACAAAATAAAATCTCTATTCTCCCAACATAAACAGATTACCCCCCCCCCCCCCTCTTGCCCCTCCCCTTTTTTCACCCACTGAATTTTCTCAGTGACTCAAAATATTTGCTGAAAGACTCACACAAACTTTTCCCACAAAATACTCAAAGAAAATTTTTTTTTTTTTTTTTTTATTAGCAAAGAAAATTCTCTTCAAATAAAATCCTCAAACATATTCCATTCAAAAAAAAACTATTTATATTTATATCTCGAGTACAAAACATATTTCATGTATTTCACATTCTTGTTTCTCATTTCTCCGGAAAACTTTCCTCCTTTCTTCCCCCCCCCCCTCCCTGCATCTTTATTATGCAGCATCCCTTCTCTCGCAGACATTCAAATGAAAATAATGAAAAAAAAAGGCAAAAAAAGAGAGAAGAGGAGAGAAGTTGCAAGAAAAAAATAGAGACAGTTGAGAAACGGTTCGAAAGATTGAGGACACGCGATTTGTTCAGCCAGGCGATGTGGCGTTGTTAAATCGACCCATTTTCACCCAGTATTTCGAGACACTCTTTTTCCCTTTCTTTTAAAACTCTATCTTTGTTCTCTTTCTCTCTTTGTATTGTTAAAAAAAAAAAGGGGAGGAAAAAAAAGGAAAAGGAAAAGGATAACCTACTTAATGATACAATAAGAAAAAAACAGCTTGCTTGGAGAGCAGAGAAGGGAAATAAAGCCGGAAATTACCAGAGAGTGAAGAACAAATCAAGCAAAACCACACACACACACACAAACACATAGAATTCCTCTCCCCCCCTTTCCCCCAACAAAAAAAAGGATGAAGCGATAAATGGAGGGTTGAAGATCTTCATTTACATGAAATGGATATACTTTCAGACTTTGAATGAAAGAAAAAAAATCGAGTCAACTGTTACCAATGTATTTCATGAACTTTCCTTTCATCATTTTTTGAGGTAAAAAGGGGATGACAGACAGTTTTCACCTCAATGTGATACAGATAAACTTCCTTTCATTTTGATTTGTGTACTATTACATTTCTATTTACACACCAAAACCCTTTTATTGATCCACATTTAAGCATTTATATACACAGAAAAAAATGTTTTCTTAATTTAAGAATGTGCAGTCACTTAATTTAAGAATGTGCAGGTCACTTAAATTAAGAAAGAAAAAGTCACTTGATTTAAGTGAGAAAAGTCACTTGATTCAAGTGAGTTTTACTTGCTTAAATTAAGAAAGAAAAAGTCACTTGATTTAAGTGTGAAAAGGCACTTAGTTTAAGTGCCTTTTACTTGCTTAAATTAAGAAAAAAAAGTTACTTGATTTAAGTGAGAAAAGTCACTTGTTTTAAGTGAGAAAATGCACTTGATTCAAGTGAGTTTTACTTTCTTAAATTAAGAAAGAAAAAGTCACTTGATTCAAGTGAGAAGAGTCACTTAATTTAAGTGACCTGCACATTCTTAAATTAAGTGACTGCACATTCTTAAATTAAGAAAATATTTTTCTCTGTGTATATATGTATATTAGAGTGGCCCAAAAATAAAAGTTTTCGAATTTTGTTGCTACAAAATCTGAAATCAATTGCTTATTAGATGAAATGATGTGAATTTTTTCAAATTTTTCAAAATGTTTTTTTTGGCAGCATAAGCCTTCCAAATTTCTTATGAGGAAATATACGTGCATAAGTTGATAAAACACAATCACTTCATTTTTCACGAGAATGGATCATATTAATATTACTCTTTTTTAGGTAACTGATCGCAAATAGCCAAAGAATAGAAACAATATTTTTTTCAAATTTTTCAGCCCATTTGTTGTTAAATTAAAAAGTCTGATTTTCGCTTGAATCAATGATTTTTGAGAGGTCCTAAAGGTCTTTCAGAATTGACTAATCACTTTCAAATTTCGTTGAGTGAGTATTTCATCATCTTACAATAATCGTAGAAAGAAAGAATTATTTTCTTGCAGATCTTCATCTACATGAAATGGATATACTTCAGACTTTGAATGAAGGAAAAAGAATCGAGTCAACTGTTACCAATGTATTTAATGAACTTTCCTTTCATCATTTTTGAGGTAAAAAGGAGATGACAGACAGTTTTCACCTCAATGTGATACAGATAAACTTCCTTTCATTTTGATTTGTGTACTATTACATTTCTATTCACACACAGAAAACCCCTATTATTGATCCACATTTAAGCATTTATATATATGTATATATATATTTATATTTATATATGTTTATGTATATATATGAAGGCATTGAATCTGTAAAAGGGAATTGTTATTTAGTAACTCCATTTCCGTTTTAGGCAAAAGTAGGACATGTGCCAATAAAAAGCTTCTTTTCAGTTGGAAAACGGTAGTAGGCTAGGCCGGAGAGACTCACTGGCATCCATCGACCATTGACGGTGGAAGGTCTCTATGTGGTAAATTGCCCTGTTAAAACATGCAATGCTCTTTCTCTCTCTTTCACACGATGTTTCTCTTATGACCTAACCTTTACAACTGTTCTCACCCAAGTCAAACATATTTCGCATTTTCTTTTATAAATAGAGGATTTTTTTCTTTTTTTTTTGTATACTGGAATCTATGGTCTTGTTTCTTTGGATGAAGGGGAATTTTTTAGTGGAAGAATAAGTTTTTATGGAGGGATTCTAAGTGAAAGGAATTAATTGCAGATATTTTTTTGGTTAATGAATTTTTTGAAGCCTTATTTTTTTGATGCCGTATTGGAGATGATATTTTTTCACATTTTTCTGAATTTTTTCGGTATTTTTGACCGTGCAGTTTATGAGATATGAATTATCAAAATTACTGAAAATAGCAGTGGTGGGGATAAAACGCCTCAAACAGAGAAAAATGTTTTCTTAATTTAAGAATGTGCAGTCACTTAACTTAAGAAAGAGAAAGTCACTTAATTCAAGATAGAAAAGTCACTTAATTTAAGTGACTTTTACTTTCTTAAATGAAGAAAGAAAAAGTCACTTGATTTAAGTGAGAAAAGTCACTTGATTTAAGTGAGAAAAGGCACTTGATTTAAGGCAGAAAAGTCACTTAATTTAAGTGCCTTTACTTTCTTAAATTAAGAGAAAAAGTTACCTGATTTAAATGAGAAAAGTCACTTGATTTAAGTGAGAAAAGGCACTTGATTTAAGTGAGAAAAGTCACTTGATTTAAGTGGGAAAAGGCACTTGGTTTAAGTGAGAAAAGTCACTTGATTTAAGTGAGAAAAGTCACTTGATTTAAGTGACTTTTTCATTCTTAAATTAAGAAAGAAAAAAATACTTCATTTAAATGAGAAAAGTCACTTGATTTAAGTGAGAAAAGACACTTGATTTAAGTGACTTTTACTTTCTTAATTTAAGAAAGTAAAAGTCACTTAAATTAAGTGACTTTTCTATTTTGAATTGAGTAGCTTTCTCTTTCTTAATTTAAGTGACCTGCACGTTCTTAAATTAAGTGACTGCACATTCTTAAATTAAGAAAACATTTTTCTCTGTGTAAATCGGACGGAAATAACGAAATTACTAAAAAACCACAGGGTTGACCCATTATTTAAAAACAATTGGCGAAGAGAACAGCATTTTAACTAAATAATAGAAGAAAAAAATATTCAATTCATCGTATAGTTATTGAGAAATTTTAATTAGAAGGTAGTAACTATTTGCCTCTCTCTCTATCTCATGCATGTGATAGGAGACTAGTAATGTTAAAAAAAATTATATTCACAAGCTGAAGATATGACTTTCGAATAGTTTAATCCCTTTTTTTCGGGTAAATTAAAGCGCATTTTCCCCGAATTAACAGCAATCAATTGGAAACAAACTTACAAATCCTCATTTTTTCCTCTGTTTTATCGACCCTACCTTAATAGATTCAACGATTTCTACATTTCTCCAGTGAATTACATTTTTTTTAAATTCCCTCTTCCTCTCGCCTCTTTTTTTTTTTTGTTATTTCTCTTTTATAGCTCACTAGTGGCACCAACGCTGGCCAATTACTCGTGGGAGAAACGTCATTAACGTGACTACAATGGAAAAGCTATTTTCACCGAATACCTCTTTTTTTCTTTGAATATACAGTAATGAAAGTTGCGCAGAAAACGGGATTTTGCATTAAATACAAAAGTTCTGTTCTCCCCTTATTTTTTTTATTTATTTTTTTCACTTTTTTCGTTAAATACAAAATATTATCCTCTCAGGGATAAGAGAGAAAAAAATTGAGTTATCCAGTTATTAAAGCATAAAAGAAATAATCATAAATTTCACGAGATTAAATTTTATTGCGGAAACGATAAATTAACAAGAAAAAAAAAAAACAAAAAGAAAAGAGCTTACGAATGGTACATTTCCTGTGTAATCATCGAGTGTAACAGTTTTTATTGGTTCATTATTCAATGTTTTTTGTGTATCTGGTACATCGTATTGTTCAATATATATCCAATAATAATCGCATTTAATATCACTTGAATTCGAAAATATTGTTTTGTTAAATGTACTTTTAGCTTTTTTGTAGTCACGACGTGAACGTGCACGCATGAATAACAATTGATCTGTTCTTGGTATTGATGCCATCACTTGTCAATTGCACTTTACCAATTTTTTTTTTTCTGTTCAAATATGAAAAATCAATAGAACCCGAAATAACAATAATAATGATAAAAAAAAAAAATTCCCTTTTTTTTCCTTTTTTCTTTGATAATTAAATTAGTCTGTGGGGAAAAAAAATATTGCTTTTTATATTTTTGCTACTTTTTTCAAATGTCATTCCGAATTTATAGCATTTTGGATGAGTTGCGTTTGATATAGATACACGGTTCACTTGTTACTGACATATATCAACCGTGATAAACGTCATCAGAGATTATTGTTGGGCTATTTGATGCTGCGTATGGACCCCACTATTAGCCTTGAGTTTATAATCATCAATGAATGGTTATAATAGAAGTGTTATAATAGATAATTCGCTATGATTCAAATCCACTTGAGTATTATTCATCTCAATGATTCAATTTAGTGGATGAAAGGCTAAACACAGAGAGGATAATTCGATTTTATCAATATTTTTTTTTTAATCCCAAAAAATTACCAAATTGATGGAGATACGCCCTTTTAATCCGAATGCATTTTTTTAATGATTTTTAGAGGCTAAAAAAAGGGGTCAGGCTAAAAAGGGCGTATGTCCATCAATTTCTGAAATTTTCCAAAAAAAAGGGTTTTTTTAAAAAAAGAACTTCAGAAAAAAAAACAGTAAATTTTTAAAAGGGATTTAAAAAATGATAATTGCTAATTTGTTAAAGTCTTAGTAGAAATCTCAGCGTTTTATCGCAAGAATTTACTTAATAGGTCATCCATTGCAAATTGACTCATCCTTGAAGGTGCATCATTGCACTCAAGGGCAGCCAATACCTGTTGCGAAAAGGAAAGACATTGGAAAACCTCTGTAGTGTGCAACAAGTCGAATTGTGTTGGCATACGTTAAAAGGGCTAGTTTGAGGTATGTGGAAACAAAATAATATTTATAGGACAGGCATCACACAAACACACACACACACAGTATGTCCATTTTGTCTCTCTCTGTGACACGAAAGAATCGATTTCAGTGAGGTCTAACGGAATTGACTACTGCATATGCACTTTGTGTGGTGAGAACAAAAAAAGAAATTGAGTAATCAATTATTTGGTAGAGCGGTGGAAAATAAAGGGCAGGAAAATTGGATATTTTTTTTAAATTTCCTTTTTTTGTGGGGAGAAGTGATTTGAATTCAATTACTGATTTTTCGCACTTTTTTTTTATATCAGTTTTTTAAAAAATGAGCTTTTTAAAGTAGATAAAACAGGAAAAAATGGGGATTTTTAGATTTGTTTTCAATTAATTGCTGATAATTCGGGGTAAATGTGCTTTAATTTATCCGAAAAAAGTGATATACAGTAGAACCTCGATTATCCGAACCTCGATCATCCGAACCCTCAATTATCCGAAGATGACTTGGTTCATCCGAACGCTCGATTATCCGAACGTCAGCGCGACTCGGCCGCTCAAAAACGCGTTACAGCCGTTCGTCAATTAAAAATGGATGATTTTATTAAAAAAATATAAAAAGAAGTATTTCATTTTTTTCAGATGTTTAAAATACACATATATATATTTCAACGTTAATATGACAAATATGAGCTATTTTAATATGTCAAAATGTTTTCCTGTAAAGAGGTGTTGTTCATGATCTCGTCCCAATAAACCCACGTTTCGATTATCCGAACTTTTGATTATCCGAACTAGTCTCAGTCCCAATTGGTTCGGATAATCGAGGTTCTACTGTACTGGTATTATGATGGTTTTTCTTCTGATAGTTTTTTTAATCACTGTGTTTTTTTATTTTTTTTCACATAGATATAGTAATTTTTTATTTTCTTAGTAAAAAAATCTCTGATTTTCGATTCCTGTTTTGTTGAAATTTGAGAAAAACTATGGACAATAGGAAAAATTATTCAATGAAGAATAATTAATGCAATGTATTGAGTTAAAAGAGATATATAGCATCACAATATTTGTTATGCGACATTTCAATTTTTTTTCATAACATCATATATGTACAATTATATTTACAATTGATGAATTAAAACGATGGTTTGTTTCATTTTTTGTTTGCGGAGAGTTGAAAAATCACTCAGAACAAAAATAACAATCTACTGCTGCAGAATAAAAATTACTATGTTCAATATAAATACGAGTAAAACTAATAAAAACCTGCTAGAGTGTGTAGAAATTTTTAATTTTACAAAATATGAAAATTAAAATCTACAAAATATTTTTTTCCAAGGACTTACTGAAGAAATTTTACTATGTGAGATAAGAATATTTCTTTATGTGTTGCCGACTTGAATTTAAATTTACTATATTGTATCGCAAATTTTAATATATGACTGGTATGATTCACCAGTACAATGTTTTTTAATACAAATTACTATGTGAAATTTGTAAAAAAAATTATAATATTCTTTCCGTGTATCTTCAGCTTGTGAATATAATTTTTTTTTGTCTTTCCTATTTTCCTTACATTACCAATCTCATAAACTGCACGGTCAAAAATTATGAAAAAATCCAGAAAAATGTAAAAAAATATCATCTTTAAAACAGCATCAAAAAAATGAGGCCATCGGAAACCATTATCAGGTTAATGCATTAAACACCACATTATTCACACGATATTATTGCATACCACTAATTAATGCCATCATATTAGCATATTCCACATTGTAATTGTGTTTTGTCATATCAGTGTTGATGATGAGAGATGACTAATTACTACTGAACTTTGCGGCCTTATAACCCGCAAAACTGTTCGATATCAACCTCCCCCCCCCTCTTTACTAGAAACTTCATCCAAGAGCCTATAAATATCACCCCATTCTCCCCAAGTAACATTTCTCCTATCCGCATTGAACGTATATAAAAGTAAAAATAAATGACTTATCAATGAAGAAAGTATCGTAACACGATTTTACCGCAGTGCCGAATTGAATCCAAGTGGAAAAAGCACACTATCGAAGGCGTCTGATCGTAATCGACTCACACTACTGCACACGAGTTATTTCTTTCTCAATTCTTTTCTCATACTTCAATATTCTATTTTTTTTTACAAAAAATTCACTGACTCATTTTATTCTACACCTGCATACTCAGTTTATTGAATTCCTGTAAAAGAAAATTTACGCATGAATTTTTTTTGAAAAAACCTGATGAAAAAAAAGGAGTAACGAGTTATTTCTGCATATGTCGATGATATTTTTCATGGAATTTTTCATGGAATTTTTATTTTTTCACTGAGATGAGAAAAAATGATGGAAGTGAATATTGTCGAAAAAGAAAAAAGAGAAAAAAATTCTCACTAAATTTTGTGTCACTTTTTTCGCAAAAAATTTCCACTTTTTTTTCTTTTCAAAGTGAAGATACGAGAAAATTGTCGCATTTCTACTGAAAATTATAATAAAAAGGAATAGGAAATAGTTGTCAATGCGGTTGAAGGCTTAAGGCTTTGCCTCTCTGGTTTTACGTTGTTGCGCATGGGAAATGCCACAAGGCAAACTGCGAAAATTTTTCTACCGTGATTGCAGAGGCAGGACAGAGACTTCGAAACTACTGGCGTGTTGCCAGTACCGATAACGTCCGGATCTACATATGGACCATCGTTTTAGTTCCTCCCCTTTCCTCTCGTCCCCCCTTCCCCTCCCCTTCCCCTCCTCCCGTCATGCCCATCCGGTACACGTTTCCACAGAACCTCGCATTTCCTTCTCCATCTCTCTCTATTTCTCTCTCTCTCTCTCTCTGTTTCTCTCTCTCTCTCTTTCTCTCTCTTGGGCATTCAGTGTGTTGTCTATACTCTCGTGAAAGATAGAAATCTCAATGGACTAGAGATACACTCACACGATCGAACCATGGCTTTTCTCCCTCACTCCCCTTTCCCCTTTTTCCCCTCTCTCCCCCCTTCCCTCCTACATTACTGTACTTATCCTGGCTCAAGTCCATTCCTTTTCCGGATATATAATTCCAATGGATATCTGTACCTTCATGACTCAACCTCGTTGAACCATTTGTATCCTATCTCCTTTCACTTCTGCTTTTATTCCAATGAATAAATTCAGAAGTGAAAAGGTAAAATATAGGGTGAGTCGATTTTTTGGGGAGAATCTTGGGAAGTGGTAGAGATAGGTTTTGATTGGGCTGATTCGTTTTAGTGGAGTTGAGCACTTGGTTTTTTGATGGTTTATTGAAGATGATGTTTTTTTACGTTTTTCTGAAGTTTTTCATAATTTTTGACCGTGCAGTTCATGAGATATGAATTATCAAAGTTACTGGAAATAGCAGTGGTGGGGATGAAATGCCTTAAACAGAGAAAAATGTTTTCTTAATTTAAGAATGTGCAGTCACTTAATTTAAGAACGTGCAGGTCACTTGACTTAAGAAAGAGAAAGTCACTTAATTCAAGATAGAAAAGTCACTTAATTCAAATGACTTTTACTTTCTTAAATTAAGAAAGAAAAAGTCACTTGATTTAAGCGACTTTTACTTTCTTAAATTAAGAAAGAAGAAGTTACTTGATTTAAATGAGAAAGGCACTTGATTTAAGTGAAAAAAGTCACTTGATTTAAGTGACTTTTATTTTTAAAAATAAGAAAGAAAAAGTTACTTGATTTAAATGAGAAAAGTCACTTGAGTTAAGTAAGAAAAGTCACTTAATTTAAGTGACTTTTACTTTCTTAAATCAAGGAAGAAAAAGTCACTTGATTTAAGTGAGAAAAGTTACTTCATTCAAGTGACTTTTACTTTCTTAAATTAAGAAAGAAAAGGTCACTTGATTTAAATGAGAAAAGTCACTTGATATAAGTAAGAAAAGTCACTTAATTTAAGTGACTTTCACTTTCTTAAATTGAGAAAGAAAAAGTCACTTTATTTAAGTGAGAAAAGTCACTTGATTTAAGTGACTTTTACTTTCTTAATTTAAGAAAGTAAAATTCACTTAAATTCAGTGCCTTTTCTATCTTGAATTAAGTGACTTTCTCTTTCTTAATTTAAGTGACCTGCACGTTCTTAAATTAAGTGACTGCACATTCTTAAATTAAGAAAACATTTTTCTCTGTGTAAATCGGACGGAAATAACGAAATTACTAAAAAACCACAGGGTTGACCCATTATTTAAAAACAATTGGCGAAGAGAACAGCATTTTAACTAAATAATAGAAGAAAAAAATACTCAATTCAACGTATAGTTATTGAGAAATTTTAATTAGAAGGTAGTCGTAACTATTTGCCTCTCCCTCAGTCTCATGCATACGATAGGTGATTAATGTAAAAAAAATTCGAGAAAAAAAAATTACATTCACAAGCTGAAGATATGACTTTCGAATAGTTTAATCACTTTTTCGGGTAAATTGAAGCACATTTTCCCCGAATTAACAGCGATTAATTGGAAACTAACCTACAAATCCTCATTTTTTCCTGTTTTATCGACCATACTCTGGCATACTATCTTAACCAACTAAAAAGGGCGTATCTCCACTATTTTCCGAGATATTCAAGATAAAAATGATTTCATAAAACATTTATTTATAATTCATTCATCTTCCCCCCTTTTATTCCACCATTTAAAAAAGTATTAAATCAATTATTATTGAACCGAGAGAGTTATCGACATATGTCATACAATTTCGTGAGTTAACGCCTTTTCTCGTGGAAATACTAAGTTGAGAGGTAACTAAAGTATAAACTCCACACAATGTGACAGGCTGCACGAGATGAAATTACTAGACGTGAGGGAGAATTGAAGAGGAGGAGGAGGAGGAGGAGGGGGGGGGGGAGTAGTATACAGCGACTAAACTCAATTCCACGGTCTTGCATACATTGTTGTGCACACTACTACGATTTACATAATTCCGTGACTCTTGAGGTTATTGGCCGACAGACAGTTTCGAATGTCTAGTTTCGAGAAGTTCAGTGGAGGTATTACAAATTCTCCAAGATTATCCTGTTCAAATTGTGGTAACATTAATTAGAAAATTTTCAAATCAGTTTCTCGAGGAATTGCCATTTAAGCTCCTTAAAATCCCATTTATTTGAGATTTTTTAGTGAGTAAAGGCTTTCACCAAAAAATCTGAAAAAATTCACCAACAAAGTAGACATTTTGGATCATTTTCTCAAATTTTTTCAGATTTTTCCGGAAATTTCTTGACTGCGAAAAAAAATCCTGAATCATGTTGCTCTAGAGGTCCATTTTTCCCGATTTTTTTTTCTTCAAAATTCTTCGCCTTTTTATTTTTTAATATATTCAATTTTTTTCCTTTTTTTCATTTGAAAAATAATTTTATCATGAATGTAATCGCTAGCTTGATAATTTGATCTCCAGTAGTGGATGACTGTACGTATTTATTGAGTTATCTGGAATGCACTTGATGTGACCTATATTTACACTGTATCGACACACAGATTCATTTGCCCAGAGAATTATATCGCCCTGTGTCGTTACAATGTCAATAAAAAGAGTCGTTTGCTCAATGTTTCAATGCTTTTTTTGGTATTAAAGGAAAATGGGGCAAAATGGACCTTTGAAGTGAAATGAACGGAGATTTTTTTTTTTAAGTGAAAAAATTTACTAAAAAATCTGAAAAAATTCACAAATAATTTAGACATTTTGGAGTATTTTCTGGAATTTTTCGAGATTTTTTTGCAAACTCCTTCACTTAAGAAAAAAAAAATTCCGGTTTATTTGAGCCCAAAGGCCCATTTTGCCCCAGTTTTCTTTATTAAAAATCAGTATTTGTAATTCACAATTTTTTTCATATTTATTCAAGCACTGAAAATTTATTGATTGAGTCATTGCCAATTATTTCAATGAAAATTAAGCAGAAAATAATGAAAATTCATTTGACAACATGCTGTTAATGTTTCAAACTTCAATAATGCACATGTGCACCAATTGCCGTATTTTATTTATTTTTTTTATTTTGTCGTTATGAAATGAAAATTTTTGAACGAGTAAAAGCACGGGAATAATTAAAGTCACTAACGTACAAAATTTACTGTTAAATTTTACGATATTGTTCTGTTAAAATGTGCATTTATGTTTCAAGCCCTGCGGAAAATTATAATTTCCGTAGAAAATTAGTTATTTAAAGCTGAATAAATCTTCGAAAATTTGGGGGAAAAGTGTGCTTTTGGATATTTTGAATTCATTGTTAGCAAAGAAATGGAAATTTCATAGACAATTTGATGGGAATTTTCATAAACGTGATATTGAATTTTTTTTTAATGGGAAGATGTTTATGAAATCTGTGAGTTTCACAGGAAATTCAAGGGAATCTATGAGTCTCAAGTAGAATTGAGACGAAAATTCTACAATTTACTTGAATTTTCAACTGAACATGAATATTCAGAATCAAAATGACTTGAATTTTCAATTTTTTTTTGAATTTTTCCTATTTTTACTAAATTTTCAAGAAACCATTAAACTGAAATTTACAAATTTCATTGATATTCAGGCGTGAAATTATTTGAAAAATCGATGATGTCTTCATTTTTCAATGACGTAATTATCTGAAATTTCAGTGGAAATGTGACTTGTTAGAAATTTTCGGGATTTTGCACGAAAAATTCAGACCTCCATATACTTAGCAGATAGAAAAATTATTTTCAATTCTAACTAATCCTAAATGTTTGGGAATAGTTCAGGGAATTTCAGGAAAGTATTTTTATAATTTGGGAAAAAGTCATTAATTTGTTATTAATTGAAACTTTTTTTATGTATAGATAGCAGAAATAAATTTTAAAAAAATTGAAATTATGCTTATTTATTCAGAAATCATTTAGGAATTCAGAGGAATCATTTCAGAGGAAATTCAAAGGAATCTATGAGTCTCAAGTAGAATTTCGACGAAAATTCTACAATTTACTTGGATTTCCAACTGAACATGAATATTCAGAATCAAAATGACTTGAATTTTCAATTTTTTTTTGAATTTTTCCTATTTTTGCTAAATTTTCAAGAAACAATTAAACTGAAATTTACAAATTTCATTGATATTCAGGCGTGAAATTATTTGAAAAATCGATGATGTCTTCATTTTTCAATGACGTAATTATCTGAAAATTCAGTAAAAATTTGACTCGTTTAAAATTTCCGCGATTTTGCACAAAAATCAAATTGAGAATTTAGAGTAGAAATAAATAAAAGTTATTGCAGCGTGAATAAATACTGCAAGGACATATATATTTGTATGGAAAAAAAAAAAAACTTCAATATGTATAGTAACCGCCATACTTAATGCGACACGATAGAATGACGTCAGATTGCACACACACGCATACTCGCGATGTTAACACTGTGTTGGATGAAAAAAAATATCAATAGTTTTCATTTTCTATTATTGCACAAAGCCCTATGAGCTCTGGCGCATTATTAAACGAACTTCAACTTCACAGAAAAGTCAATGGAAAATAATGATGTTATACACTGTTTTTTTTTTATTTAATTAAAAATAGAGAAAAGTTGGAAAAAATGGGGAATTTTATGGAATGGTTTTGAAATAAGGGATTTTCGATGATTCCATTTTTTAATTAAAAATTCGAGGGAATTCCGAGGGGAAAACGTGTTTTTCTGTTAATTTTTCCGGAAATTTGATTTTTTTTTTGAAAAAATCTCTTTTTTTGCTAATATATAATAGGGATCTTTGGTTCTATTGGTTGTAATGACTTGGGGTTGATTTTGAATGAAAATTAGGGTGCTTGGCCATCAATTTATGAGGTTTTTGAAAGAAAAAGATCGATTTCATCAAATTCTTGTGGAGCAAAAGCTAATTTTTATGAAAATGTCCATCAATAGGGAAAAATATGATTCAGGAATTTTTTTCGGAGCGAAGGACTCGATGAAAAAATCTGAAAAAATTTGAGAAGATGGTCCAATATATGTATTTTGTTCATGAATTTTTTCAAATTTTTCTGTAAACGCCTTCACTCTCAAAAAAAATCCCAAATTATTTTGATGAGCAGATCCATTTTGCTCCAGTTTTCTCTGCTTAAAAAATAGATAATTTTTTTAAAAACCACATGAATTAATGGCAAATGACCCCATCTTTCATATAAAACCAATCCCAAGGTACTACACCCTATAAAACCATAGATATTTCCCCAATAAAGTGAAAAAAAAGGTTAAGAAAATAAAAAAATCGAAAAATGCATCTTAAAAAAAAGTTCAATTTTCCAAAAAAATCATAAAAATTAATTTCACCCCATATTTTCCATTGCGAATTCCCTCAGCTTTTCAATGAAATCATGCAAAAAAAATTATCCCATAATTTTCACTTCATCACCAAAATTCTAAATTTTTCACAAAAACCAAAAAAAAATCGAAATTATGTGAAATAAAAGTGGAATTGTTTACAAAAGATTTTTTTATTGATAAACCCAAAGAATTGTTCTAAAGTATTAAATGATAATTGAGCAAGACAGTCGGATTTGTTTCATTACAAATTCAGTATAAGAAATTTAAAGTGCCCAGGGGTACAAACACACACAGAAGCAGTAGACCAAATTGTTTCGTCTCTCTCAATGCGGCAAAGGAAAAGTAGTTACAGAATCCGTGATAAGTCGAGGTAAGACCATAAGATTGTGCAATAAATTATTAAAACCGAGTTCTACTACTGTACTTTATGTTTTTCCCTCTATCCATTCGTTTAGAATTTTTTTTACGAAAAATAACCCCGAGTAAACGACAATTCTTCCTGGTCCACTTTATTCATCTTGTCAATTTCTATTTTTTATTTTTTATTTTTTTCCTCAACTCTCCAAATGTATAGAAAGCAATTTCCTCAATTTTATTTTTTTTCTCTCTCTCTCTATTTTCTTCTTCTTTTTAATCCGGATATTTCCGGCACTTGAACTTAGCCAAGTAAATGCCAACAGCAGAAGAGTCTTATAAGGATTCTATATATATAATATTGTAGACGTATCGACATCGTGAAACCAATTTCAAATATGACACGACATGACTGTTCACTTCACAAAGCAGTGATGGTCGAAAAGGAGAAAAAATTGAAGAGGAGGGGGGAGGAGAGATATGCAGTGAAGTGGAGATAAATTAAATTGGAATTGTTCTTGAGGAAATGTTTCTTTGACTTTAATTGAATACAACGGAATTAAAATATTATGTCCTTATTTAATGGAATAATTTATCATAGGAAAAAGTGATGAGGAATCATGGAGATTCTGATAAAAGGAGTTGAGATGGATTTTTTTTGATGATTTCATTGAAAAGCTGAGGAAATTTACGATGAAAAACATGTGTCAAAATTGATTTTTTTCGATTTTTTTTGGAAATTCGAATTTTTTTAGCTGAAATTTGGAGGCGAAAGCCTTTTTTAAATCGAAAAAAATCACTTTTTGCTAAGGGTGCTGGAAAATACGTTTTGAATCGAGTGGAGTGAAGTTAGAAACTCAAAAAAAAATACTATAGGTACTATGAGCGAATAAAAGATGATTTTGACAAAAAAATTTACTCGAATGACGTGAAATTAGTTTTTTTTCTGCCCTAGGGGTATAATGTACTGTTTTTTAGCCTATTTCCAGTTTTATTGGTCGTAATGACTTGGGGTTGATCTTAAATGGAAAATGACATCATTTCCCATTAATTCATGTGATTTTTCCATAAAAATATAGATTTTTGAGGTATTTAGAGACACTTTTTCTTGAAAAACTGTTTTTGCCCCCATAAATACCTCAAAAATTGATCATTTTCCTTCTCAAACCCCATAAATCAATGGAAAATGATCTCACCTTTCATTTAAGATCAACCCCAGCTCGCTACGACCAATAGAACCAAAGATATCTCTAAAAAAGTGAAAATTTTCAAAAACAGAAAGCTTTTACCTTCAAATTTTGCCTCAAAAAAATCGAATTTTCAGGAAATTTCAAAAAATAAATTTTAGCACATGTTTTCTACCTGAAATTTTCTCAGCTTTTTAATGAAATCATCAAAAAAACTCTACCTCAAATATTTTCCCTTATTCCACTTCTCTTTCATAATGGGAATCATCAAAAACCAACTAAAATGTGTCTCACCTCTTCCGTTTTTCCTCTAATATAAAAAAAAATCGATTTCCTGTTGGGGAAATAAACTAATAAGCAGTGTAAATAGAGTGATATTTAATATCAAACAAGAACAGTGAATACACACAGGTGAAAATTGGGGGAGAATCTTTGGTCGATTAATCGATAGTTACTCTAAGCTCTTCTCTGTACATAAATTATCTATTGACTCTATAGTGAATTGTGTATATATACAAGCTATATATATATAAACTGGCAAAAGGGGCGTGTTTCGGTATACGTATAACATAGGTAGTTGGTGCAACATGTCGTTCCACATCAGGGTAACTTTTTTTTTTTTTTTTTTGTGAATGTACATGAACGAGAGCAGAATATTAAACCGCAGGGAGCTAAATAATATCTGAACTTTTTGCCATAGCACGTGTGTTAAGGAAGAAGATTTGAATTGATAAATTGAACTTTATTTTTGTTTTATGGGCTCTACTCCTCGGGCTATCCATAGTAAATTTACGATCAAGTTGTCTGAGCCAACTGCGGCCATTTCCACTAGTTAAAATATTTTTTTTTGTAACTTGAAAACAAAAAATTTGCGTCATTCGCTTTATTTTAAGGTAGTATCCCAGAGTATGGTCGATAAAACAGGGAACGATGAGGATTTGTAGGTTAGTTTCCAATTAATTGCTGTTAATTCAGGGAAAATGCGCTTTGATTTACCTGAAAGAAGTGATTAAACTATTCGAGAGTCATATCTTCAGCTTGTGAATATAACTTTTTTTTCTCGAATTATTTTTACATTAATCTCCTATCTCATGCATGAGATAGAGGAGAGGCAAATAGTTACGACTACCTTCTAATTGAAATTTCTCAATAACTACACAGAGAAAAATGTTTTCTTAATTTAAGAATGTGCAGTCACTTAAATTAAGTGACTTTTCTCACTCAAATCAAGTGACTTTTCCTTTTTAATTTAAGAAAGTAAAAGTCACTTAAATTAAGTGACTTTTCTCACTCAAATCAAATAAGTTCTTTTCTCTTAATTTAAGAAAGTAAAAGTCACTTAAATTAAGTGACTTTTCTCACTTAAATCAAGTGACTTTTTCTTTCTTAATTTAAGAGAGTAAAACTCACTCAAATCAAGTGCGTTTTCCCACTTAAATCAAGTGCGTTTTCCCACTTAAATCAAGTGCGCTTTTCCACTTAAATCAAGTGACTTTTCTCACTTAAATCAAGTAACTTTCTCTTTCTTAATTTAAGAAAGTAAAAGTCACTTGATTAAGTGACTCTTCTCACTCAAATCAAGTGACTTTTCTCACTTAAATCAAGTGATTTTTTCTTTCTTAATTTAAGAAAGTAAAACTTACTTAAATCAAGTGCGTTTTCCCACTTAAATCAAGTGACTCTTCTCACTTAAATCAAGTGTTTTTCTTTCTTAATTTAAGAAAGTAAGAGTCACTTAAATTAAGTGACTTTTCTCACTTAAATCAAGTGACTTTTTCTTTCTTAATTTAAGTGACTTGCACATTCTTAAATTAAGAAAACATTTTTCTCTGTGTACGATGAATTGAATATTTTTTTCTTCTATTATTTAGTTAAAATGCTGTTCTCTTCGCCAATTGTTTTTAAATAATGAATCAACCCTGTGGTTTTTTAGTAATTTCGTTATTTCCGTCCGATTTAGGGCGTTTCACCCCCACCACCGCTATTTTCAGTGACTTTGATAATTCACATCTCATAAACTGGACGGACAAAAATTATGAAAAAATTCAGAAAAATGTAAAAAAAATATCATCTTTGATATGGCATTAAAAAAATAATTGGTTAATTGTACTCGATTTCACTGGACTCACTACCTTAATTGGCATCACCTCATATTTAAAAGAGAGAATCAATAGTCATGTCACTCGTGTGTAATTCAATTTCGAAACAACAATACTCCAATTTCCATCTGCCACAGCTAAATTTCGTTCTCACTCCAAGCAAAAACGTGCAGAAAATCCATTAATGGAAACATACGTTTTGTCACGTCAATTTTTCCACAATTTTTCACACATACAAACACAAATAAATATAATTTTACCGGAATATCAAAATGATACATCACATTTTACATTTATTCGTTGTTATATGTTTCATGAAAAATATTTGTAGCAATATACATATATATATATATATATATATATATGACTCGTCATAAAATGCAATTTTGTCACATCTAGATTAGTACAGATATGTGTTATGACCTTTTTTTGCCATTTTTATAACAAAAAAAAAAAATTTTCATTGCAAATTTAACATTCCATTGATTTCGTGAATTACTGAATTTATTTGAGAGGAAATCATTTTGCTGCAATGCTGATTGAATATCGGGAGAGTAAATTTTTTTCTATAAAAAAAGAAATTCCGCGAATTTTTTCCATTGAATTCTTTCTTTTTTTCTTTTTTTTCTCATTTCAATGCCTTTTTTTCTCCAGTTTCTCCTAGTGTGAAAGCTCCGTATTCGTTAAAAATTCAAAGATTCTCTAACTCGTAGTCGCTTTTATGTTTGAATTACGTGCGCACCCTTAAGGGTAAAGTAAATGCGTGCAAGCACGTATTTACACACGTTAGGCATCGTGTTTCTCATTGTTTTTTCTTTCTTTATCTTCAATTGTCGGAGCCAACTACTCTACTCCTATTTTTTTTTCTCTTTTTTTTTTTTTATTCAACTCTGACATTCATGCCTGATTCACTGTCTCGATTATTTAACATCAAACAGTTGTATGCAGATGTGAAAGAAAATGTATTTGCCCAATAATTGATTCAATTATACCGAAACCGAATGATTTTTGAATGAATAGAATATTTTATTTTTAATTGAAAAAAAAAAATTCTCTCGAATTCCGTGAAATTAAATGATTAAAAAAACACGTATTTCGAGTTCACTGAATTTCACAGATTTGATGAAAAATTGATTTAATTAATCATTCAGTGAACTAAATTAATTTTTTTCATTGCAATTTAACATTTCTTTTTTTTTTATAAAAAATCCCAACAAAAATTTCTTTTCAACATCTTTCAATGTTTCTCTTTTTTTCCCCAATTTGAATTCTAACCGAATTCAATTATTAAAACAGACATAATACTTCTTTTTTAACCATTTATATTTTTACGTGTATTTCCACATATTTATGTGTGTGTGTGTTTGTGTGTTTGAGAACCGTGTCAGTAGACGCAGTGCGGTAACACGCACGTTTCTCCAGGCGCATTTGCGATGCAACCCCCCCTCCCCCCCCCCCCCCCCTCGAAACGATAAATTATCTCGTTCTATCACTAGACCAGTGGCAGACCATGACCCTCTTATCCAAAAGTACACTTTAAATTTTCTTATTTCTTTAATTTTTTTTTTTTTTTTTTTTTTTTGCAGGAAATTTCCGACCAATCTATGAACACGTCTGCGATTAAATATTTTACGAATAGAATCACGAGACGAGATAACGAAAAGAAGAGAGGGGAAAAAAAGGGGAGGAGGGGGATGGGGAGGAGAAAAGATACATGAGATTGTTTGGGAGTTGGGCCAAGTCTCTGGTGCAGAAAATCGACTTCCTTCCAACTTCTGGTAGGATTAGTGGCGTGAGTATTTGGTAAGAAGGAATTTTTCTTGAGGCAACGTAGAATAAAAAAACAATAGGAAAAAAAAGAAAATGAAACAATGAAAAATGGTATAAAAAACCATTTGGAAGAGGGGGGGGGGGGTGATGTAAGCTCCTCTGAGTGTTTGCCAGTGGATTCTATGGATTTCTATATCGTAAATCGATACAATTCTATTTTCGAGTTAACTGTTAGGAAAATCCTCTTTCAGCTCAATTGAAACTAGCGAAAGAAACCTTTTTTTTTTGCTGCATAAAATGCAACATGTGTTATTTTTTTCTTGCAAAAAAATTTATCACATGAAAATAAATTTCCAAAATACTATCTATTTTCTTTTAATCCATTTGAAATCCATGAAATATCGCACTTGGAACCCACCGGAAAAAATTCATCATTTCCTCCAGTCTTCAGGCAAAAAGTTACTCGATTTAAAAAAAGGGGGGAAATTTTTTTTCTCATAAATTTCTTGAAATGTTTAAAGTATTTCTCTATTTTATCCGAAAATTTATATTATTCCATTCAAAAAGAAATGCACTTGCATAAAATTCACAGTATTATAAACCACGAATATGTGTTTTCGTGACTAGAGTCGATAAAACGCTTTTTTTTCACGTTTTTTTTACTGGAAGTGACATTGTGTGCTATATTGTACAGTATAATGTCATGGATTCTGGATAGCGCCAATGGCATTACATTGGCACACGATTTTCATACCTTCGCCTCTCTTTTAACGTGGAGAATCATGTATCCAATGTGCTGGAGGGGAAAAAGCTGGAAAGTAAGGGGGGAGAAAAGCCGATGGAAATGAGACAGTTCTTTCCCATGTATATAGACTCTTTTCACACGCGTTTCCGATGTGACTCAATGCGAATAAAGTGTGACGTTTCATCGTTTTATCACTATGCGGTGTTACTGTAGTCACAAACTACACCTTAATACATTCACATTTCTCTATTGCTTGTACCTGCATAACACGGGGAGCTTTTAGTGGGGAAAACACAGATGATTTTACTGCCGCACTCTCGGTGGCGAGCTATGAAGAATTTTAGCGGAGGTCAAGGCTAATTATTTTCAATTATACGGAGTAATTGGTGATATCATTAAATTAAATAAAATTAATTTGGTGAATGAAAGAAAATCAGGATTTCTTTCTTAATTTATGATTTTTTGGGGATTTTTCAGAATTTTCGATTTTTTTTCGACATTTATTTTTGAATTTCATCTTTCGAAATTCATTTTTCGAAATTTAACTTCTGAATTTCGTTTTTCGGAATTTCATTTTTTGAATTTCATTTTTCGAAATTTAACTTTTGAATTTCATTTTTCGAAATTTATTTTCTGAATTTCATTTTTCGAAATTTATTTTCTGAATTCCATTTTTCGGAATTTAGCTTTTGAATTTCATTTTTCGAAATTTAACTTTTGAATTTCATTTTTCGAAATTTATTTTCTGAATTTCATTTTTCGAATTTTCACGTTTAAATCTTATTTTTCGGAATTTATTTTCTGAATTCCATTTTTCAAAAATTTATTTTTTCGAAATTTAACTTTTGAATTTCATTTTTAAAAATTTATTTTACCAACGTTTTTTTTCGTAATTCAATTTTCCAAATTTTTCTTCAAAAATTTTCCAAATTGAACTGTGCCAAACATATTTTTTTCCCCATATTTTCTAAAAAATCGGTATTTTCCTTCTAAATTGAATTTCAGAATTTTTTGGCTAAATAATTCTTGTATCAAATTGAATAAATCATTTTCCCGTGTTTTTTTCTAATCCAAACTCCAAATATTACCATTTTTATCCTATAAATCTTCAAAGATTAGTGCTATTCCCATAATTCTGCTCTCTTAAAAATTTTCGTCTGAATTTTCCGTGCAAAATCCCGAAAATTTCGAAACGAGTCACATTTCTACTGAAATTTCAGATAATTACGTCATTGAAAAATGAACACATCATCGATTTTTCAAATAATTTCACGCCTGAATATCAATGAAATTTGTAAAATTCAGTTTAATCGTTTCTTGCAAGTTTAGTAAAAATAGGAAAAATTCGAAAAAAAAATTGAAAATTCAGTCATTTTGATTCTGAATATTCATGTTCAGTTGAAAATTCAAGTAAATTGTAGAATTTTCGTCTCAATTCTACTTGAGACTCATAGATTCCTTTGAATTTCCTCTGAAACTCACAGATTTCATAAAAATCTTCCCATTAAAAAAAAATTCAATATCACGTTTATGAAAATTCCCATCAAATTGTCTATAAAATTTCCATTTTTTTGTTAACACTGTACTCATTTAGGATACATTCGAAAGCCCATTGAACCTATTGGAAATTTAGTTAAACTAAAAGAATGAGGGTGAGAAAAATTAAAGGAAACTTTTAAACCATAGTAAAGGCACTCACGAAGAATGAACTCTACAAGGATTTTATCTTTAATTAACCGATTTAATTAACGATGTACTTAATAATTTTCAATATCTTTGATGAAAAATCAGTATAGTGAATGAAGAAAATCAAGTTTCAAGTAGAATTTTCAACGTTGCCTTTATCTCATGATTATAGAAATGAATCAAGAATAAATTGGAGCATCTCTGGGGTAAAAAAGAGAGAGAAAGAGATACAGAGAAAAAGTGAGATAGAAATATTGGAAAGAAATGAGTGCTGCGCAGAGAGTATTTCACAGATGCTTCTCGTGTGCTTTGTCATTCTCATTTTGCTCTCAGTGTTCGTTAAAAAATAGAGGAAAAGAAGGTAAAAAAAAAATCAAAAGTGAGAGGAAAGAAGAATGCAAGAAAAAAAGAAAAAAGAGGCATGGGCTCGACTACAATAGAGCTATGATGAAAAATTGAGCAATCCTGACGTTGAAGGAAATGCTAGTAAGTTGGTTAGACATTTTTCACAATGTTTTTTCATCTGTGCTGAGACGTATTCCCATTTAATTTATATATCTCATTTTTTTCTCATCATTTCGAAGAAAATGAAAAAATAAAAAATGTAGATTAAAAAGAATTGATGAAATTAAAAAAATTAAATTATTGATAAATTTTTAATGAAACATCAGAAAAATATTAATTTCATCAAAATTAAGTAATGGATTTTTCTTTCTGTTATGACACTCTTTATTTTTATCTCGAGAGAGACACTGTATGACCCAAAACTCAATTACATGATTCTAAAGTACAGAAAAACAGTACTTTTTTTTATGATGATGCACTTAGAGCGATTAAACCTCAATGTGTGTGTCCCTCTTCAAATTCACGGAAAATTATTTTTCTCACAAGATGAATGATACATTGTGTTACCTCGTTTTTTTTCCCACTACTCTACGAGATTATTTTTACGAGCGAATGGAATGAAAAAAAGTTATGTGAATTTACTGCAGAAATGTTACTTGCAGACGGAAAAAAAACGTTTCAATTTGAAATGCTCTTTTTTTTCTTGATGTAAATTATATTAAAAAATTAAATATGGAAGACTCGAGATGCAGAAAAATATGTTTTAACCAATTAATATTTGATTTAATTAATCCAAATGTCTCAGAGAAATTCAACTGGTGTATTTAATTAAACAATAAAATTATGAAATATTACTCGCAAGATATCAATGGATTTTGATGCTTTCTTTAATTTTGATGATGATTTCACATATATTATTGAAAGCTTTATTGATGAGCTTCAGGGAAACGATAAATACAGATTTTCCGCATTTCGTGCGAAAAGTAGTCACTTTTCGCACGCTACACACGCAATCAGTGGCATTTTTCACACATTGTACATAAAAAAACTGTACCTTACACGTGCGGTAAAGATTTTCAGACTCTTGTGAGTACAAAACTCGTCTTCGGCTCATTTTGAAGCCTTTACATTCATCAGAATAGTACATTACGTGCCTAGGACGGTAAAAAGTTGAGGAAAATTTTGTCGAAATTAACTTTTATCCGCCCATAGTGCGGTAAAGTATTTTTCTGCTCAAGGATGCTCGAAAAATGCGTCTCAAATCGATGGAAGTGAGGTTGGAAACCCATTTTCCAGTACGAGCAGGAAAATTTTTTATCGCACTTGTTAGGAAATGTACTCTCCAGCTGCAGATCGCATCAACTTCAGACGAAATTACCTCGATTCAAAGATTCCTTTCAAAATAATTCAAACTATTGCTCAATGCAGATTATTACCCAAAAAATTTTCCTAACCGTTATTAATACAACAACTATACACATCAGAATTGTAATATAACAAATAATCATAAATTACATTCAAATTATTTTTTAAAAAAATGCATAACTTACTTCGTCATAGATAAAGTTATCAATCTCCTCTAGTGGTCTACCATAGAGATTGGACGGAAATGGTTCAAACTTATTTGGAAGTATAGCACCATCCTCAACTGATGTTTTTCTCTTAGGTTGAAATCCATATTCCCTAACAAGTTGAACTGTCCTATTCTCTAATCTATCAAGGCTCTCACGTGTAAATGGTTTAACTGTTTGTTTATTATTTTTAATACTACTATAACCACTTGCACTAAATCCCTGACCACTATTACCATTATTATTATTTTTATTATTCATTGATATTTTATCATTACCACAATTGTCCTCAAGTATATCATCATTTAATGCTTGTTGTGGTGTACCAAGTGTATCAGGATGTATTTCAGCACTTGCTGAATCACCTGTACCAGAATCAGCAGATGTGCCAGCTGTACCAACAAGAGGTGGCCTCAGGCGTGTACTGTCCTGCGATCTAAAACGCATCTTCAAATTGTCCTCACCATCATCCTCCTCCTCTCCCTCTTCCTCCTCTATTTCATCGTCTCCCTCTCGTTGATCAATATCCTCATCATCATCATCACCATGGCTCCTCTGTGTCCCATCATCCACATCATCTCTCCTCTCATTATTGTCATCCTGGGATCTCAGATTGCATCGCAAAAACATGGCCGAAATACCCGGCATTTCATCTATATTACCGTCAACATTGCCACTCATTCTTCTACCAACAAAATCAAATGAAGCACTGTCTTTTTCGATTTCTGCCACTGAATCATCGTTAAACTGTCTAATTGTCCTTTCTGAGCTGTCGTCCTGATCGAATACTTCATAGCCACTTGGCGAAAGAGGTGATAGTCTAGATGAATCATCCGAATGTCTTGTTGATGATTCTTCATCCATTCGATTTTTATAATATTTACTATCATCATCCTCCCCCTCCTGTCCTCCCACTTGCGTTTCTTCCGCTTCATTTTCCCAGCATCTACGTTTACGTAAATCACGTTTACCTGTAAACTTAATACGTCTACATATATTCTGTCCAATTTTAATAGATGATGATAATGCTGTTGATGATGATGGTGTTGATATTGGTGATGATGTTGAAAATGATGAAGATGAGGAAGACGATGATAAATTAGCAATGGCAGTACTGCTTAATATACGATTACTAGTACCAGGCTCATTATTAATAGTAGCACTGTTCAGTTCTTCTCTATTGAGATTATTGAGGTAGAGACTTGCTACACGTGGACGATTAACAAAGCCATTGTCCTCTGATCCACTGCTCGAGGGACTTGGAGGTACATTTGACCCCTCGCCCCCGGCTCGTCGGGATGTCATTGGCTTTTATTGCCACTAATTAAACATAACATCCTTACAATCATTGAATTAACAACAATTAATATTGTTGTTTTTTTTATTATTTTTTTTATAATTAAAAATTTTAACATTTGTAATTTTACGGATATATTCATAAATTGATTCGTCGCGCATATATTACGCGACGATTCACATATTATTGAATTTATATTATCAATCATTTCGTGTTTATTAATCACGACACCATTATTATTATTATTTTTTTTTTTAAGATTTTAGCAATTTATCAGAGAATTTTACTCCACTTATTTAAAATTATATAATTTCAACTAATTCGATTATTATTTTTGGAAGTTTTTAAGCAAATTTACAGTTTTTTGCTTCACATGAATTTATCTATGTTAGTTGAAAGAAATTTTTTCTATTGGTGCAGCAAAATTTAATTTATTGGTTTTTTTAATTATTTCACGAAGCAACTCGCGCTATCTAGTCACAGTCATCGGATGAGCATTATTATCATTTGATTTCATTATTTCAATTAT
The DNA here is from genome assembly GCA_963942555.1 of Aleiodes leptofemur. Lineage (NCBI taxonomy): Eukaryota > Metazoa > Arthropoda > Insecta > Hymenoptera > Braconidae > Aleiodes > Aleiodes leptofemur. The sequence continues at coordinate 16,333,959 of OZ012614.1, read as the reverse complement.
TTTTTTTTTTATAAATATAATAATTTTTTATTTTTATAATTTTCCCTATTTTTGTTTTAAGTTTTAAGTAGTTTCACATTATTTTTTTTCCAACTATATATTGCAAAGTTTAGTTTTAAGTAACTAAACTTAATTCATTATTAATCATTGTCAATTTATTTTTATATTCCCTGTGAGTTGTGAGCAACTTTTTTCTCTGTCATTCACTTTAAATCGAAATAATTATTTAAATAAAAAAAATTACAATATTATAATTATTTTATTTACTTTTTTTTCTCTGTTTTCGTGTGTTTTTAGGGTGGATTTTTTTGCCAGTGAGAGGCTGCACATAATGGCCCTCGAGAGAGATAAGAAAGTGGATAAAAGTGGTGGAAAAAGTATTATATGATACAAGAAATTTCAAGACATATATATATGCATATATGCAGAGGTAGAAAACATACAGTGAAGTAGAGTAAATAAAAATACTAATAAATAAAAATAAGAGATAAGATGACAGAAAAAGGAAGTTAGATGGAGAAGTGGGGGGGGGGGGGGGGGGGTTGAGGGGTTTGAGGGTAGTAGGAAGGATTTTTTGGAAAAGAAGAAGAAGAAGCAGAGGGTGTGGGTCTGCGAGTGCCTCGAGAATAAGGTTACGAGGATCGGTTGAGTTGTTGATAGGGGAATGAGCCCCCGAGACACCCTGACCCTGCCAACACAATCAACTGCATATTCACCAGACCACTACACTATCCTCCCCTTTTTTTTATAGTATCTGTCTCATTTTTTACATTTTATTATTCTCCTGTCTCACATTCTTGCACATTGGAATGTTAATATCATTGAATTGTCCTTTTTTTTTTTATTATTATTGTTATTACTTCTTCACCGAAGTAGTGGGTTGTTAAGGGGGTGGGGGAGTGGGGGGAAGGCCCCTTATTTCTCTAACTAGATGAAATAAATATTACTCATGTCCATTGATGGCTAGTGATTTAGACCTCAAATTTTATGGATACATATAACTATGTCTCAAGTTACATTCCATAAAAGTATAATGATAGACCACCACGTAACCCCCGTGACCTTTCGCACTTTCCAACAACATCGACCTGATACGACACACACAGAGAGAGAATCCGCACATACAAGCCCCCTGCTGCTGCTTTTCCTTGCACACACAGACACAGACACACACACATACACACCAATATAAAGAATAAACACCACCTATTTATTTATATTTTTTTTTGTGCAATAATTGAATTGCTAATTAATTTTTTTTTTGAATTTCAATTAATGATTAATTTTTTTTTTTATTAATTTTTTTTCAATGTTTACTTTGTGTGTGTGTGCTTTACATTGAAGTAAACCCCCACGATTTAAATTATTTCAAATTCAATGATTTCTGGACTATTTAATCGAGGACACCTTGGTCCACGAAAAATCTGATCCTTTTTATTATTTTTATTATTATTTTTTTTTGATTGCATTTGGGAAAAAATTTTACTTTTTTTGTCTCGCTTGTGTGAAAAAAAAAACGCCGGAGGGAATTTTTACTGGCGTTTTAAAAAAAAAACAAATCACGGGCATCCCTTACGAGAGCTGTGGCGGCACTGCTCCAATGTAGACGAGGAAAGGTATAATACAGTTGCAGAAGAGCGCGCGCGCGTATTGAGCGAAAAAGGCATAGAGAATCAGGGGGAGCCTTGGTGTAGCCAAGGTAAAGCCCAAACTAGGAGTCACATACAACTACTCGTATCTATCTACCTGTGCTATTGCACACAGCATCGCTTTTTGAGGTAGAGAAAAGTACCTATATAGTTTAGGTGAAACCTATAACCCCCTGTTGACCGACCGCGATCAACCTACCGAGGACCAAAATGCATTTACAGTAACTATTGCAAAAGCCACATAAACTCCGACTAACCAGCTTTCGGTATTTGTCAATTAATGGAGGACATTAAAACATTGAAATTTTGGAGGATATCCAGTGTTTTGATCTCAAGCTAAATTATTTCATCGAGAATATTATTTGGTAGTACGTCTAAACTGCAGGATGATATTTCAACACAGAAATTCAACATTGGTTTATTTCAACATTTCATCAATTTCGATTCATTTTATGTCAGCTTATTCAGAGATCGGCAAAAAAAAAATTCGCATTTTTAATTTTTTAATTTTTCTTATTTCTGTAATTTCCATCGAAAAAATTTTAATTACTTTCTTAATGAAAAATTTGGATTTTTGAATTTTTCATTAGTTTGAAAATTAATTTTTTTTTTTTAACAATTTTGATTACTATTGTAATTAAAAATTTGACTGATGAAATTTTATAATTCTTTTTCTTATTCGAAATTTTGATTCTTTCTTACTTATTAATTGATTGGAATAATTAATTTTATAATAAAATCAACGCTACTATGTTTAATCTTCCCAAATATAATCGTCTTTCAGACAAAAATTTTGAGTTGAGAGTGTTAACTAAATGTAACACAAATAAGAACTTATAATTTAATCCAATCTAAATGACGCTTATATGACATTTATAATTCAATTTAACTAATAAAAATGTTAATAAGTTTAATAAAGAAAATAATTATGAAATTCCATCAGTCAAATTTTAAATTACAATAGTAATCAAAATTGTTAAAAAAAAAATTAATTTTCAAACTAATGAAAAATTTAAAAATCCAAATTTTTCATTAAGAAAGTAATTAAAATTTTTTCGATGGAAATTACAGAAATAAAAAAAATTAAAAAATTGAGAATTTTTTTTGCCGATCTCTGAATTTATTACATTTCAACATTGAATAATTCACCAGGAGAAAAATAATAATTCAACACTAGAATCGATGATATATGGATATTATATGGATGGTCATAAGCAATAACATCTTAACCATCATTTAAAAATAAAATTTATTGACAGTATATTTTCAGTGAATAAACATTTCTGAACCCAAATATGCCATCTACAAAATTTCGAAAAAATTGGTTGGTTAAGACGTTATTGCTTATTACCATCCATATGCTATTGCACGAAGATAATCGAGAACATCATCTTTGTGGTTGAACAAAATGTAGCGGCATTGTGATGAGTGTTACACTTGCGATGGATTAAACAACACTGACGAGGGAATTTGTATTGAATGATGATTGATTTTAAATTGACTGTCTCTATTTTTCTGAATATGCGTAAATTATTGATTTTCGTTTGTTTTAATCTGTTAGCGAAAACAAACAAAATAGAAATAGAATTTCAGAAGTGATTTATTCACATATTGGAATTTTTTAAAATGATTTTGGTGAATCTGTGAAGAATGTAATGAGGAATAAAATAAGCCCTAGAAACAAAAAATTAATTGAAAATTAAAACATTTTCATTATTTCTCACATTTTTTCAAAATTTTCAGAATATAAAGAAATGTAAAAAATAGTGAAAATTTTTCAATTTTCGATCAATTTTTTGTTTTAAGGGCTTATTTCATTCCTTATTGCATTCTTTGCAGATTCACTTAATCAGATTTGTGAATGTCATCTTGTATAAATTGTTATTAACGATTTTATACTAAAATTCAACTTTTTTCGGATTGTACCTCCCAATTATTCTTAAAGAGTCCATCAGGTCATAGAACATATATTTATGGCGGTTTAGCAGCCACTGTACATTTTCATGACGAAAATCCCCAAAATAAGCATAATCAAGAATAGAATGAAAATAATAAGAAAATAATCGTAAGAATCAGTGATATATTCAAAAAAAAAAACAATAAAATTCTCTGTTATTTATCAAACAAAAAGATAATATTCAGGAGTTGCAGCTTCATTTTCTTGCTCAAATTCTAGACTCAGCTTCCGATGAATTAGGAAATGAGCAAACTTTTTAGCAAACTTTTGCATGTAACGAGTCATCTTGCAGGAAAATTTTAATGAGACATTGAAGTTTTACAGTTAACGTTGAAGAAGTGGTAAATATTACAATAATAATTGATCTTATTTTTATTATTTCATGACGTCACTTTAACGGAAATTTTTCGGTCATACAAGTGTTTATCCATGAGAATTTTAGCTGAACTTAAATGGAAAGAAAGCCCAAATTAAATAAATCAATTAAATTAAAAAACTAAATCAATTAAATTAATCAAAATGCACAAGTTTCTGAAAAAAAATTAAAATTGGTCTAAATCCGAAGGTTTTGTAATTTGAAATAGTTCTTCTGCTCCCAATTTTTCACTAAAACCACTCTCTTCGCTAAAACTTCATGAAAACAAATATTTAAACGTGCCACCAATTGATGCATCCTCTTAGAAACTAAAATATCACGAACAGTTGATGAAAAATATGAAAATCTAATGACTTTCGTTTAATTTTCCATAATTTTTAAAATAATTCATATAATTAATCTACTCCATAATCTCTCCAAAAAGCAAATATTCCAATCCTTCATTAATCACTTTGAATATTTTACAGTGACAGAATCATTTCATCTCGTTGATCCCTAGAAAATTTTGCTGAGTCATATTATTCAGCACGAGGATAAATTTCAAAGAGCTCCCTGAAGAATAAAACTTTTCGGTAAAATCTCTGGGCAAGTGCTTGAGTTGCTCGAATTTCAATAGTATTAAAGCACGAATAGAGTTACGTAGATTGTGTAGATTCTTCAGATGATAAAGAAAGAAGCGAAGATGAGAATCAATTTCAATGCTATTGGGTTGTACACAAATGGCAAGTGTTCAGGAGTTGGTAAAAACTTTTTTCAAGTTAGAGAGAAAGAGAGGAAAAGAGAGAATTGAGGAAAAAGATGCTAAAATTCACTCTCGCATTTATCATTTCTTTTTTTTTTTTTTTTTTAAGTTTTTCCTCTTTGGTAGATGTCTTCTTCTCGAGTGAGCCAATTGGACGCTAGAGAACCAAACAAAATTTTCGGTGAAAAGGAGTTGAGTCGTAAATATGCCTGCGGGTATACGAGGGAAAATGGGTTGAGAGTTGGTATAATCAACTAGTTCCTGCCAACAGTACCTTGAGGTAATTTCTTGCCCAAAGAGAGACAAGAATTTATGTCATAAACCTCAAGAGCTTTAGAAATTTTGGAATATCACTGGATTCCTATCAAATTTTCGTTCTTGGTTAACTTTCATAAAGGGTTAACAAAGGGGAAGGAAATTAAGTATTTTTAATTTGGAGTTTATTGAATTTAGGGGAAGGTGGGGTCAAATGGACACGTTTTAGTATTTTATAATATGAAAATCACTCGAAATTAACGGGAATATTGGAGATAGATTTTATCTGATGATTCCATTGGAAAGCTGAGGAAATTTGACATGGAAATCATATGTCGGAAGTTATTTCTTGGAATTTTTCGAAAATTCCATTTTTTTGCTCAAGATTTGAAGGTGAAATTCTTCTGTTTTTGAAAAATTTCAGGTTTTCGGGAATATCTCTGTTTCTATTGGTCGTAGTGATCTGGGGTTGATCTTGAATGAAAGGTGAGCTCATTTCCCATCGATTTATGTGGTTTAAAAAAAATTATCATTTTTTCAAGTATTTATAGGGCAAAAACTGATTTACAGAAAATGGTCTATAAATACTTGAAAAATTGATGAAAAAAAAATTTGAACCACATAAATCGATGAGAAATGAGCTCACCTTTCATTTGAGATCAACCCCAGATCGCTACGACCAACAGAACTGGAGATATCGCCGAAAAAGTGAATTTTTTCGATTTTCAAAAGACTCACCCCTTCAAAACTCGTCAAAAAAAGCAAAAATTTTCCAAAAATTGAAAAAAAAACTCAACAAATGTTTTTCACCTAAAATTTCCTCAGCTTTCCAATGAAATCATCAGAAAACCTCTATCTCAAACCCTTCAATTAAAATATCCATTTTACCCCAACTTCCCCAAATCAGTTACAAAAAATTTCCTGCATTCTCCAAAAAAAACTACAAGTGTCTGACCAAACATCTACACAATTCCCTTGCTCAACTATAACCACATCAAGTCCTTGAACCGCTGTGTGCGGGGCAGTGGTCCCTCAACTTCTGCATGTGCCCCCAAAACTAACATATGTATGCTTTAGCTCCGAACTACGTCATATCCGCGTCACGAAGTTCGTGGTATTGATCCGTAAGAGAGGGGTATAGACTTTTTACCTTCTCTTTTCAACACAGTGTCTGACTTTTGTCAGATGTTGAAATTTCATATATATATATATATATATATATATATCTCTGCTTGATTTTTCAGTATAAAAATCACTTATTCATCCTGTGCAATGTCCATTACTCTTCAATGTTATTTTATTTAAATTTATTATCACCGAAAATCCCCTCCCCCAATATATATATACATATATACATATATATAAAACCTTTTTCCAACAATGCCTCTATCACTAATTGATTTCATCACTGAATTCACCTCAAATTCCCAGGGAATTTCCCCTTTTTTCCCCTCCTTTCCCCCCCCCCCCCCCCCCTCTTTCCTTTCATTTGATTAAAGCCACATCGGTGGTGTTTATACTTTTTGAATTGCCCGTTGAAAGCATCACAACTGGGATGCAAAGTGGTTTGTAAGAGGTCTTTCATAGTCAGTAGAATACAATTCGGACAAAAGAGAGACATCTGGAATATCGATGCATCAATTGTGTTCAGGATCACTGGTTGCTGGGGTATACCAGAAGGAGGATGAGGTGGAGGGGGGGGGGGGGGTTGGTTGCATCCAAGGATAAACAAACCACCTCACGTTTTCTCTCTCCACCCAACTACGTGAGATGCTTCAGCTCATACCCACCACATATTCTCACCAATTGTCTTCGTGTTTGTGTTCATATGTGTATCTATATATATATATATATATATGTATGTTTCATACTGTTTTATTTTTCATTATCAACCTTCATTCTATATAATTGACATTTTGTACGTAAACTTCCAATGCCTGAATAATCAAGTGAATAGCTTGATTATATTCAAATGTGTATTGTCAATTTATTTACCATTCACAAATATAATCAAAACATTGTGAATTAATATTTAAAATAGATGAGAAAAGAAGAGAGGAAAAAAAAAGGAGAATGAAAGATCGATTATTGCACTGGATAGTGGTTCATCGAGCGGAATTCTCCCCCCCCCCTCCCCTCTTCTCCTCGTTTATATATAAATAATTCCGAATGAACTAGTGTACCTCGTCACCTTGCTTCTTTCAACTATTTTACCTCTATTAATCGCTGGATAAATAGAGAATCCAATATCTATCCTAAGATTGACACAATTTATTGAGTAAAATTGAAATGGCTATTTTCAGGGTTGAAATTAATTCATAGCATGAATTATTGAGGGTTCTACGTATTTGTATAGAATATTGGTAGGGGCATTCAACAAGTTTGTCTTAGACACTGGGCTTTTTGGTAATCGGAATAGTTGATGAAATAGCTTGAATTATTCTCAGGAAATTTCAATTTGCTGGAAGATGCCTTTTGTTTCTAATAATTTCGAAAATTTCATTTATGTCAGAGATTTCCATTGATGGCAAGCAAAGCAGTTCTGAACTATGTTTGCTTGAATTTTCGTTGAAATGTGATAATCTAGACTGCAGTGATGAGAAACAGTGTCGTATTTCATTTGCAATGAAACCTAACGATGTTTCAGCACTAATATGATCAACTCTGGTATATAATGTCTTTGATAAGCGAGTAAATCAGTTCTTCCAACTGCTGATACATTTTTTTATGCTCAATATCATGTCTAGGAAGAGAAGACTCACTTTACTCAATTTTCAAAAAAAACCTCTCGTTTTGCTGCTAAAAAGCATTATTGTTCGCTTTATTCTCAATAAATTACAAGTTTCTTCATTTTTCTATTAATAAGATAGGAGCTTTTTTCCTAAAAGTAGTTAATTCTCGCCGTTGGTCAATTGATATCCACTGTTGGTAAGGGATGCCCCTTCAGTATCATCAGAAACAGATGTAGCTATTTTTTCACCCATATCCTCTTCATTGCTAGAGTCATTATTGAATTTTCGATAGTGCAGATATTCAAGAATCATAATAATGAGTGAAAAACCAGCGCCGATTAGTAGAAGAAAGAGTGCAGGACTGAATTGTTCAATTCCAACTGGTGTTGGTTTTGAATTGTGACCTTCTGGACACTGTGGACACTGATTGAGCCAAATTTTGAAGTGTCGTTGAGTAAGACCAGCCTCCAATATCTTTCTTAGCCTGCAATTACAATGAATATCATGAAAAAAATATTGCCTCCAGATGTTTTAGCTAAAAATAATTGATACTCACCCCCATATAAACATTTTATTGAAGGGAGAATGCCTTGGAGTTACCATAGTTGTTGTGCATCTACCTACTATGTCGATTTCTTGCAATTTACAGATTTCATCTTCACTGAATGTGTCTCGCATAATTTTGTATCCATACTGTGTATCTAAATGAAATGCGAAACCACCTTTCCGAACACGTTCTACACCCTCTTTTAGTGACATCCAACCACCTTTAGGCTTCTTTTTAGTAGGCTTTATTTTTTTTTCATATATTTCACGAATATCTGGATCCTCCGTATTCTAAAAAAAGTAGCATTTATCAATATTTATGCAGTTAGCGAAGACAAAAAGATCTACTTACTGCAAAAAATTGCACGAAATATGTCATATTGTGATTGGCAAATTCAATGTTACTATCGGTTAGATTTTTTAATGTCGTGATCCATCTTGGTGTAGGTGTCAATAAAGAGCCAACGATACTAGCTGAATAGAACTGGAAAAGGAACAGTGACCATACGAATAATGACAAAACTGCGATACGACTGGAATATATTGTTGATGCGATATCCATTCCTTAATTGAGAAAGAAAATTTATAAAGTATCTTTTTCGATAAAACATAGAAAAATGAGGATTTGTAGGCTAGTTGCTGATTGATTCCTGATAATTTGGGAAAACGTGCTTTGAACCTAGACTATACCTAAGGAGCCGTCCATGAAGTACGTCACACGAATTTTAAGGTTTTTAGGACTCCCCCTCCTTCCCCGATGTCACATTCTGCCACATTTTTATTAACAGCCCCCCCCCCCCCCTCACCCGCATTGTAACATCACACAATCCCTTTAATATCCCAGATTCCATCATTGTAGGATTTTTTTGCATGAATTAATCTTGGTTAGAGCAATTTGATAAACTTCAAGTTTCACTTCATTTTTGGTAACATTTTTAATACGTTATTCAATATTATTTAATAATATTATGGTAATAAACTAACAATACATTGTTAGTTTGGTACAACCTGGAATTTTGAAAAATATATTTGAAAAGTTCCTAATTTTCTAGATTTGACTTCTGTGATATCACAATCTTGAAGACCCCCTGCCCCCCCCCCTCCCCTGGACCCCCTGTCACATTTTATCACAAATATGAGATCCCTCTCCTCCCTCTCAACGTCTGACGTAATTTATGGACGGCCCCTAACGATCAGTGATCGATGAGAGATCGACTGAATGAACATATCGATATAGATAATCAACGGGTCTGCCAGGGTTCGAATTGGACGGATGGGAAGCAACTATGTTCAAAAGTGATGAACTGATTATGTCAATCAATACCTTGTTGAGAAAGTGCTGCAACAGTAACGAGTGCAGCTTCAACAACTGAATCTTCTGCCGATGCTCTTTTGTAAATGACGGTACATTTACTTATAATCATTATTGAAAGCCAGAAAATAAATCCAACTATCAGTATCATCCACCAAAGATCCATATCGAATGGCTTCAAAAAATTATTCTGCAGTAAATCCCTCGAAGGATGAAGAAAAATAATACGAACTTTAACCTTGAATGCTTCTACTGTGTGCTTAATGAGATGTAATCTGTCTGGTATAAATCGAAAAGGGCCAACACTCAGATCAATTTCATTATTCATCAAATCTTTAGTTATTCCTTTGTAAGTTCCATTAACTGCGTAATCCCATTTATCGTAGATTTTCAGGGTGTAGCTATTAAGAAGAGAAGAAGATTGAAATAATATTGATTAATTATCCATGATTTAACTTACGAAAAGTTGAAAAGATCTTTCATATGCAAAGCGAAGAGCCAATGAGATCTCATATGGGTATCCGCATCTCGACTTACAGGTTTCGTAAGATACGTATCAAGATCATGCGATGGTGGAACAATCAGCTGAAACAGTTTTCTATCGATTATTAATTTTATCGTTGACCTATTTCACTATTTTTCTTTCTAATTAAATGATACATACTATTTCTGCCAGATTGAGTCGTAGTAAATTCAAATTACCACGTCTCCTGTACTTGTACTGGCTCAATTGATTTTTCAACCCATTTTCCTGACTCCAGTGACCTTTGTAAGTAATATTCACTACTCCACCATGGATATAACTAGGATTGTAGACATCGTATAATTCAAACTCATTGTCATCACGAATTGCTACAGTAAATTCAGATTCAATTGTCAGAGGTAGATTTCGCAATGCTTCAACAGGTACACTTGATGAATTAGTTAATAATAGCCAGATGTAGGATTCGTTGAACACTAAATCTCGTGAGAACTGTCGGAAAATCATTATTGGAAAACTATATTTTCTCGAAAATTTAATTACGTATGCTTAATTACCTTGTCAAGTATGATATTACTCATTGGACAATCGAAATCGACAACAACCCCAACGTGATAGTAATTCACTCGTAAAATATCGTTTAAATTGATATCCGGTGATATAGAATTGTACGAAACAACATTATCAAGCTTCATAACATTCCGCACAAATTCCACAGCATCTGATAAAACTCACTGTTAATTAAAAAATATGAGAAGTTATGATTAAACTGTATTTGACTCACTCGTGTCATCGTAACAGGCAAATACGTTGATATGATGGAGATGCTCTGCAGCGAAATTGTCGCGCATAAAAGTATCCACAATTCGATCGGCTTGCAATACGTGAAGACAGAGTATAACAGGTAGAAATATTTTCAAGAACTCCATCATATCATTATGGGTCTTTCTATCGAATAGAGAAATGCAGAATATTCGAGACTGACAGTTACCGCTACTTTACCATTTAGGCTAATACGTTATGCAAATTGTTCTCTGATATCATGGTTCCCAATAAATTATACTATCATGATTCTTCGAATGACAGATGGCAACTTTCTCTTCCACTTTGCGCATTTTCTCATTTCCATGCAATCGAATTGAAGTTTCGACATCAATAAAATTATTGTACGCATGCTTTGAACGAGAATTTCTTCGTTTCAGGGTGGCTTTCTGGCGACAGATACATTAACGTATCCGTAAGACTAAGGTACAAGCGCATATATATTTAAATAACTTGAAGGAAAAAAATCCTCAAAATTCTTTCTGTTCGCTATTTAATTTTGAACGGGTGCGCCTTTCGAGAATCGAAAAAATTCACTTTTTCAGCCATATCTCTGGTTCGGTTAGTCATAGCAATCTGGGGTTCATCTCAAATGAAAGGTGAGCTTATTTCTCATCGATTTATGTGGTTCAAATTTTCTTATTCAATCAATTTTTTACTTTATTCACAACAAGTCACAAGATTCTCCATTTTCTACAAAATAACATGAAAACCTATCTAGCAAAGTATTTAATTCTCGCTGTTGGTCAATTGATATCCATTGCTGTTAGCGGATGCCCCTCCAGCATCATCAAAATCAGGTGTAGCTATTGATTCACCAATATCCTCTACATTGCTAAAATCATTATTGAATTTCCAATAGTGCAGATACTCAAGCATCATAATAATAAGTGCAAAACCAGCGCCAATTAGTAGAAAAAAGATTGCAGGAGTGAATTGTTCTATTGAAACTGGAGTTGGTTGTGAATTGTAGCCTTCAGGGCACTGTGGACACTGACTGCGCCAAATTTTGAAGTGGCGTTTAGCAAGACCACCCTCCACTATTCTTCTTAGCCTGAAATGACAATAAATATCATGTTAAATATTGCCTCCATCTTCTGTAGCAAAAACATTGATACTCACCCCCATACAAACATTTTATTGAAGGGAGAATGCTTTGGAGTTACCATAGTTGTTGTACATCGACGTACCATGTCGATTTCTTGTAATTTACAGATTTCATTTTCTTTGAATGTCTCTTGAATAATTTTATATGCATATTCAGTATCAAGATGAAATGCAAAATCACCTTTACGAACACGCTCCAAGCCTTCCCTGACAGGCATCCAACCACCTTTAGGCCTCTTTTTAGTAGGTTTTATTTTTTTTTCATACATTTCTTTAACATCTGGATCCTCCGAAGTCTGAAAAGTTGAAATATATCAATATTCATCAATTCTTGAAGATCAAAAAGAGTTATGGCGTTTTCGATTTTCACAATTCTACACCGGGGCAGTGTAGAACTAACCTTACCCGAGTTTTCTCACTAGATTTTCAAATGTCTGGTTACTGCAATACGTAACGGTTTGTCGAAATCTTTTTTTCTTGAATATTGTGAAAGCCGAGTAAACTGCTCGACTCTGATGAATCCATCAATTCATAAATTAAAAGTTTGCGCAATTTATTACGATCCATCGTTCATTCTTTATTATTATTTATTTTTTCCACCAAATGTATTCTTTTTTAACAGCTTAGAACTTTCGAATTGCCACCACTGCAAAAACACTAGGGTAAGGTTAGTTCTACACTGCCCCGGTGTAGAATTGAGAAAATCGAAAACGCCATTACTTACTGCATGAAAATCCACCAGATATGGAACATCATGATTGGCACATTCAATGTTACTATCAGTAAGATTTTTCAATGTTGTTATCCATCTTGGTGAAGCTGTCAATAGAGAGCCGACAATACTCGCTGAATAGAACTGATAAAGGAAGAGTGACAATACGAATAACGACAAAATTGCGATTCGACTGGAATAAATTTTTGATGCAATACCTATTCCTTCAAAAACAAAGAAAATTTGTAAAAAAAAATCTATTTTAATGTAGTACCACCGATACTGCCCTAGTCAGTTGTTATAGTGTCTCGTTTGATTTATGTAGTGTTTACACACTAGATGGCGTCCCGAATGAGTTAGGGAGATGAAGAAAACATAAAAAGTACAGTTTTCATAGTTATTCACTAATTACTACTATTACATGCTTTGTAGCTGTATTTTCAAGGGTTTAGAATGTTTCATTCATGATTTCCTATCATTTTCTTTTTTTTTTTTTACCCAGATCGGAACGGACAATTTGGTAAGATATGATAAAATGTGCGATTTCCCATAAGGCTCAATGTTAAACTCGTGGAATTTCAAGTGTCAATATCTTTTGATTCGTTCTCTGTATTCCTTCGAGAATTCAACTGGATCATTATCTTATTAAAATCTACGAATGCACCAAATTCAATAATCTTTGGAATGCTCAATCTAGTACTGGCGGTACTACCTTAAAGGTCATAGAATCATTTCAATGAATACCTTGTTGAGAAAGTGCTGCAACAGTTACAAAAGCAATTTCAGCAATTGCATCTCCCTTTGATGCTTCTTTATAATTAAAATCATATTTAGTGATGATTGTCATTGAGATCCAGTAGATAAATCCAACTGTCAGTATCATCCACCAAAGATTCATTGCAAATGGCTTCAAAAAATTATTCTGCAGATTATTGCTCTCGGGATGGAGAAAGAGAAAACGAACCTTCACTTGAAATATTTCTACCGTGTATTTGATACTCTCCATTCTTTCTAGTTTAAATCGAAAAGGGGCAATGCTCAGATCGACTTTATTTGCATCCAAATCATCTATCAGTCCACCAAAAGTTCCATTGACCAAAAATCCCCATGTATCGTAGACTCCTAGGTTGATTCTTTAGGTAAAAAAATTTTTTTTGAATGATAATTAGCAATTATTCATAGTTGAACTTACGAAAAGTTGAAAAGATCTTTCAAATGTAAAGCGAAATGCCAATGAGATCGTTGCATTGTATCGACATCTTTATTAACAGGTGTATTGAGATACGTATCCAGATCTGGCAATGGTGGAAACATCAGCTGAAAAAGTTTTCTATCATCAATTATTATTTTTCATCCGACCCATTTCACCATTTTTCTTTCGGATTAAGGTAGTATTGCAGAGTACGATCGATAAAACAGAAAAAAATGAGACATAAACAAATAAAATAAATAAATAAACTTTGATAATTCATATGTCATAAACTACACGGGCAAAAGTATGAAAAAATTCTGGAAAATCTGAAAGAATAGACTTCACTGCGATACTACCTTGAGTAATACATACTATAGTTGCCAGATTGAGTGGTAATAAATTGAAATTGCTGCGTCTCCTATACTTGTACTGACTCAGTTGATTTTTCAAGCCATTTTCCCGACTCCAGTGACCTTTGTAAGTAATATTCACTACTCCACCATGTGTATAACTAGGATTGTAGACATCGTATAATTCAAACTCATTGTCATCACGAATTGCTACAGTAAATTCAGATGCAATTGTCAGAGGTAGATTTCGCAATGCTTCAACAGGTACACTTGATGAATTAGTTAATAATAACCAGATGTAGGATTCATTGAACACTAAATCTCGTGAAAACTGTCGGAAAATCATTATTTGAAAACTATATTTTCTCGTAAATTTAATTACGTATGCTTAATTACCTTGTCAAGTATGATATCACTCATTGGACAATCGAAATCGACAACAACCCCAACGTGATAGTAATTCACTCGTAAAATATCGTTTAAATTGATATCCGATGATATAGAATTGTACGAAACAACATTATCAAGCTTCATAACATTCCGCACAAATTCCACAGCATCTGATAAAAATCACTGTTAATTAAAAAATATGAGAAGCTATGATTAAACTGTATTTGACTCACTCGTGTCATCGTAACAGGCAAATACGTTGATATGATGGAGATGCTCTGCAGCGAAATTGTCGCGCATGAAAGTATCCACAATTCGATCGGCTTGCAATGCGTGAAGACAGAGGATAACAGGTAGAAATATTTTCAAGAACTCCATCATATCATTACGGGTCTTTCTATCGAATAGTAAAATCGCAGAATATTCGAGGCCGAAAATTACCGCTACTTTACCAGTTAGACTGATACGTTATGCAAATTATATCTGATGTTATAGTTGCCAATAAATTATACTCTTATGATTCTCCGAAAGACAGATGGCAAATTTCTCTTACAATTTGTGCATTTCCTTATTTCCACGCAATCGAATTGAAGTTTCGACATCGATATTGTTATACATATAGTTTGAATGGGAATTTCATTTCTTGGAAGTTTTTCGAGTGCCAGATACATTAATTCATTCGTAAGACTGAAGTATTAATACATATTTTATTTGTGATAAAATCATTTTCTACGTATATTTTGCACTAACATCTAAAGCTACACAAAAATGCATTATCTACTACAAGAAAAGTTTTTTGTTTAAACTAGTTGTGCTCTATTCAGTCGGTTATTTCACTGTTTCTTCTTCTCTCAGTGTGCCTCTTCTCCCGATAATACCACAATTTTTCGATTATCAATATAATGAGGGACATTCCTATGCCAATGCACAGTAAGAATAATGCTGGACTGAACTCCTTGATGCTCATTGCCTTAGGCTTGGCACTGTGAGTTCCAGGACATTCTGGTCGAGGAGTACGCCACAATCTTTCCACACGCTTCGTCAATCCTGACTGGACCATTTTCTGTAATCTAAGGTAATTAGAATTTAATGAAAATTTTAGCCGAAGAATTCGTGATTTAGCACTTAGACCCCTTGAGTCTCGCTATGAGGGATTCACCGCCACATTATTCGAATTGCGACATTTTGCTAACTACTGAAAATTTATTTTATTTATTCTAAAATCCGATCAATTTCGTTAATTAATTATTAGGTAAGCCTATTTTTATTTGTTATTTATGAAGAATTTATTTCATTTATCCATCAACTTTGCAATATATGTAATAATTCAAAAAATAATAATAATAATAGTTCGTTAAACATTTCAATGAATAAAGTCAATTTTTTCCCGAATTTTCCGCTCAGTCAAATGACCATAAAGAAATAAAAACGGTGGAATTCAGCGAATTCCTCATAAGGGGACCAGTTTAGAGCTAACAATACTAACCCATAGATCATCATCTTTCTGAACGGCGAATGCTTAGGAACGATTGTAGAAAGCTTCAAAGGCTTAACTAATCCTATTTCTTGCAATTGGCAAATTTGATCCTCAGAAAATGTGTCCTGTAATCCAAAATTTTTAGAAACTCGATCCTCTCATGAGATACAAAAACTCACCGTTACTATTTGATATATAGCAGCTATTTCTGTAGCAAATGCAAAACCACCCTTTCGTACTCTGCGAAAACCCTCGAATAGAGGAAAGTAATTACCTTGGGAATCATTGTGCTTTGCTTTAATCTTGCGATTGTATAATTCAATATGTGCTGGATCCTTCGAATTCTAAAGATTGACAATAGTCATCATAAGTTATATGAACAGATTTGATATATATCAAGATCTTCTGATCTACTGAAAAATAACGAAAATTACTTCGAAAAGATTGCGGTAATACATCACATGTAGACAGCCCGCTTCGAGATCGCTGTCACTCAGATCTTTGATGGTTTTAATCCATCGAGGTGGTGGCGTTAGTAAAGAACTAACGATGCTAGCCGAGTAGAATTGGAAAAGGAGAAGACCCCAAAGAAACAATGAGAGAAATCCGATTCGTCCAGATAAAAATGCAGGTTCACTACTCATACCTATTAATTTTTGATTATATTTGAGACGCAATGTGTGATAATTAGGGCTGGAGACTTCATTCGTTATTTTGTATAATATATATAATAATTATATATAATTTATATTGCATACTTTGTATAGATATATCATGATCTTAGAACCAAAGGGGCCTAAGTCCTGTATATAAGCATAGCACTTACGCCCCATTGGTTCTAAGGCGACGATATATAGCCATGTAAATACCAAAGAGAGAAAAAGAATTTCAAGAAAGACATTCATGTACAATTCTGGAAACACAAAGTAGACCAAACTAGTCTACATTTCTGTTACACTGACAAAAAAGACACAAAAATTGTCTTGTAGGTGTCCCTCCCGCTCGATTTGTTGTTCGAATCCACAAGCGGCAAGTGATGGTCACCCAACGTCGATCCGCGTGGGTCGCACGCAGACCGAACAGCCAAAATTTCGGTTTCTACTAATTATTATTTCCAATCAATGACATATGTCGGAAGCATTGCCAAAATTCGAGCGGTTGTCTACTAACTATACCGGACGGAATAACGAATCAAATTTCCGGCCCTAGTGATGATATATCGTCACCTTAAAACCAAAGCTGCGTAAGTGCTATCTTTATACATAATAGCACTTACGCCACTCTGACTCTAAGGTATCTGACATCATCCAGCATTACCTTGTGCTGACAATGCTGCAACTGTCGTCAGACCCGTTTCAGATAATGGCGCTGGAATTGAGTTTTTTCTCTCAACATCATAGAATAATTCTATTTTCAAGGAAAGCATCAGCAGTAGCCAATAGATGATAGCTACGAACAATATCATCCACCATGTCTCATCAGTGAATGGTTTGAAAAAATTGTTGGATAAATTTGAATTCAAAGGATGAATGAATACGAATGAGGTAGTCGCTGACCACGTCACCACAGTATAATCCACATAAGGATATCTGTATTCGATGAACTCAAACGGTGTGATGCTCATGTCGATGAAGCCAGATATCATGTCGCCAATTAAACCATTGAATGTTCCATTCACCATATATCCCCACGTTGTTGCTTGATGAATTTTTGCTCTATAATTTTTATTTAAATCGTTATGTGTCTAAATATCTAATGAAAAATATCTGATGACTAAATATTAAACTACAGAATATCTAATAGAATAAATGTAATGTTAAAAAATAGGCTTTATGACATCATATTTTGAAATTAGATATTTCGGATGAAATATTTAGACGTGACACCCATTTAAATTGTTAAATTAACATCTATCGCACATTGAAAATTAAGAAAATTATTGACGAAAGATTTACGTGAAATTGTACATCTCCTGGAGGTGACGAAGCAGAGGATAATGAGCTCGAGTCATAGTATCCATTCCAATATTGAATCGAGTTGATAAATATGTATGGAAATCTGGCAAGGGAGTATTGGCAAACTGAAATTTATAAACATCTTTCAATTTAATAGAGCATATTATGTGAAGCAGCATCTTGTTCAACAAAAAAAGTACCAGAAGAGAAAAATTTAGGGTGAGTCCTTCGAAATTTCCTCGTCTCACATATTTATACTCCTTCAAATAATCCTTTAGACCTTTTCCAAGAGTCCATTCGCCCTTATCAATGACTTTAACGAGACCACCATGATGATAACTCGGATTGTAAATATCGTAAAGCTTGAATTCATTATTATAACGACTGGCCAGTGTCAATTCCGAATCAATTCTCAGTTTTAGATTTTCAAAATTTTCAACTGGTATCATTATTGAAGTGGTTATTATCAACCAATGGTAAGATTCATTGAATACGAGCTGTCTAGAAAACTGCAGAAGAGGATAATTTGAAAATGCACTTGATGAATTAATGTACTTGAAAATTTAATGTAAAAAATTGACACCTGTTCAAGAATATTTCCGCTGAATGGACAATCAAAGTCTAGTACAATTCCCACGTGATAATAATTGACTCTCAAAATGTCCGTTAGATTCATGTGATGCATTATTGGCTGATAATTGACAGCAGTATCATGATTCATGAGCTTTCGTATGAATTCAACTGGAAGTAATTCAGAATTTATAAACGTGATCAGAAATAAATGATATTTTTGAAGCAATACATACCTGCATTATCCCAACAGGCAAATATAACAATGTAATGAATATTGTAAGCATTATAATAGTCTTTAACAAATTCTTCCAGAACTGAATCTGATAGACATATACTGAAGGATAACGATAACGACAGGAGTAGTATCAAAAGACGCATGATGACTATCGATTACATAGCAGAATCCAGTCAACAGTAAGGGTTCTAAAAATGAACTTGATGATCGAAGTCTTAAGTGAGTTTTCAAAGCAGATTGAAGCATACGCTTACTCTATAGTTAAAGAAAATTGATTTTTTGATCCTCGAATTTTTTCTACATTACTAATTTCTTTTTTAGTAACACTTTGATAATTCATATCCCATAAACCACACGAGCAATAATTATAAAAAAATTTATAAAAATGTTCCACTTCATCTAATAAAACTCACTGTTACTTCACAAATATCAGAAGCTATGATGACACTGTATTTGATTAACTCGTGTCATCGTAACACGTAAGTACGCTGATATTCGTGTAGACGTTCTGTAGTGAAATGGTCGCGAACGAAGGTATCCACACTTCGATCGGCTTGCAATGCGCAAAGACAAAAGATAACAGGTTGAAGTATTTTCAAGAACTCCATCGTATCATTACGGGTCTTTCTATCAAATAGTAAAATCGCAGAATATTCGAGGCCGAAAATTACTGCTACTTTACCAGTTAGACTGATACGTTATGCAAATTGTATCTGATGTTATAGTTGCCGATAAATTATACTCTTATGATTCTCCGGAAGACAGATGGCAACTTTCTCTTCCACTTCGTGCATTTCCTCATATCCATGCAATCTAATTGAATTTTCGACATCAATGATATCTTTCTACGTATGCTTCGGAGTATTTCTTCATTTTATGGTGGTTTTCTGTTGGAGGATACATCACCGTTATCTAAGGTAGTAGCACATATTTTAAGGATGTTAGGGCGAGGTGGTCGGACATAACCTTAATTTTTTGTATCAATGTTGAAGAATGTAATGAGGAACAAAATAAGCCGTAGAAACAAAAAATTGATTGAAAATTGAAAAATTGGCTGCATTTTTTATATTTTTTGAATTTTGAGAAATTTGAGATATGTAAAAAATGCAGCCAATTTTTCAATTTTCAATCAATTTTTTCTTTCTACGGCTTATTTTGTTCCTCATTACATTCTTCAAACATGGAGAAAATGATTTTCAGAACTTGATTGTGTATACGAAGTTATTTACAATTTTATACAAAAAATTAAGGTTATGTCCGACCACCTCGCCCTAATATCCTTAAATAATTTGAAAAAAAAATCCTCAAAATTTGTGGCATTTTACCATATAAAATGATTTATGAACAAAATTCTATCTACTCTTCATTTATTGTTGACTAAGTACAATTATTAAGTGGAATCATTGATAAAAATTCTATAATTGCTCTATCTTATTCATTTTTACTCTAGTAATTATATTGAACTAAACATCTTTATCGTAGACTTCAGTTACATTTTCATCATGCAGATCCTCTGAATCACTGGCATTGTCGAGAGTTTTACGTTTCTGTTTGTACTGATAGACAATAAGCTCCATTATCAATGTTACGATAGAAGTGGCAGCTCCAATGCACATGAGTAATATTGCTGGACTGAATTCCTTCATTCCTACAGGAGTCGGTCGTGATTTAAAGCTTTCGGGACAAGGTGGACGACGTGGAACCCACTGTTTCCGAATGCGATCGTACAATCCAGACTGCATCATCTGTCGTACTCTGATAATATTGTGTTTTTGGATTAAATCTTGGAAATCTAATGAAGAAAATATGCAGAATGTATCTTTATTATTACTTACCCATAAATGATCATCTTTTTGAAAGGCGAATGTTTGGGTACAATTAATAGCAGTTTCGTAGGAGCAGGAGTGGTTACGATTTTTTCTAATTCACATGTTTCTTGTTCAGAAAACATTCGCTGCAATGACAATTAATTTAGGCAAAAGTAGAATGGAATTTTATGATATGAAGGATTAAATTTGAAATGTTTCCGTTTTACTCTTTATTGCTTACTGTTATAAAACGGTATGAACGAGCTACATCTGCGTCAAAAGCGAATCCACCTTTTTTCATTCTTTGGTATCCTTCAGATGCAAGATAAAAGCCACGTTTCGGATTTTCCTTAGTTGTCTTCAATTTTTTGTCTCTTAACTCCTCAATTATTGGATTGTTCGTAGTCTGCAAACTCAAAAAACATACAAAATTCAATAAAATAAATATATTCAACTATTTTGAAGATAAAAAGCAATAAGAGGAAACCAATGTACTTTTGTAATTTAGAATAAGCACAATACTGTTGACAATCTATGTACCGGGGATAAAATGCAACAAAGGGGGGACGAAAAAATGTAAAAGGCCAAGAGGCTATACATATGCTAAATAAACTAAACTATATTCAACCATTTTTAAGAATAATTATCTTAAGTGAATGGTAATAAGCATAACTGAATTGGACAGTAATAAGCATAATAACGTCTTAACCGACAGTTAAAAAAAATTCTTAACAATGTATTTTCAGTAAACAAGCATTTCTGAACCCAAATATGCCATCTACAAAATTTGAAAAAAAAATGTTAATTAAGACGTTATTGCTTATTACCATCCAATTATTGGACTAATTTCTACGATTATCTTAATAATTTAGCATGTCATGGGATATTGAAAAATTTGAAAAAAAACAATAATAGAACATTTCCAATTCACGCCGTTTCGCGTATAATGATATAATTAATGAGTTATAAAAAAAAGAATTGTTTGATTACAGAGCTTAAAAATGCTTAAATTATAAGCAAAACGGCGCGATTAGATAATACTTCAGCATTATTATTTTTTCCACATTTTCCAATATCTCATAAAATGCTAAATCAATAATTATCTTTTTTACCGTAAAAAAATCAACGTGATATGGCTGATCTTCGCAACCCAATTCTAGATTACTGTCAATTAGATCCCTGAGAGTATTGATCCATCTTGGAGATGGCGTGAGTAGAGATCCAACAATATCTGCTGCATAAAACTGGAAGAGTAGGAAACTCCACAAATAGAGTGAGAAGAATACTATTCTTCCAGAATAAATACGGGGATCATCATCTGTACCTATTTGACAAAGAAGCTCATAATAGACTGTCCTAGAATCATTTAGAATCAAAGAAATTCGTTACCTTGCTGAGCCAATGCTGCCAAAGTCGTCAGACCAGTTCCAGAAGCCGGCGCTACAACCGATTCCTCTTGCACTGCATCAGAATTATATCTCATCTCGATTTTCAATGATATCAGTAAAAAAAACCAGTAGATAACAGCAACTATTGATATCATTCTCCAACTTTCATCAGTAAAAGGCGTTATAAAATTGTTGCGTACACTTGAAGCCTTTGGATGACGAAACATAAAAGCAGTTTCGATAGTCCAAGTTTCTATGAGAAATTCTATCACAGAGTATCTTTCTTTCTTGTGTTTAAATGGTGTTATACTCATATCAATAAATCCAGCAATCATGTCTCCAATTATTCCGTTATATGCCGTTGCATTTATTTTGTAGCCCCAAGTCTCTGCTACGTGAAGTTTAATGCTGTAAAAATAGCAAATAATGATCAACTTGATTGATTTATTTAGTAGAGATATGCGAATAGCGTTTGAGACAAATCAATACGAATATTACTATTCCATTCGAAATCCAAATCGAATTATTGGAGATTTTTTAATTTTTCGAATTAGTCTAGAGTTTCAAAATTTTCGAATTATTAGTAATATTCTAAATTTTGGAATTTTTAGAAAATTTTGTAATTATTAGAAATTTTTGAATTGCTCTAGAACTTCGAAATTTTTAAAGTATTCGAAATTTTCGGATTATTCGACATTTTTCAAATAATTTGCACAGCTTCATTATTTATCAGTCTCTCTCACCTAAAATTATACATATCCTGAAGATAAAGAGTGAATGTATATTGCGGTCGAGTTAGAATATCTAGATGAGTGTTAATTGGCGTTCTCAAATAAGTCTCCAAATCTGGCAGAGGAGGACTACTCAACTGAAATATACAAAAATCATTCAGCTTGTATCATGTTATTAATTTGTATTATTCGATTTGCAGAGTTTAAAGAAGCTCAAATTATGAGCAAAACATCGCAAATTGGCAATGAGTTAGTACTGTTCAATAAAAAAGACACCTATTTTTTTATATTTTTTTTTTAGTCACTATAAATTATAAATGTTATATAAAAAATATTAAAATCATCCTCATGTGCATTTTTCAATTGCAATTGCATTGCAACTTTCCAATCTCCGATGGTATTCCTAAATTATCATCAAAAAAATATGAAAATAAATTCTATAATAAATTATTCAGTTTTCTTAAACAATTTAATAGCAAAGAAGCAAAACAGGATAAGTTTATTTTTTTGTGAATATTATATTATATAATTTAGGAACCTCATGGAGATACGTTTTTTATTCAGCATAATTCAATTTCGTATTTTTTAAAAAATTTTAGAAAAAATTCGAGACAAAAAGGGCGTAACTCCATCAGTTTTCGAAATATTCTGTTAAAAATGATTGAGAAGATATGTCGATGTATCTTGTTTTACCTCTTCACTACAGAATTAATACACAATAGCAGAATCTTTTCCCATAACAATGAATAGGAGCATTCAATACAAACCGTGAGAGAAAAATTTAGCTGCATGTGGTGAAAGTCTCCTCGGCGTTTGTACTTGTACTGATTTAACTCATCACTGAGTCCAGTAATTGGCGCCCATCGACCTTTATAAGTAACGTTCAGTTTACCATCATGACGATAGCTTGGATTCCAAATATCATAAAGTTCAAATGTAGAATTTTCACGCAATGAAAATGTCATTTCTGAAGCTATTGTGAGTGGTAAATATGCAAGTGTGTCAATTGGTAGCTTTGATGATTGCGATGTTATGAGCCAGAAGTAAGATTCGTTGAATATGAGCTGATTCGAGAACTTTAAAAATGAATGAAAGAAGACTGATTAATTTATTTTGAAAAAAAATCAATTTTTTTTATGAAAACTGACCTGTTCGAGGATACTTTCACTCGATTGGCAATCAAAATCGAGCACAACTCCGATTCGATGATAATCCACCAAGAGAATATCACTCAAATCGAGATTATGAGTTATTGTGTTATAAGAAAGGACTGTGTCCAATTGCATGACATTTCGCGAGAATTCAACTGCATCTGCATTTTAAATTCAATGTAGGGGAAGATGGGGTAAAATGGAAAATATCGGAGATTGATTTTTTCTGATGATTCCATTGGAAAGCTGAGAAAATTTGCCATGGAAATCATATGTCGGAAGATATTATTTTGAAATCTTAAAAAATTGTATTTTTTGCTTGTCTAAAAAACTTAAATTTTTGTAAAATCTAAAAAAAATAATTTTAACAAATGTTTTCCACTCAAAATTTTCTCAAACCGTTCAATTGAAATATCCATTCTACCCTCCACTCCCCTGATAATAAAAAATCGTTAAATATATTTCGTTAAAATACCTGATGTCTCCCAACAAGCAAATACCACAATTTGCCGAATATTGTATGATCCATAGTAGTCCTTAACAAATCGACTCAATATTTCGTTGGTATCAGATACTTGAATAATGATGAAGGATAAAAAAAATAACTTGAACAGATTCATTTCAACGATACTCTCATGCTTCGCGTGTTTCGGAATCGAGTAAAGGTCTGGGGTGAAATTCTGAAATGCGCCTGTTTAAAATTGCTGCTACTTTCAAATGCAATCGATAACCGCAAACTGCTTCAAATGGACATTGAAAGCACTATACTTTAAAGCAACTGACGTTTTTCAGACTTTACCATAAAATTTCAGTGTACGAGTTTCCATTTGAAAGGGCTGTCCTTACCCTAATGACTAACAATCTTCGAAACCCCTCCATCTGATACTTCATTTTCATAGGAGTAGCTCCGAGTAAAATTTCGCATTTCCTTGTTACGGCTGTTGAAGTTAGACTAGTCATCTTAAAACGCAGTGTTTTAAAGTGAAAATCGAACGAATCAAATCGTGGAATGAATTCGAACAGTAAAGTGACTTTATTTTGAAGCATTACAATAACATTTTTTTAAATTCGTTATAATCATTCATCTTTAACTGGATGGGAAATAAGCAATAACGTCTTGATCACCATTTTTTCGAAATTTTGTAGATGACATATTTGTGGGTTCGTAAGTGCTTTTCTACCGAAATTACAAATTCAAGAAATTTTTTTTAAAAATGTTGGTTGAGATGTTATTGCTTATTACCGCCCAACTATTTTACTTTTTTTCTAGAGTCTCCGACACTACTTCTACTGCTTCCGGTCGTTTTAAAGAGATCGATCGTTTTCTATCAACATAATAATAATACATATACTCGAGGATCATGATGAAAATAGAAGTTCCAACTCCAAAACACAGAAGAAATATTGCTGGACTAAATTCTTTCATTCCAACTGGTGTTGGTTTTGTGTTGAAATTCTCTGGACATTGTGGACGTGATGGATGCCAGGTTTGTCGCATGTGTTTTGTTAAACCAGATTCAACCATTTTACGAACTCTGAACATAAATATTAAGATTTTTGAAGAATTATAAAAATTGAGATTAATTTGTATATTTTTTACAGGTTCCATCAAAAATACATGAGGAATCTAATTCTTCTATGAAACTAGCATGGAAAAATAGAGCAGAACTGACCCGTGTGATACCATTTTTCTGAAAGGTGAGCGTTTGCTTGTAGTGATTGCAATTTTCCGGCCTTTGACAATCCTGACTTCTTCCAATTCACATATCTCGTCTTCCGTGAATGTACTCTGGAATTAATACTTGATTCAATGCCTTATTGGGAATTCACGACATCCAGACAGCATTCGAACAGCATTTGAACAGAATTTCAACAGCATTTAC
This sequence comes from Aleiodes leptofemur, assembly GCA_963942555.1. Taxonomy (NCBI): domain Eukaryota; kingdom Metazoa; phylum Arthropoda; class Insecta; order Hymenoptera; family Braconidae; genus Aleiodes; species Aleiodes leptofemur. Next base: position 16,308,135 of record OZ012614.1, on the reverse strand, counting down.
ACCGTTTTTATACAGAATTTACACAGCAAGAATCTCGAGTTAAAAGTCCACAAACCAATGATATTTATCGTTGCCTTAGAACCAAAGGGGCGTAAGTGCTTATACGCGGCACTTACGCCCCTTTGTTTCTATGGCGATGATATTCAGCATGAATGCAGTTTTTCCACATAAACCGCATTTACATGGCATTTATTCCGCATTTTCGAAACCACAAGAGATACCTGTATCATTCGATATGAAATAGAAGTATCCATATCAAATGCAAATCCTCCATCCTTCATTCTCCTAATTCCTTCAGCAACTGGATAGAATCCACCCTTCGGTCTCTTCTTCGATGGCTTTAGTTTACGATTATAATACTCTTGACTCGTTAAATCCTCGGTTGTCTATAATATTGATAAAACTGATTATTCTTCATTTTTCCAGAAAAAGAATGAAACTTATCACCTTATATAAATCATGCAAATAGGAGACATTGTGAGCACCAACATCAAGGCTACTCTCAGTAAGATCCTTGAGAGTCTTGATCCATCGAGGAGGAGGTGTTAATAATGAGCCAACGATACTTGCTGAATAAAATTGAAAGAGGAGAAGACCCCAGACGAAGACAGAGAGATATATAATACGTCCGGAGATCATTTTAGGGTCATCACTAAAGCCTGTATGGACAATTACGTATTAGGTATGGATTCAAGAGTGAAGAGGTAAAACGGGTTAAGTCGATTTTTGCTTTCAAATATTTTCTGAGATACGCCCTTTTGCCTCTAATCAAAGGCGACATCTGAAGTAGCTTTTGAAGTTATCTGGAAAAATGTAATAGCATAAAAAGGGCGTATCTCCTTAAAGTTTTCGAGATATATGGCAAAAAACATCATCGAAAAAAATCAACTTAACTCGTTTTACCACTTCACTACTGAATCCATTAGTGAAATGGTAAACAAGGATAAGGTTAAGTATATATGGTAATTCTATATGACTTAACCTTGTTTACCACTTCACTACAGAATTCTTAATGCACCATTTTGAGAGCATTAATAATTCACATTAAAATGAGTAACCTTGTTGAGCTAATGCAGCTAATGTAATTAAACCAGTTTCCGAAATCGGTAATTCATTGTCCTCCCTTTCTTCCTCATAATGCCACTCAATATTCAGAGAGAGAAATAACAAGATCCAATAAACACCTGCAAATGCAAGGATGACCCACCACAAGTCATCGGGAAAGGGTTTCAAGAAATTGTTCCGCAAGCCTGAACTCTTTGGATGACGAAAAATTATAGCTATATCTACTAGCCAAGTATCGACCAAGAATTCAGCAGCTTCCATTCTCTCTAATTTGTAATTAAGAGGTGTTGCACTGATATCAATACGTCCAGCTGCCATTTCACCGATGATTCCATCGAAAGTGCCATTCACTTTGAAACCCCAGGAATTAGCCTGATGTAGCTTGATACTTTTGCAGAGAATTTGCATTATAAAAATTATTGTCTCTATTTTTAATGAAAGGGTTACATGTCTAAATATCTAATCCAAATTATCTAATGACTAAATATTGAACGACAAAATATCTAATAAAATAAATGTAATGCTAAAATATAGGATGCATCACATGAGATTTTGAGATGAGATGATTTGGGCTAGATATTCTGTCGTGAGATATGTTGGATAAGATATTCAGAAGTGAAGCCTTCAATAATTGAACTCACGTGAAATTATACATATCACGAAGAGCCTGCATTATACACCAGTGAGATCGAACAACAGTATCCAAATGCTTATTTTCCTGTGACTCCATATAACTTTCCAAACTTGTCTTCGGCTGATTCATCAACTGAAAAAAAGATGAATAGATAAGTTGAAGATCCTAGACTCCATGAAATTTAATTTCAATTAACGAATTTAAAAAATGCACCGTTAGAGATAAATTCAGTTGTATTTGATTCAAATCGCTGCGACGTTTGTATTTAAACTGCGTAAATTCATCTTTCAATCCATCTTTCAACTGCCATTGTCCTCTGTACGTAATATTCAAATGGCCTCCATGACGATAACTCGGATTATAAACATCATGAAGCATAAATTCATCATTATCACGAATTGCAAGTGTTAATTCTGACTCGACTGTGAGCTTCAAACTTCCTAAAATAGTAGTTGGTAGTATCGATGCAGTTATTACCAACCAATGATAGGATTCGTTGAATACAAGCAGATTGGAAAACTATTGGAATTAATTTCCGAATCAGTAGACAGAAGGAATCAAAACTAATTCAAACACCCCAGGAAAAAATGTTCAGATCTGATCAGATCAAATTAGATCTAATCAGATCTAATCAGATCTGAGTTCCTTAGATCTGATCAGATCTGAGAATTGGCACGCTCTGATCAGATCTAATTTGATCTGATCAGATCAAAGTAGATCTGAGTTTCTTAGATCTGATCAGATCCAACTAGATCTGATCAGATCTGATGAGCCAATATAGATTAACTCAATCAGATCTAGTTAGATCTGATCAGATCCAGTTAGATCTGATCAGATCCAGTTAGATCTGACCAGATCTAGTTGGATCTAATTAGATCTAGTTAGATCTAAACAGATCCGATCAGACTTAGATCTAATTGGATCTAATCAGATCTAATTAGATCTAATTAGATCCAATTAGATCTGAACAGATCTATTCATATCTATTCATATTAAAAATTTCCATTCTGTCAGATCTAATTAGATCTGATCAGATCTAATTAGATCTGATCAGATCTAATTAGATCTGATAAGATCTAATTTGATCTGATCAGATCTGAATATTTTTTCCCGGGACTTCATAAGAAGCAGAAATCACCTGTTCAAGTACGTGTGTACTGAGAGGACAATCAAAATCCAGAACGACTCCTACGTGATAATAATTCACTCGCAGGATGTTCTTCAAGTCGAGATCGTTTGTTATAGGAATGTGGGAAATTAAGGCATCGAGGTTCATCGTATTCCGTAGAACTTCGACTTTTTGTTGAGAGAACAGATGATTTATTTGAAGAAACGATTGATAGATGGAATCTTAAGAAAACTTACCTGCAGACTGCCAACATCCGAATATGATGATCTGATGGATGTTCTTCGCTTTATAGTAATCGAATATGAAAGCACTCAGTGTCCCATCGGACTCACATAGACCAATGAGTGTACATAGAGCCAAGACAAACAATGGTGCATACATTGCAGTGACAAAGTGTAGAGAACAATGAAACTCCCGAATCTTACCATGCTAAAGCTTACTTTGTCTTCCAATCGATACGAAATGAAGGAGTCATGGGATATACTTACAGCTCAATGCTAAAATTTGGAAGTTAACGTGTAATCATTACTAAAACCACATATTATAGGGGCTCTATACTCTTTGCGTGATGTTGCACGAGTGCGTGCATTGTCATTGCAAAAAACAGCTTTCATTTGTGAGGGAATCCTTTTTTACGTATATTTCGTACTAATACCTAGAGCTACATGAGAATTCATTATTTACTACTAGAAAAGTCTTCTCTTCGAACTGGTTGTGCTCTATTCAGCCACTACTTCAGGATTTCTTTTCTTTTTGGAGAGCTGGTAATACCACAAATTTTCGATTATCAATATGATGAGGGAAATTCCTTGGCCAATGCACAGTAAAAATAATGCTGGACTGAACTCTCTGATGCTCATCGCCGTAGGCTTGGCACTACGAGTCTCGGGACATTGTGGTCGAGGAGTGCGCCACACTTGTGCAGAATGCTTCGTCAATCCAAACTGGATCATCTTCTGTAATCTGAGGTAATTAGAATTTAATCAAAATTGATAGTCCAAGAATTTGCCATGTTAACCCTAGGCTGGTGATCTAACGCGATTTAACGATTCTGGTCCCATCATGAGGGATACGCTGCCGTGTTATTTGAGCTGCGACGTTGTCAAATTCACTCTACACTGTCCGGGCGCGTCTATCGAGTTTTCGGCAACGCCGCTCACCGGACTCTTCCATTCAGCATGGAAGAAATTTCATTACCAACTAGAATTTATTTTATTTGTTTCAAATCCGACAAAGTTTATAACTTAATTATTAGATAAGCCTATTTTCGGTCGCTGTTATATATGAATAGGGCTTAGACGTTAGTGTACGGTTTGATTTAGGAAGTTTCCTATACACGGAGAGAAATAGAATAGTAATCATTACTATGTTCAAAGTCAGTTTGATGTATATAAATGTCAGTTTAACGTTCATATGAATTTAGAATGTGTTCGATTCAAAGGCAGCTTCAGTCTAGATCAAACCGTACACCAATCTCAGCCTTATTCATGAATAATTGATTATACATATTTCTCAATAAGCTTTGCACTATATGTAATTCCAGGATTATAATAGTTTGTTGGACATTTTAATGAATATTTCAAGTCAATTTTTATCCAAAATTTGACGCTCAGCCAAATGATCATGAAAAAATAAAGAAAAGGCCGTATGCGGCAAATCTCTCATAAGAGGACCAGTCTAAAGCTAAAAATACTAACCCATAGATCATCATCTTTTTGAACGGCGAATGCTTGCGAATAATTGGAGAAATCTTTGCAGGTTTAGTCAATGGTATTTCTTGCAACTGGCAAATTTCATCCTCAGAGAATGTGTCCTGTAATTCAAAATTCCCAGATACTCGATCCTCTCATGAGATACAGAAACTTACCGTTACTATTCGATGTATAGCGGCTAGTTCCGTGGCAAAGGCAAAACCACCTCTTTGTACTCTGCGAAAACCATCGAATAGAGGAAAATAATTATCTTGGGATTCATTCTGCTTTGCTTTAATCTTGCGATTATATAATTCAATATGTGTTGGATTCTTTGAAGTCTGGAAATTGACAATTCTATATCAGTAGTTATATCAACAGATTTGATACATATTAAGATTTTCTGATCCATTGAAAAAATAAAAGAATTACTTTAAAAAGATTGTTGTAAAACATCACATCTATACAGCCTGCTTCGAGATCACTATCACTCAGATCTTTGAGGGTTTTAATCCATCGAGGTGGTGGCGTTAGCAAAGAACTAACAATACTAGCTGAGTAGAATTGAAAAACGAGAAGACCCCAAAGAAACAATGAAAGGAATACGATTCGTCCAGATAAAAAAGCTGGCTCATTACTCATACCTAACGATTTAGATTATATTGAAGACGCAATATGTGATCATTGGAGCCATAGACTTTATTCGTTATTTCTAGGCAGCCGCTCGACTTTTTTCAATGCTTTTGACACGTCAATGATATGTCTCGAAAGCATTGAAAAAATTCAAAAGGCTGTCTAGCAATTATAACGGACGAAATAACGATTAAAATCTCCGTCTATTGTCGCCTCAGAACCAAAGTGGCGTAAGCGTTATGTTTATACATAGCAGTTATGCCATTATGACTTCAATGTTACAACATTCATGCAGCATTACCTTGTGCTGACAATGCTGCAACTGTCGTGAGACCTGTTTCAGATATTGGAGATACAATTGAATTTTTCATTTCAATGTCATAAGATAATTCTACTTTCAATGAAAGCATCAGTAGTAGCCAATAAATGACAGCTATAAACAATATCATCCACCAGGCATCATCAGTAAATGGTTTAAAAAAATTGTTGGATAAATTTGAATTTAAGGGATGAATGAATACGAATGAGGGAATCATTGACCACGTCACCACAGTATAATCAACAAAACGATATCTGTGTTCGGTTATCTCAAACGGTGTGATGCTCATATCAATGAAGCCAGATATCATGTCGCCAATCATACCATTCATTGTTCCATTTACCATATATCCCCATGTTTTTGCTTGATGAATTCTTGCTCTATAATGTTCATTAAAATTGTTACATTGACATCTATTGAACATTAAAAATTAAGGAAAATTACTAATAAAATATTTACGTGAAATTGTACATATCCTGGAGGTGACAAAGCAGAGGATAATGAGCCCGAGTCATAGTATCCATTCCAATATTGAATGGAGTTGATAAATATGTCTGGAAATCTGGCAAGGGAGGATTGATAAACTGAAATTTATAAACATCTATCAATTTAATAGAGCATATTATGACGAAACATCTCGTTCAACAAAAAAAAAGAAACGAAAAAGTACCGCAAGAGAAAAATTCAGGGTGAGTCCTTCAAAATTTCCTCGTCTAACATATTTATACTTTTTCAAATAATCCTTAAGACCTTCTTCAAGTGTCCATTTACCCTTGTCAATGACTTTAACGTGACCACCATGATAGTAACTCGGATTGTAAATATCATAAAGCTTGAATTCATTATCATCACGACTCACCAGTGTCAATTCTGAATCAATTCTAAGTATCAAATTTTCAAAATTTTCAACTGGTATAATTATTGAAGTAGTTATTATCAACCAATGGTAGGATTCATTGAATACCAGTTGTCTAGAAAACTGCAGAAGAGGATAATTCAAAAATGCACTTAATGAATTAATGAAAATTTAATGTAATAAATTGACACCTGTTCAAGAATATTTCCGCTAAATGGACAATCAAAGTCTAGGACAATTCCCACGTGATAATAATTGACTCTTAAAATGTCCGTTAGATTCATGTGATGCATTATTGGCTGATAGTTGACAGCAGTATCGAGATTCATGAGCTTTCGTATGAAATCAACTGGAAGTAATTCAGAATTTATAAACGTGATCGGAAATAAATGATATTTTTTTAGTCAATACATACCGGCATTATCCCAACAGGCAAATATAACAATGTGATGAATATTGTGAGCATTATAATAGTCTTTAACAAATTCTTCCAAAGCTGAATCTGATAGACATATACTGAAGAATAACGATAACGACAGGAGTAGTATCAAAAGACGCATGATGACTATCGATTACATAGCAGACTTCAGTCAACAGTGAGGGCTTTAAATTTAAACTCAATGCTCGGCGTCTGAAGTGAATTTTTAATGCAAATTGAAGCGTACGCTTCCTCTATAGTTAAAGGCAAATAATACACCACGAATTTCACTATACAATCATGACTGAACCATGTATTATCAAACTCTCCAAATACACGCCCTCTTCATGCTTCAAAATTTATACTGTTAATAATATATCTAAAAGTTCGTCCTTTAAAGTCATTGTAGCTTAATTTCAGTATATGAAAATAGCTTCATTTCTTGATGGAGAAATACGAATGGGACATTGATGATTCAGTTGAAACATGGTGCCTTCAAAGTGAAACATCAAAGGTGTTCATCAAAAGCTGATGCAGTCATGAAAGAGGATGCTTCATAACATTCTTAAGTGAGTAGATACCAAATGAGAGATTATTAAGGGGGGGGGTAGGGTATTTAATTTTTTTTTTCTCGATTCTTTGAAAAATTTTGAGGTGAAAGTACCATATTTCAGGAATATTCTGCGAAAATTTCAAGTCGATCCGAGAAAAATTGACGGTAATACAGCATTTTTAGTATGAGTGGTTTAGAATCGAGCTCAAATCAAAACTACGCTTCCAAGCAAAGAAGGTCGTGTTAGCCAATGACAAGAGTGGCAACGTATTCTGGACACCTCTGATGATAGTTTCATATTGTGCGGACGCGGAATTGACGACTCTATGTAAGTAAAAAGTTTAAATTTCAAAATTCAAGTTTAAACTTCAAATCGATTTTCCCACAACTTGCTTTTCAAAAGTCGGTGGACACTCTCACTCAGAATCTACTGAACCGATCGATTTGATTTTTCGCACACTTTTTTAATACATATTCAGCGAAGTAACGCTGTCGAGCTTTTTTTTATTTTTTTATTTTAAGTATTTTTTATATGAGCTTGAATGTTGGTTTTTCAGTCGAAAATCGGGTTTTTGACTTTAAAGGACAACCAAAAATCCAAAAATGTGAAAAAAAAAATTTTCTCGACAGGGTTACCTGGGTAATCTTATAAACTAACGGAATCACTTCGCTTTTTTCGTTTTAGATGATCCAGTCTTGAGTTCCGCTGTCCACCGCAAAACGCGTTTTTTCCGAGGCGCCTGGCAAGAGTTGCTCCCACTGGCTCAAATCTTTATATTTTTCCACGAAAATTTCACAGAGTCTTCTTGAAATATGACTTAAGAATACCCCATGGGAACAACATCATTTATATCAACTGTTTCGTCAATAAAAATTCATAAAAATATGCCTTTTTTTGACCGAATTAACCCTACCCCCCCCCCCTTAATCTGTGAATCCAAAATAAGGGATTCAGAAGAATAATATCTTTTTCATACGAAAGTTATGAAAAAATAGTTCTTAACTGAAGTATGTGCATATATTTATTTATTTATTCAGCTGGTACATAAATTTATTCTTTTGTACATTAACTTATGATCTATACTTGTCGCTAATATCACTTGTGTTCTAGCCTTGAATATCACTTTCATTAGTCTGGATGTTCTTAATTGAAGTATGAATGATCTTTTCATTCCTTTATCCTTTTCCCTCATGTGAAAACAGTGAAGCAACGCCTTTAAGAAAAATTGAATATCAGTAGGAAGTAGATATCGAGTAAAAATATCAATATGTCGATTTCGAAGTGGATCATTTCATTAAATTGAGAGTAGATAAAAGCGGAATGAACGGAAATTAACTATTACTCCGTTGAAAGCTCCATTCAAATAAAATGAGGTAATAAATGATATCGCTATTTCACAAACTCGATCATCAGTCAATCACAATTCGATTAAAAGTCGAATGGTTTAATTGATTTATGGATTTAAGATGTTGACTTGATCGTTAGTCGACCACAACTCGATTGTACAATTCTACTTTTAAACGAGTCGTGGTCGACAGATGATCGAGCTTGCAAAATAGTCGATCAGATCGATCGACACATCCACCAGGGTTAAGTTTTATTCATTAAACTCTAATCTCATGGTTTAGAATTCTAGTGATAGTTACGCCCTGATGTGGATCCAGATCCTTTCTCAATCATACACTTACTTTTTTCTTGATTTCAGAAATTGAGGATGAAGCAGGTATCTACTAGGGAAAAAAAAGAGAGAGGGAGTACTACTTACAGTAGAGCGTCGATTATCCGAATCAATTAGGACCGACCCCTTTTCGGATAATCAAAATTTCAGATAACCGAACACTCATATTTTGTGGGAAAAAACGTTGATTCTGTCGGAATTATAAAATATATATATTCAAGAATACAAAGAACATTAATAATACAAGAACATTTTTGGGTGAATTGCCATAATAACCATTGTATTACTGAGTGATATGGAACGAAGTTAAGTATGTATTTAAAAAGCGCCAGAAACGAATGCAGCTTATTCAGAGCGTAATCGTTCGAATGAACAAAATTATTTTTTAGATCATTAATATTTATGAAAAAAAAATTAATATTTATGGACAACCAGTTCAACATTCGGATAATCGACTTCCGGATAAATTCTATTTCCTTTCGGATAATTGGCGTTTCGGATAATCGACGCTCTACTGTACTTGTTATGTCCCGAAAATGTATATTATGTTATTTAGAAATTACTCAATAAAAGCATAAGAGTAGGTCATGATAAGTAAAACATGAAGAATGCAATACTTAGATTGCATTTACATTGTTTTCCGAAATCATCATATTTCGACACATAACGTATTGAAGTACGATTTTTCGATTATATAAGAGAAGGCATAATGCAGCTCAAGTCTGTTAACTTCTAATAAGCGGAATTAAGTTATCTCTCAGAACTTATACTTTGCTGTTAGATCAATCGTAAGATTATAAATCGATATTCAATCAATAAATAGGTAATTTAAAGTATCTCTCTCTGGAGATTATTATTATCACAATCCCGCATAATATACAGAGTACAAATTAATTTCAGAACTTTTTCATAGGTAGAAAGATTATCCTGTCGGAGCGCAAGGTATTACCTTGGATGCTTCAAATCTAGATTTTTTTTTAAATTTCTATCCGGGCACATAACACCGCTATCCACAAAAACTGAAATATTTCGTTGAAATAATTACACTTAATGTGTGGAGAGATCATAGAACGTTAGAACAAACAAAGTTACCGCAAAACAACACACTGCAATGTTAATGAAAATATTTTTGCATGAATTGAATTACCGATTGGATTTAATTAATTTTATGTTGACTATATACTAATGATGTCAAGAACCTGAGGAAGTCTGAATAAAACAGGTGAAATGTCGTTCATTTGACAATTAATTAGCATTGTTAAATTAATATTTCTAAAGTTTTATGATCCCCACACATTAATTTATAAATATGGAAATGGAAAATACAATTGAATTACATGAAACTGATATTGAAAGACGCTGCAGTATTTCTTGAAAATTGCGTCATCCACAATTTTCCCTAATTTTAAAAGTTCATAATTTTTTTACTATTGCGTCTTTTCTTTTGAAAATTTATTATTTATTATGAAAATGTCCAGATTTTTAAATCAAGTCAATCATTATTCAAATTTTCCAAAAAATGCTCGAGTCTTGATGCTCAAATAGTCGTTTAACTCTCACCTTCCCAATAAAAACCTTATTTTCATAGTATTCCCTTAATTCTCATATCTGCACACGAAAATTCATGGATAACAAACAATTTTAAATATCCCTCTCAAAACTGCAAGAAAGGAGACACTATGAATGCTTCTCCGTAGCAAGTGCATACTAAAACAGCTTGATGACGCAAGTCACTCCAAACCCCACAGAACCTTTGAAATGAGTAACTTCGACGTGCGTGATGCACGTAAAATCCTAGAGTCAATATTGAATGAAGGCCTCAAACTACTTATCCTATGCGAATTATATGAAATTCATGCTTTATTAATAATTCACAATATGTATCGATTCGCGGGCTATTTCGGATGAGCCCAGGGGCTCAGGCACCTCAATTCGAAAAGACCAACTGTATTTCCAGTTATATCTATCATTGCTTCATTGCATTTGATAAAGACATGGATACATGGAAGATCTTCCTTTTGATACTCCTACTCTTTAATTCGACAAAAGCAAATAACTTCCTAGGAAAATTAGCTCGTGATTATTACCGCTCACTTGATACCCATCAAATTGTCGTATTTGGATGTTCGAGTGATGCAGGTACTCGGAAAACTGTCATCATATTTCATACGTTACTCAAAATATTGAACGGTTCTTTAGACGCACTTGACTTCGCCAAAACAGTCATGGACCTGGATACAGTCATTTCTTTCAATTTCATAACAAAAAACATGGATATCGAGAGAATTCTCGCAGTTAATTATTATCGTGTTGGTGTTATGCTAGATCTTGACTGTTCTTACAGTGATGCAGTTTTGAAGGAAGTAATAAGTTTCTTCTCTTGTTGTTGTTGTTTGTCAGATCCTCCTTTTTTTTTTGTGTATCAATCAGCTGATTATGGTAAGTGGAATGTGGTTTTCAGCTGAAAACCACATTCCACTTACCTCTCCTAGTAAATTTCTTCTCTTAATTAACAGAATTTATCTTTAATACAATCTGTCTAGTTTTCAGATCGATTAGTTTTCAATGAGTCTTACTTTTGGCTGCTCTTCACTAACGCTCTGACAGTTCCGCATCATAGACTCGAAACTTTACCACTTTCCATAGATGTCGAAATGACAGTTGCGACACGTAATGGCAGCGAATTCCTTCTTTATGATGTGTACAATCCGAGTTATCGTCACAATGGTTCGTATAATATAGTTTACAAGGGTCAGTGGAGTGTTGAGGATGGCTTCATCAATGAATTGACTGAATACAAGTATTCTCGTCGTAATTTTCATCTCATGACACTCAATTTTTCGGTTGCGGTAAGTATTTCCTCTTCTTTAATTTATAAAGGAAGAGCTTGATTCAAGCAGTTTCCATCTGAATCAGTTGAGGCACAAGCCATCAATGGACTTGGAGACCTACATGACAACACCGATAAACAAGCATTTGGATTCTATGCATCGGTTTCATTACGATCTCGTTCTTCTACTGAAAGAAATGTTCAATTTCACGTGAGTAAAGGACATTTGCTTTATTCCAAAGTTTAAATTAAGATTAGATTAAATCTATTTTTATTAAATTTATATATGTGCAAGCATATATATATGAATATAAGGAATGCGTCATATATATGCGCATGTATATAATGTATAAATGACATATATGTATTTTATATATATGTAGAATATATATATATATTGAATATATGTTAATTATTACATTTTTTGCCACACATATATGTTAAACTCCTTTCTGATTGAATCTATTGATCATGAAGTATGAATCTGCATCTGTCGAAATCGTGGGGCTACATGAAACCCGATGGTTCCTTCGATGGAATCCTTGGCGAGATGGTTAGAAAAGTGGTGGACATGAGCGTATCACCATATCGATACAGGGCTGAACGACTAAATGTTGCTCATTACACTGTGGAGACTCTAGTAGTAAGGACGATGTTCATTTTCCGTCATCCAAGGAGTGCGTCTCTGCGGAATAACTTCTTGAAGCCGTTTGCTGATGATCTCTGGTGGATGATACTTGTAGTCAGCTGCGTCTATTGCGTCTCTTTGATGATTACGGTTAAAGTACAGATGCACTATAATGTATCTCAAATAGAGGATCTCAAGAACATACCGCTTGAAATTCCGTCTGAAATTGCTCTTACTACAGTCGCAGCTCTTTCTCAGCAGGGTGAATAATTTATTTATCTCTCTATATTCAAAAATTCACTTTTGCTAGGAGGGAAAAAATTTCCTGACGCTTTTTTTGACTGACGGCAAATTTTTCTTGACGCTTTCTCGCTTGACGTTTTTATTCAAGATCAGAATTTTGCTCGAATTCACTCGCGTAAGCAAATTTCTTGGAGGCCTAGCACAAGAAATTTGCTTAGGTTCATTCGCGTGAGCAAATTTCTTACGCCACTGAGCCTAAGAGTAAATTTCGCTTCTGCTTAGTAATCAAGCAAGAAATTTGCTTCAGCCAATGAGCCTGAAAGCATTTTTTTTTCGCTCATTGCCTGAAGATATTAATAATGATAATTATAAAAACTTGAAGTTTCTCTATCTGTTTATTATTAGGCGTCACTGATGGACCCCAAATTATTTCTGGACGCATTGTCTTTCTCTCTCTTTTCCTGTGGTGCCTTCTTCTTTTCCAATTCTATTCAGCCAGCATAGTTGGCTCTCTCCTAACGACTCCTCCTCGCACCATAACAACAGTGAAAAATCTTACTGACAGCAGCATTGAAATTGGAGCAGAAGATGTCCCATGGGCTCATGATATGTTCAAAGTACGCATTTGATCCATTATTACTCCATGACTAGCAATTGAAAGCGCGTGCCTGCTTATTCTCGACATCTTTTTTCACATTTTTTTCAATTTCGTCAAATTAAAACTGGCACTTAGTAGTTTTAGTTCAAGGAAAACTCCATAATTATTCAATGTTTGCAGACAACCCCAATTCCTGAGGAAAAAGAGCTTTATGAGCGAAAAATCAAGCCTTATGAAAATACAGATAAAAAATCTTATTTTCCTGTTATGGAAGGAATGAAAAACGTGGCGAAGGGTGGCTTTGCATTCTACGCCGAAAGCTCTAGTGCTTACAGATTAATAATGGTGCGTTGTTTTCTAGGTAATTGCTTGTTTTCATGATACTAAGCTTTTATTAATCGCATTATATCTCATAGGATACCTTTCACGAAGATGAAATCTGCGAATTGCAAGAAATTCAGTCACATGCTGCTCGTAGAACCTCAATGATGGTGGCAAAAAGTTCGCCTTTTAGGAAGATGATGATTTATGGGTAATTTCGATCATTTCTCAATAGATCGGCATCTTAGAAACAAAGAGGCGTAAGTGCAATGCTTAAGCATAGCACTTACGCCCCTTTGTTTCTAATACTAATACTTATACATAGCACTTACACCATTTTGTTTCGTATTAGAAAGAACATGGCTACGGCGTTTTAAATACAAAAATGTGTTATTCTATAATATGAAATATAGAAAATAACTGAACTTCAACTCTCTCGTTTCCGAGCGAATAAAAATATATTATCAACTTGAAAAATATACCATGTCGTTTTTAAACCTTACGAATTGAAGAGAATGAATTTTTTGAAAAAAAAAATGAAAATATAATACCATTATTGTGTATTGTAAACAGGAAATATAAAATATATAAATAAATATTTACCCATAGAATTGTCTGTCTTTATGAGGACGCTCAAAAAATAAAATAAAATCAGTAGCGAAGTGGTAAAGGGAGTCAAGTATATATGGTTATCTTATATGACTTAACTCCCTCTACCACTTCGCTACTGAAATGTACCTATACATAGCACTTACGCCACTTTGTTTCCAAGATGATTACATAATTCCCTTCGGAAAATATCATTTTTTTCCATTTCAGATTGAGGAAAATTGTCCAGCATGGTTTATCATCGCCCATTCTCGAAAAATGGTATACCAATCGTCCTCGATGTCCCGAAACTCACAATTCAAAGCCAACTGCAGTAAAATTTGAACAATTCGTACCAGCTATTTTTCTCTTATTCATAGGAATAAGCACATCTCTTTTCATCCTAGCAATTGAATTTCTTTATCACTATAAAACTGTAAATTCACAATCTTATTTTAATTCAGCTCATTCAAATCATCGGAATTCAACTGATGAATCTATACAAGAATATTAAGAATGTCGATGTTATTTATAGAACAATCTAATCAATTATTCGTACGTATTACAAAGCAATTTTTGCCATAATCATCAATGAATTCATTCATACGCTTGTAGTAGATGTAGAAATCAATATGTGAATCACTAATGATGTATTGTCTATTATATCGTTGCCTTAGAAACAAAAAGGCGTAAGTGTTGCGTAAAAGCATAGCACTTACGCCTTTTTGTTTCCATGGTGACGATATGTCAATAAGTAATTATTTTCCACGATTACTAATAATAAATCAATTTAATGCATCAGTGGAAGATAATAAAGGATCAATGTATTAAATAATAATAATAATAATAATAAAAAATATACAACAAGTTACAATAAAATAAATGAAAAATGGATAAAAATGTGGTAAATAATGTGAATGAAAGCGGCGACAATTATAGAATACGAAATTTAAAAAAGGAAAGTACTAATGTATGATGACTATGTCAGATTGTTGTCTATACATGTTGTATTCAGGTAACGTCGACGATACTTTCCATCAGGATCATATTTATTAGCTAGTATTTGCAGCTGTTTTGGCTCATATTCTCTAAAAATAAAAATAAAAAATTAATTAAATGTTGTTTTTTTTTTGCCTTGGTTCAGTGTATTCATGGAAAATAGCGAAGCAAGCACTAGAATAGAATAATTTCTATTGTATCGTGTAATTATCATAATTCACAATGCAATTATTCAACTTCTGGTGCACTAATATAATTTGATGTTTTGTGTTGAAATTGAAATGCCTTTTTTTTATTACCTTAAATACTTAATGACGTAGATTGCACCTTCTTTCTGGCTCTTCGAGCATTTGGCACACGCAGTTTCCAATGCTTCCGGCAGAATTCCTATGACACAGTGGTAATTACTTGAGACTTATGATTAAAAAAAGTCGCTAATTTCGAAAATGATAATGATAATTCGCATACATCTGACAATTTTTTTGATTTTTTTTTAACAATTAACTTATTATAAAAAGAAATATTTCAAAAATTTGCACTTATAGCTTTTTGAATTTTTTACCGCGCATTTTTTTATTGTTTTTTTGAAAATGATTTATTTGTTGAAGAAAAAGAATTTAAAAAATGTCAAATATAGGGGGAGGTGGAGTAAAATCGGAGTAAGGGGTAAAATGGGCACATTTGAGTTTTGATGTCTCTATCATGAAAAACAGTTGAAATTGATGAAAATATTGGAGATAGGTTTTTTCTCATGATTTCATCGAAAAGCTGAGGAAATTTGCGGTAAAAATCAAGTATCAGAAATGATTTTTTATCATTTTCTAAAAATTCTACTTTTTTGGTCAAAATTTGAAGGGATGCCTCTTTCAATTTTTGGAAAAATTCTTTTTTTTTTAAATATCTGCAGTTCTATCGGTCGTAGCGTAAAAATTCTAAATGGAGGTGAAAGGTGAGATGATTTGCCATCAATTTATGGACTTTTCAATGAAAAAAAATGGTTTTCAAGATAGTTATGGAGCAAAAACTGATTGTCACGAAAGTGCCCTTAAATGCGTTAAAAATCCATATTTTTTGATTGAAAACCCCATAAATCGATGGCAAATGATCTCACCATTCACCCCCATTCAAAATTTTCCCTCTATAACCAATTGAACTAGACAAAATTCAAAAAAAGTGGATTTTTCCAAAAATGAAAAGAATCCTACTTCAAATATTGCCAAAAAAAATTTTAATTCCCAAAAAAATTAATTTTTGCACTCTTTTCCCGCCCGGAATTTCCTCAGCTTTTCAATGGAATCATCAAAAAAAATCTATCTCCAACCGTTCTATTCTACTCGACATGAGTCCATTTTGCCCCACTTTCCCTACACTGAGAAAAAAAATTTCTAGTCTCAAAGAAATGGATTTTGTGCAAGTAAAGGTACTAATCTTCTATAGATATAGATATATATATATATAGGGGAGACCGGGGCAAAATGGGGTAGGGGGCATGTGCTTCAAAGTACCCCATTTTGCCCCGGTCTCCCCTATATATATATGGTCAATGCATTTTTGAGACGAACTTTTCATATTTACTTGCATAAATTTTTTTACATCTTTTCGAAAACCAGAATGTTTTTTTTTCTCAGTGGTAAATCCTATCTTCAGTATAATTTTCAAAGATTACTCTTACGTTTCAATTCTCTTCCATCAGGTGGACATGGTCCAACACTCATCAGACAATT
Organism: Aleiodes leptofemur; assembly: GCA_963942555.1. Classification (NCBI taxonomy): domain Eukaryota; kingdom Metazoa; phylum Arthropoda; class Insecta; order Hymenoptera; family Braconidae; genus Aleiodes; species Aleiodes leptofemur. The sequence goes on along the minus strand of OZ012614.1, from coordinate 16,291,227 downwards.
AAAATGATAGTGCAGTAATCTTTTGCTCTGAAGTACTTCATCCAAATTCACTTTATCCCATCTAGTCATATACGTTTCTTTTGGTCTATGCCATGTATCTTTTCTTCTAGGCCAAATGAAACAATCACTGTCACATGGTAGTAAAAAAACAACAAATAAAACACATGCGAGCAAAATTGTACGAGCTTTAGCATCCATCGCAGTCACTGAAGTAAAACTGTTGGAAAGTTAAAGAACATCGTCTTTATACGTCTCTCCTACTCTTCGTACAATTCTTTTTGCAAAGCATGTGTGTACCTCTTTATCGCATCCTCAATTTTCCCATCATTCTAATGTTTCTAGTAAAGTGAAGGAAAAGCAAAACAAAACAAAACGGTTCTGCATGACTGAAAATTACAAAGATTTGATTTTTTTTTCCTTTTTTCCTTTTTTTTGTAATTGCTGATTTGTGTTAGTGATTTCAACTAATGTATTTCGTGCAGTATTTACATGCAATTGTTGCACTTGTAGTGGAATTGTGTCTGATAATAGCTTCCTTCACAATTGATGTAATTGAACACTTGAGACCTTGAAGAAATTACTGGTCAATTGTGTTTTTTCATGATTTTTGTCTAGAATTTTCTTTTGCAGACTCTTCAGATTTCGCTTAAATCCAATGATTTTGTGTTTTAGTGCAATTTCTTTGATTAAATCCTTTTTTTTAATTGGGATATTTAATCTATACTCATTGTGATGATTTTTTTTTTCATTTTACTGTTAGGAATCGTTTAGTTTCGACAAACGATTCCTAAAGTTCGCTTAAGTCCAATTTGAAAAAATTTGAAAAAAATTCGAAAAATCTCAAATATTGGAATAAAACTGATTTTTGAAATATATATGGGCAAAGGAAGGTTGCTGGAGTTTAATTCTTGAGAAAATTTCGAAAAAAATTTCAAAAAAATTTGAAAAAATTTTAAAAAAAATTGAAAAAATTTCAAAAAAAATTGAAAAAATTTCAAAAAAATTGGAAAAAATTTCAAAAAAATTTTTAAAAAATCGAAAAATCTCAAATATTAAAATAAAAATGATTTTTTTTTTGATTTTGGGTTTTAATACGATTTCTTTGATTAATTACCTTTTTTTAATTGGGATATTTAATTTATACTCATTATAATTATTTTTTTTCCATTTTACTGTTAGAAATCTTTTAGTTTTGGCAAACACACTCGTTAAACTGCACTCTCGACCTACTTCCAACGAATGTGGCCTCATTCCAGAAATTCATTTGGATTCTTTAACGGGATTCATCCGCTATAGCCACATTATAACCATATTAAGAAGAGAAATTAATGTATTTCGCTCAATCACTCGATTTGATGTACGAAAGTTGAAAAATAAATGGTTTTTCAAGAAAAAAAAAAAAAAAAAAAAAAAAGTGTTCATGAAAGTAAATATTATCTTCGAAATCCTTTCTCATTTATCGAAAATATTGAAGATTCTATTTTCGAGAGGAATTCGTCTACATTAATAATTCATTTAGAAAGTGGTCCTCCTCTTCCATCCGGATGAAAGTAAAATTTGTTTTTTTTTTTTCTTTACGTTTCATCTTCTTCGGCGATAATATTTATCTAAGTGAGGTAGCTAGGGAATTAGCCGTGATTATTTCTGATAATTTATCTGTGATTTTCCATGATTTTCGCAAATTAATTTTAAGTGAACAGGAAAAATTAGAATTGCTCGGTTAAAAATAGAGAAAATTGACGGATAAAATATTTGGAAGTGATAAAAAAAAGGAAAAGAATTAAAAAAAATAATGATAATGATTAAATTCATGGAGTAGGAGTGAGGAATTTTTCAGGGAAAAATATATACGAATTTATATGCGAGAAAATTTCGAATTATACGACACATATATGATGTATATTTCTCCTATATAGATGATATATGAGAAAATATATGAGATATCTACTTTAAAAAAAAAAATCTACTTTAAATTAATATATTATCAATATATTTCGCATATATTTCAATATAAATAGAATATGCGCAGAATACTGAATTCGTAAATATTATATCGTCGCCTTAGAGTAAAAAGGGCGTAAGTACCAAAAACACGAAATTCTGGTGTGAAACGGGCGTATGTCCACTTATCACTCCAAAATGTTTTTTATGGTTTCTGGAACATTATTTGGGTAATTGAAAATTAAAATAACAAAGTGGCGTAATTACCAATCTTAAAATGAAAGGGACGTATCTCCATACTTACGCCCCTTTGTCGTTTTCTTTTTGAACGGTATATAATTGTTAATGTTAAAGTGAAAAAGACGTATCTCCGCACTTACGCCTCTTTATTTTTATAATTTTTTTCATCTCATGAGAATATTTGGAGTTACGCCCTTTTGTTTTGAGGATTTCTCATCTAAATTTTGGCACTTATGCCTTTTTGTTTTTATAATTTTTTTTATAGCATATGAGAATTTTTGGAGTTACGCCCTTTTGTTTATTGCGATTTTTATCTAAATTATGGCATTTAAGCCTCTTTGTTTTCAAAATTTTTCCATTGAATTATTCTTCCGGACTCACGCCTCTTTGTTATTAGTATTTTTCCAATGATCCAATGATTAGGAAAATTTCAATGGAAAAAAACAAAAACAAAGAGGCATATCTCCGGTACTTACGCTTATATGTTATTATTTTTTATTTTTTTTACTAATATTGCGGAAAAAGCCCTGGAAAGCCTATTGGAGCAATAATGGTGGAGATAAGCCCTTTTGTTAATTTGAAGAAAAAAAATCGAAAAAAATGGCACTTACGCCTCTTTCACTCTAAGGCGACGATATGATTTCCGTATGGGAATTTAATTGTGAGTTAATTGAAGAATTTTTGAATTTTCGAATAAACGAAAAAATTGCAAGGATTAAGAAGAGCGCTTTATTTGAATTCTTTCGATATTTCACCATAACGAGAGAATCTGTCCAGCATCCGCTGAAAACGTAGAAACCATCCTTATTCATTGCAGAATTCTGTCAGTATTCATATTACCAACAATTTCCATCGACAGATAAACTTATCGATTAATCGAATTTTCGAATAAGCATGAAATTCACCTCGTATATTCCAACCATATAATCATACATATACGTCACCTTAGAAATAAAGGGGCGTAAGTGCTGTGTATAAGCATGGCACTTACGCCCCTTTGTTTCTAAGGCCAGTATATATAGAATGCCTTTCCTTCCACGTCAGTCAAAATGCATTTTTCTTGAATTTTATAAGGATTTACCGATAAAATTCCCCCTTTCTCTATAATCATAATGCATTTTTCTCGAATTTTATAAGGTTTCCGAATAAAATTCCCCCTTTCTCAAGACACAATGAAATATCCTACACCATATCATTTTCATAATACTATGAAAGACGGGAGCCAGTGTATTATACTCTATAATTTGTAACATCTGCATAATATCATATGCAAATTATTTCGAATCCCAAACCTGCATTTGGGAGCTATCGTGATTCAATCGAATTCGAATTTCGAAATTACATATGTCATTACATTTTCGTAGTACTGAATATAGATAAAAGAATAGCAAAAAAAAGGATGAAATTGGTATGGAAATGTCATTGCCCTTCTCAAACTTCCTCGATAAATCGAAAATTCATGAATTCGGATTCTGCCGGCAGTTCGTGATTTTACTTGCGACAGGACGTTTCTCCTTGCGACTCGTCTAATAGAAAACTTAGTCAATAGTTCGAAAAGCTCTTCTGCATCTGTCTCTGCTTCTAATACAAAATTTCCCTTAATTGGGAAATTATTGAGGATCAATTACATCCGAATCGGTGGTAGATCCAGCTAATGAGTTTTCCATTACTTCGACATTTTCTGAAGAATTTACTCGTTTTTCTCGGGTGTAAGGCGATCGTTGGTGGAGCATTTCCATTATCATAACGAATGTTGCAAATCCAATACCAGCAGATAGAAGCATCAATGCTGGACTAAATTCAGTTAGAATAACTGGTGATGGCTCGGCATTGTGACTCTCTGGACATGTTGGTCTTCTGTGCATCCAAATGTGACGTAAACGACGACCCATACCGTGCTCCATAACTTGTCTCATTCTGCAATTAATTAAATACACTGATAATAAGAAAAACTAATGGCAAATAAGACTTGCTAGTGAAATATAATTAGTGAAATATGAAACTGAAATTAACAGACATCTGACAAATTTTGGAATTTTCGGAAAAAATTTGAGAAAATTCTCCTAAATGTGGAAATTTTTGGTGAATTTTTTGCAAATTTTTTCGTAGACTTCTTCACTGTTAAAAAAAATCCTCAATAATTCTAAATCACTGGTCCATTTTGCCCCAGTTTTTCCTATAGTGTATTTATTTGAGAGCAGTATTTCATTTCCTTAGAAACAAAAAGGCGTAAGTCCTAGGTATAAGCATGGCACTTACGCCCTTTTGACTCTGGAAAAAAATTGGAAAAAATTTAGTTTATATTTCGGTTTTCACCCGGACGACTGGCAGAAGACCTGCAGACGACCTGACTCCGGCAACCTTCCTTTGCCTATATTTCCAAATTTAGTTTATATTTCGGTTTTCACCCGAACGACTGGCAGAAGATCGGCAGAAGACCTGCAAACGACCTGACTCCGGCAACCTTCCTTTGCCTATATTTCCAAATTTAGTTTATATTTCGGTTTTCACCCGGACCACTGGCAAATGACGATTTTTTTCCAGTGCAGCTAATTTTAATAGTGTTTCAGATGATTTCAATAGCGAAGTGGTAAAGGGAATTAAGTCATATAGGATAACCATATATACTTAACTCCCTTTACCACTTCGCTACTGATTTGAAGACGATAATTACCCATAAGTCATCATTTTTTTGAATGGAGAATGCTTAGCTGTACCAGTGGCTGTGTGCTTCGGTGGAAATAACTGAATTTCAACGAGATCACAAATCTCATCGTCATTAAATGTTTCTTCGATCAATTTGTAAGCTGTTGCAACATCTACATGAAATGCAAAACCGCCTTTCTGCATGAGTTTTAAGCCGTCTTCTGCGTTGTAGTATGGAAGCATTTTTCGTTTCTTGTTGACTGCTATTTTCTGGCGATAGAGCTCTTGAGCAACAGGATCTGTCGTTGTCTAATTAATAAAAATTTCTTTATTTACAGGTGATTTTAATATTTTAGGGTGCATTGAGGATCATTACGTACTGCAAAAAAATCATAGTTATATGCCATATCTTCGATTCCAATTTCTAAATTACTGTCGAGAAGATCCTGCAGCGTTTTTATCCAGAAAGGCTGTTTTGATAAGAGAGAACCGACTATACTTGCTGAATAAAATTGATAGAGCATGAGGCCCCAAAGGAAGAGGGATATGAACGTAATGCGACCGGAAATGCAACGTGGACCGTCACTTAAACCTTCAAAATTAAAAGAAGGTATAGTTATTATTATTCATCTAGGAGAAATTAGGGCAAAATGGACCTCCGAAACATAACATGATTCAGGAATTTTTTTCGGAGTGAAGGACTCGATGAAAAAATCTGAAAAAAATTGAGAACATGCTCCAATATGTGGAGACTGTTGGAGAATTTTTTGGATTTTTTTTGAAGAGTCCTTCATTCTTAAAAAAAATCCCGAATCATTTTCACAAACAGGTCTATTTTGCCCTACTTTCCCCTAATTCAATTTTTCCCGAATTAGGCTGAATTAGGTTTTTTGGAGGCGAGCAATAACACTACCTTGTTGGCAAACAGCCGCAGCAGCAATTAAACCGATTTCTGATGCTGGATGAGTATCAAGAGTATTTTCTGGTACTCGAGGATCATAAATATTCTCAATTTTCGTTGTTGTATAGAGGAGACACCAAATAAAAACACTGTAAACTGCAATCATATACCAAACATCCATTTCCAATGGCTTTAAAAAGGGATTACGTAAATCGTCTTTTTTTGGATGACGAAATATAAAGCAAGGCCTGAAAATATATCATACAATCAAAACTAATTATTACAATTTTCATGGAATTTAATGGAATTAACCTTGCAAGCCATGTTTGTACAGTAAATTCAATGACATCGATTCTCTCTGGTTTAAATTGAAATGGTGTTGCACCAAAATCAATTAATCCTTTCAACATATCACCGATTATTCCGTTGAAGGAGCCGTTAATGAGATAGCCCCATGTAGTGCCTCTTGATAAATTCATTCTGTAATGAATTTATCCAATTATTATTGTGAAAAATTCCAGGTAACGCCTTCCAGGAAATTCGTTTTTTAATATCCGCGTCCTGGAGACAAAAACAGCGTAAATGGTACACGTTTCCTATCTTGTTACGCCCTTTTCATTCTAAGACGATTGTATAATTAGATCTAATTATATGGTCGTCTTAGAAGCAAAGGGGCGTAAGTGCTGTGTATAAGCATAGTACTTACGCCCCTCTGTTTCTAGGGTGACGATATCTAATTCTATCTTATTAGATAGAATTAGATATAATTTAGATATAATTTGATCTGCAGTCATATCTCGGTAGATCTGACGTCATATCTGTGGAGATATAGGCAGATATACTAGTAGATCTGAACAGATCTTATAAGATCTGAGAACCACCCAACGGAACTGCCCAAATCTGCATCAGATATAACTATATATATGTGCGGTACACAGAGAAAAATGTTTTCTCAATTTAAGAATGTGCAATCACTTAATTCAAGGTAGAAAAGTCACTTAATTTAAGTCACTTTTACTTTCTTGAATTAAGAAAGTAAAAGTCGCTTAAATCAAGTGACTTTTCTCACTTAAATCAAGTAACTTTTTTTTTCTTAATTTGAGAAAGTAAAGGTCACTTAAATTAAGTGACTCTTTTATCTCGAATTAAGTGACTTTCTCTTTCTTAATTTAAGTGACCTGCACGTTCTTAAATTAAGTGATTGCACATTCTTAAATTAAGGGAACCATTTTTCCGCACGCCGTGCGGAAAGTAGCCCTTTTCCGCACGCTACGCGTGCGGTCAATGGCACTTTCCACACGTTGTGCGTAAAAAAACAGTACCTCACGCGTGCGGTAAAGATTGCCGAGTTATTACCGGCCTATACCAAATTCTGCTGCCTTTTTAACAAAAAAAATCGAAATATTCGATTTTGAAAGGCTTTATTGTGCTGTCTATTTTAGGTCCTATTTACCCTACGAGTGACCTAGCTACAGTCATAAATTTCACTTTATCAGGAAGAATAAATCTAGCAGATGGGATGATAGAGCTAAATTTATTATTTATTCACACTTTCGCAATGCAGAAAGGCAATTTCCGATAGTCACACTTTAGAAATAAACACAGAAAAAGGGAAAATGGGGAAAAACGTGGCGAAATGAACCTGCAGATGGAAATAGTTCGGTATTTTTTTTGACAGTGAAGGAGTCTATCAAAAAATTTGAAAAAATTCACCAACAAGGTCGACATATTGGACTATCTTGTCAAATTTTTTCAGATTTTTGCATCAAGCCCTTCGCTATGAAAAAAAATCCTAGATCATATTGCAATAGAAGTCCATTTTGCCCCATTCTCCCCTATATATATTGTATTTTATGAGTGAGAACTCACGTAAAATTGTAATAATCCCTGACTTGAAGAGTCAACGCATAATTATATCGATGCATAGTGTCTAGATGTGGTCTTATGGGATTATGGATGTATGTATTGAAGTCCGGATCAGTCGGATGATCGATCTGCACAATTAAATCAATAAATAATAATAACCAATTTTTTTTTCATTTTTTTTTAACAAATAAATTATCATAAGAAATATTTAAAAAATTTGCACTTATAGTTTTTTAAATTTTTTATATGTGCATATTTTTTATATTTTTCTTGAACTAATTAATTTTATCACCTCCGAAGCAAAGGGGCGTAAGTCCTATGCTTATACACAGTAATTACGTCTCTTTGTACCTAAAGCCTCGATTTATTGAAAAAATAAAAAAAAAATCAGTATAATAATAATAATAATGATAATAATAATAATAATGATAATACTAATAATAATAATAATAATAATAATAATTTCAATGAAATTACTAACAGCAATTGATGCATTTAAACCAAGTCCGAAGAGATTTCCACGACGATTATACTTGTACTGTGTAAGTACAATATTCAAACCTTTACGAGTATCCCAAGATCCCATATAAGTCACATTTAATTTACCCCCATGACGATAACTCGGATTATAAACATCATAAAGCAAAAATTCATCATTTTCTCGCATTGCAAGTGTCATTTCCGTAGCAATATTCAATGGAAGTGTCTCGAAATAATTTGGAATAGTCCTTTTATTCGTTGACATTAGCCAATAATACGACTCGTTGTGACGCAAGTGGTGTTTTTGAAACTGTAAAGCAAACAGAATTAATATATGGCTCAACATGTGACATGTGGAATGAGGATTCCTCTGTCCTTCGGAGGGCAAAGTTCTACGTAGATTTTAGAGAAAGAAACCTGATCGAAAATTCCTCCACTTCTTGGACAATCTAAATTCAGTATAATGCCGAGTTTGTAGTAGTTGACTTTCAAAATTTTTCCCATCTCTAATCCATCATCAATTTTAATGTAATTCAGTGATTTATCTTTCCTCATTATCGTTCGAGAAAATTCCACAGTTTCTGAGAAGAAAAAAACAATCTTTAATTTTGTGATTTCAATATTGTTGTGGAATTTCACGTAGAAAAATCCTGATGGCGAACGCCATGGCACTAACATCACAGATTTGCCGCTTTCCATAGAGTTCTTTCCCATGGCAATTTTTCTATGACGATTCTTTCTATGGCATTTTTTTTAATGACGATTCTTTTCATGATTTTTTCATAAATTTTTCATGATTTTCGTAAATTCATGTTTATAGAAAATTTCTCCATAGAAAATTCCGCCATGGAGAAAATGCAATGGAAAAAAATGCAATGTGCAGAAACGCCATGGAAAGAATCACCATGGAAAAAATCACCATGGAAAACAAACGCCATAGAAAAAAAACCCATGGAAAGGAGAGCTATGAAAAAAAAGCCATGGGAAAAAAATGGAAAGAATCACCATGGAAAACCAACACCATAGAAAAAAAAACCCCCATGAAAAGGAAAGCAATGGGAAAAAAATGTAAAGAATCACCATGGAAAAAATCACCATGGAAAAGAAACGCCATAGAAAAACAAAAAACCCCCATGGAAAGAAGAGCTATGGAAAAAAAGCCATGAGAAAAAAATAGAAAGAATCACCATGAAAAAAATCACCATGGAAAACAAACACCATAGAAAAACAAAAAACCCCATGGAAAGGAAAGCTATGAAAAAAAAGCCATGGGAAAAAAATGGAAAGAATCACCATGGAAAACAAACACCATCGAAAAAAAACCCGATGGAAAGGAAAGCTATGGAAAAAAAGCCATGGAAAAAAAATGTAAAGAATCACCATGAAAAAAATCACCATGGAAAACAAACGCCATAGAAAAAAAAAACCCATGGAAAGGAAAGCTATGGAAAAAAAAGCCATGGGAAAAAATGTAAAGAATCACCATGAAAAAAATCACCATTAAAAACAAACACCATAGAAAAAAAAACCCATGGAAAGGAAAGCTATGGAAAAGAAGCCATGAGAAAAAAATGGAAAGAATCACCATGGAAAGAAATGCCATGCAAAAAAACGCCATGAAAAAAGTGCCATGGGAAAGAACTCCATAAAAAGCAGCAAACTTGAAAGAAAGAATTTGGAATTGTCCGAAAAAATTCTTGATTTCAAAGAAGAAAATTCTTTTTTTCAGACCTTCATTGCTCCAGCAGCCGAAAGCAACGATTTGCCGAATATTCAGGCGCTCGTAATAATCATCAGCCAATTTAGCAAGTAATTTATCTCCAGATGCCGAAAAAATGAAAAAGCCCAAGCACATAATCCATTTCCGATACATTACTCGGTGAGGGCTGTATGCAAACTGTCAGAGACATTGAAAGCACCCTTTTGCATTCCCCCCCCCCCTCCTCCTCTTCTCCTCTCTGAAAGGCGCATCCATGTAACTTGTTATTATTTTCGTCAATAACTCGTGTGCAACTATGAATTTTCATAATTCGTGTTTAGGGGAAAACATTTTCAGCAATAATTGATACTTCAATGAGTCACTGGATGTGAAGTACGCAGATGCTCATGTTCAATTTTTATTTTGCTATGAATTACAACGTACAAGTAGTATTTACAGTCTATGTAATTTTACGAATTTCGCGGTATTATTATTTTGAAGAGGGGTTCTATTTAGAGAATAGAGGAGAATTCTGTATTTCTATGTGGAATTATCGAATTTTGATGGCTTTAGTATCATTGCTTGGGGTCATTGCTATTGGAAATTGTGGACTTTTGAAGTAGTTGGAAATAGTGGCAGCCAGAGATAAATTTTCTTGTTACAATACTCCCAAAATATTTGAATACAGTGAGTTTTTTTCTTGATTTTATTGCACGTAATGTAAGGGAATGTGGGGTAAAATAGATATTTCAATTGAATGGTTCGAGATAGAGATTTTTTGATGGTTCTATTGGAAAGCTGAGGAAATTTTAGGTAGAAAACATGTGTTGAAATTATTTTTTTAAATTTTTTTGATAATTTTTGTTTTTTTAGGAGAGTTTTTAAGGGGTGATTCTTTTGAAAATCGAAAAAATTCACTTTTTCGACGATATCTCTGGTTCTGTTGGTCGTAGCGACCTGGGGTTGATCTCAAATGAAAGGTGAGCTCATTTCTCATCGATTTATGTGGTCCAAATTTTTTTAAATCAATTTTTCAAATACTTATAGGCACTTTTCTGAAAATCAGTTTTTGCCCTATAAGTACTTGAAAAATTGATAATTTTTTTTTTGAACCACATAAATCAATGGGAAATGAGCTCACCTTTTATTTAAGAGCAACCCCAGATCGCTACGACCAATAGAACCAGAGATATTTCCGAAAACCTGAAATTTTTCAAAAACAGAAGGATTTTACCTTCAAATCTTGAGGAAAAAATGGAATTTTTGAAAAATTCCAAAAAATAACTTCAGACATATGATTTTCATGGCAAATTTCCTCAGCTTTTCAATGGAATCATCAGAAAAAATCTATCTCCAATATTTTCATCAATTTCGACTAATTCATCTCACCCCTTGTCTCCATTTCACCCCACTTTCCCCCATATTTTTTCCCTATTGTTTCATCTCTTCACTGAAGTATCCATCAAAACTCGTCATTACTTCACTCTCATAAAATCATAATAATTAAAGTCATCTTTCTCAATTTCACTATCCATTCAAAATTCATCACTGACCTTCATGTTTATTAATGAAGGACCCAAAGTAAATAAATATATTCTTTTAAAAAATCTCACGTAACAGTTTTTTAAACGACTATTTCATATTTCCAAAGAAATATCAGCAAAAAAAAAAAAAAATTTGGGTAAAAGTAGGCAATTGAATACTTTAAGTCCAATCAAATGAAGAACATTGACCCCAAAGGCAGATGTCCTTCGTTTCTACACAAGTGGAAGGAACACTGGTCTGAATGAAGGTATTCATATTTTCACAAGGCAATTCACATTTCAAGGTTTTTTTCAAAATCAAATTAATCCACTAAAAAAATTCATTTAGTCATGGGAAAAATTTCATTATTAAATTTAAACAAGTGGATAAGAGTATTGTTTTTCAACTGATATAGCTTTTTCTGCTGATGCTTTAGCAATATGCTTCCGAATGGAAGTGATGCAACTTTTTTCAAACCATCATCAAAATATCAAATTTTGGAGAAATTCATTAAAACGCCAATAACTCGAGAACTAATCATGCTAATAAGCTCAAACTTTACAGGCATCTAACTGATACAATTCTCGAGATAATGTATGAGTTTAAATAACATCAGTTGAATAGTTTCCAAAAATTCCTCTAAAAACTGATTTTCAAAAAATGGACATAGGAGAACGTGGGGCAAAATGGACATTGTAATGAAACAGTGGGAGATAGATTTTTTTTAATGATTCCATCAGAAAGCTGAGGAAATTTTAGTCGAGAAACATGTGCCAGAATTAATTTTTTTCAATTTTTTGAGAATTCGATTTTTTCTGGCACTTTTGAGGGATAAAAAGCCTTTCGATTTTTGAGCAAATTCAGTTTTTTGGAAATATCTCTGGTTCTATTGGTCGTAGCGACCTGCGACCGATTTTAAATGAAAGGTGAGATCATTTCCCATTGATTTATGGGGTTTTGAATTTAAAAATATCGATTTTTCAGATAGTTATGGGAACTTATGTGAAAAATTATGATCATCGGTTTTCGTCCTATAACTATGTAAAAAATCGACATTTTTGAATCCAAAATCCCATAAATTGATGGGAAATGATCTCACCTTTCATTTAAAATCGGTCCCAGGTCGCTACGACCAATAGAACCAGAGATATTTCCAAAAAACTGAATTTACTCAAAAATCGAAAGGCTTTTACGCCTCAAAAATGCCAGAAAAAATCGAATTTTCAAAAAATTGGAAAAAATTAATTCTGGCACATTTTTTTCGACTAAAATTTCCTCAGCTTTTCGATGAGATCATTAAAAAAAATCCATCTCCAATATTTTCATTCATTTAAAGATTTTTTCATAATATATGCATAAAAACTCAAATGTGTCCATTTTACCCCCTATGTCCGTATTACCCCACCTTCCCCTATATATCTAAAAGTATCGATCAGATTCTCTTCAAATAAAGCTTCAAAAATAGACTTCGTCGAGAGGAAGTTTTCCACAAAATATGAAATTTTTCTATAAAATCGTTTTACTGTAATTGAGACTTTTATGCACTAAAAATATCATTTTCTCTCTTTTTAGATCATTTTAAGTATTTTCTATTTAAAAAAATTGCAATCGAAAATTCTGATGATTCCATAGCTTTCATTCAGAAGCAAAAGCAATTTATTCAATTATCATAATCCCCCCCCTCAAAAAGAAGGTTTAAACTCGAAAAGTATTATCTTCCTATTTTTCGAAAATATCTACAGGAAAATAATAATAATGAATAGACCCGAAATCATCGAAAATAATCTGGTTCCACTGTGGAAACGAAAGGAAAAAACGTGTTTTTTCACATCTTCAATAAAATTCATGTTTTTATATAGCTAGTGGCAAATCGGATATCCTCTCCTGAAGATTCCAATGGTGTCCTTCAGGAGGCCCTGAAATAATTTTCGATGGCTCGTGTAAAATGCGCGTGGCATGGGAGAGTTTGCCCATGACGTCAAATGGGGGATCTTGGACTTGGTATCCATATAAATACCTGTAAAAATAAAGATTGGCTATTCAGTTTGGCTTGGTTCTGGACCAGTGAACACAAAAGTTGGAACAAAAGTTGAAATCAAAATTTTTTTAAATTATTACTGGAGGCAATATAGCATCAAAATGTTTCGATTAACAGCTATTGTTACATTTTCTACATTTTTTACCATTTTTATTGTTAGTGCGGTAATTGGAGAGGAGCTTTATTCTGATAAATACGATTATGTTAATGTTGATGCAATATTAGCTAATCCGAGGCTGAGAAATCAGTACTACAAGTGCTTTGCTAGTAAAGGACCGTGTCTTACTGCCGATGCAAAATTTTTCAAAGGTAAAAAAAAAAAAAAAATTAGTTTTATTCTAATATTTGATATTTTTCAGAATTTTCGAAATTTTTATGAAATTTTCATTAAACTTGATTTTTTTTAAATAAATTTTTACTAAATTTTTTTTTTTTTAGTATTTTAGCAAATTCTTGGGAGGTACAATCGGACAAAAAGTTGAATTTTTGTATAAAATCGTTAATAATAATTTTAAAAAGATGAAATTTTCAAATCTGATTCAGTGAATCTGTAAAGAATGTAATGAAAAATAAAATAAGCCCGCGAAACAAAAAATTGATTGAAAATTGAAGAATTTTCATTATTTTTTACATTTCTTTGAATTTTCAAAAATTTGAAAAAATGTAAAAAATAATGAAAATTTTTCAATTTTCAATTAATTTTCAGTTTTTAGGGCTTATTTTATTCCTCATTGCATTCTTTACAGATTCAATGAATCAGATTTGAGGGATTTCATCTTTTATAAATTGTTATTAACGATTTTATACAAAAATTTAACTTTTTTCCAATTGTATCTCCTTGATGGATGAATTTTTAGTGCATTTATTAATAATGTTATTTTTTTAAATTACAGAAAGTCTTCCAGACGCTGTTGCAACGAGCTGCCGAAAATGTACAGCACGACAATCCATAAATTTCGATAAATTAACTGACTGGTATACAAAACATGAACCAGAAAAATATCAAGAAATTCTTAAAAGTTTCCTAAAGATTAGAGAGGAGGAAAAATCCTCATAATTTAAAAAAAAAAAAAAAAAAAACGTTTGAAATATTTTCATGTATATTTTCATTTCACCGTCACAAATTCATGAGACTGGCAATTCGAAAAAAAAATATATTAAAATTAAGATATTTTTGGTACAGTAGATTAATGGAAAATGTAATTCTAGATTTTATCAATTTAGCGTTGCTTTTGATAAATAAATTTTATTTCTTAATTGTTATTTTTATGTACATTTTTTTTTGAAAATTATCTTATTTTATTTGAGCCTTATCAATCAATTATTTGATAGGGATTTTGTGAATTCCTGCATGTAGACTCCTTCTGGATCATATTTTTCACACAATTCCACCCAGAGATCTGGTTTATTTTTTTGAAAGTGATTCACTAATTTGATGGCTATTTCCTTTTGCTTCTCACTGCAGCCAGAACAATTTGTTTTGATGGCCTCAGGCAAAGCTCCTATGTAATTAAGATAATTAATAATTGGGATTTTTTGAAAATTCTATTTTTATAGGGGAAGGTGGGGTAAAATGGCTATGTGTTAGTTTTGGTATTTTTTACTGTGGAAATTAGTTGAAATTGATGAAAATATTGGAGATATATTTTTTCTGATGATTCCATTGGAAAGCTGAGGAAATTTGCCATGGAAACCATATGTCAGAAGTTATTTTTTGGAATTTTTCAAAAATTCCATTTTTTTCCACCCAAGATTACAAGTTGAAATGCTTCTGTTTTTGAAAAATTTCAGATTTTCGGGAATATCTCTGGTTCTATTGGTTGCAGCGATCTGGGGTTGATCTCAAATGAAAGGTGAGCTCATTTCCCATTGATTCATGTGGTTCAAAATAAAATTATCAATTTTTCAAGTACTTATAGGGCAAAAACTGATTTTCAGAAAAGTGCCTATAAGTATTTGAAAAATTGATTTAAAAAAATTTGAACCACATGAATCGATGAGAAATGAGCTCACCTTTCATTTGAGATCAACCCCAGATCGCTACGACCAACAGAACCAGAGATATTACCGAAATAGTGAATTTTTTCGATTTTCGAAAGAATCACCCCTTCAAAACTCTCCCAAAAAAGGAAAAATTTTCAAAAAATTGAAAAAAAATAATTTCAACACACGTTTTCCACCCAAAATTTCCTCAGCTTTCCAATGAAACCATCAGAAAATCTCTATCTCGAACCGTTCAATCAAAATCCATCCATTTTACCCCACTAAATTTACCCCTAATCCCCTGATTACATTATTCATATCAATAAATAAGATTATCTCAACTTACTTCGAAGACTTCGTCCATCAGCAGTACACGATCCTCTATCAAGAAGACAATTAGCGTACTGTTTCGATATTCTCTCACTCCCTAAAATTCTATCCACATCGATTTTATCGTAAATCGTTGGAAATCCATCTTCTCCCAAAATCACCACTATTCCAGCGAATAAAGTTACCAAAAGAAAAATCCAAGTTTTCATTTTATTAAAGGTATTAACGATGTTGTTACAAGCAGAACAACTCTTCTGAATTATTTACAATTTGCCAGCGATTTATATAGCTGTCTAACGTAGCATTTTACGATAATCGTAATTTAATCAGTAAAAATCGTGACACTCAGTATTTTTCAGTTAAATCCAGTATTTCAATCACGAAAATGAACATTAAATATATAATATCGTCATTTTAGAGGCAAAAAGGCGTAAGTGCTAAGCTTATTCATAGCACTTACGCCACTTTAATTCTAAGGCAATGACATGACTTGAAGAATAACATTTTGATGAGAGTTCACTCACGTACAATGATTATTTTATCATCACGATTCACTAAAACGTGACTAAGTACTAGTATTTAAAGAGGAACAGGTTTCTTTCTTTCTTTCATTTCTTATTAAATACAACAACAATTAAGTAACATAATTATATTTTCATATTTTTTTTCATGAAGAATAATAAAAAATAACAAACCATAATACAATGTTATAAAAATTTTATATTAAATGTGTTTAAATGCATTAATTTTTAATTATATCGTTTTTTTAGAGTAAAAAGGACGTAAAAAATACAGGTTTTCTATTTTATTACGTCCTTTTTACTCTGGAATGAAGAAAAAACGATATTAACATATTTCTAGTTTACGAAAATATATCCAATTATTTTTTTTCTTTTTTTTTATAATTTCTTATAAAAAATACAATTTTTTTAAAATTTAATGAAGCTTGAATCATTGATTTATCCTGCTTAATATAATTAATATCACTTTATTTCAAATGACTAATTTTAGGTGGCTGGTTTGAATGTGATGCTTCTTTTAAAAAAATAAATTTAAAACTAATTATCAAGTAAAGCAAAAATATTTAATTAGTAGTAAAAAAGAAGAAGGCAATTCCGCAGTTGAACCCTCGGAAATATGTGATGCATTAAATTGTAGTATCATATTTTTTTTTCTTGTTTTGAAGAAAAATGAGATTCTACAGGCCATCGTCCTGGACTGCAAATTTCTGTAAAAATTTTGAATAAATAATTGTAATAAATAATTTAAATTTAAAGATAAATATTACTGCAAATTAATGCAAATGCATGAATTTTTGGTGATTTTATGTGAGTAATGTAATCAACAATTATAATTAAATGATATAATTAACTTTATTAATCAATATAATACAGATGATACTTGTGCGTTAAATTGGCTTTATAATATAATAATAATAATAGTAAAAATACAAAGTAGTAATAATTGATGAATTGTTAGATGGAAATGGCTTTGTAATAGAATATTATAAAAAATTACGAATCTGAAGGAAGACTTTGGCTAATTTTTTTGGAAAATACATATTCTTCCGACACCAATTAATCATTAATCATTGGCAATAATTATGGGAAATTAATCAAATTCATTTTATTTTAATGGAGATACGCTCTTTTTACCAAAATCCTATTTCGCAGAGCATTTTGAGAGCTACGAGAAAGGCAAAAAGGGCGTATCTCCATCATTTCTCGAAATATTCTCCAAAAAAAAGCCAATTCAGAAAAAAGGGTAATTTTAGTAAAAAAAAGAGGTAAAACGGCATAAGTCCATTTTTCTTGACCTTTTTTTCGAAAATATCTCGGATAATGATGGAAATACGCCCTTTTTTGTCATAATCTTATTTTTACAGTTCTTCAAATTCTCTACAAAAAAAGCGCGCAAAAAGGGCGTATCTCCGTTATTTAAAAAAAAACGTTAATTTTAGTAGAAAAAAATGTAAAAGGTCGTGAATCCATTTTTTTCGCCTTTTTTTTTGATAATATCGCGAAAAATAATGGAGATACGCCCTTTCGGTTCTCATCCTATTTTTCGTAGCTTTTTAATGAAATTATTTGAAATTCACTAGAAGGGTCTCGTCTTTTGTACCTTCATGGCAGCTTTTATTCCAATTGTAGCAAGTGCACCGAGACCAAACATTATGAGATGAGGTAGATACTTGAGTCCTGGTATATCAGGTCTTTTTGCAAGTAGATAACCGAGATAGGCGAGCTTGCCATCTGAGTAAGGAGGATATCGTGCACTGCAATGAGAGATAATTGTAGAATTTAAATTCAATGTTACAGGAAGTTTCTTATTTTTTTATTTATAAGTTTCTTATTTAATGGAGAAATGTGATACTTACGCAGCCAGTGCCTCGCCAATGGGATTGAAGTCCTTTACGAGAACTGATTTCTTGTGGACAAATGTATCGAATGTGAGACGACCGTGATAAGCACCCATTCCGGAAGCACCAACTCCACCAAATGGAAGTTCGTCAACTGAGAAATTAGGGATTTCGTGGATTAAATTTCATATTTTCTTGAATTAGGGCCAGAAAAAAAGGGGAAAATATGAAGCAAATGAATAATAATAATGATAATACGCATATGAAAAATTCGGAATAATAATAATAATAATACGCAGATGAAAAATTTCGAAAAGAGTTCTGCAGAATCTTTCTATAGATTCATTCTATAGCGAATCTTATAGCTTTATCGTATATGATACTGGGATATTTTCTATAGGTATTGTTTCTATAATAATTGTTCCTATACGAGTAGAGTTTCATTTGATTCTATAACTAAATTTTGTGTTTATAATAAAAAATAATATAATCTTTGTGCTTTTTGTGCTTTCTTTAACTTTTTAACTTTACCAGTGCCTATAGAAAATATCCTAATATCATATACGATAAGCCTATAGAATTCTTCATAGAATAAATCTACATTAAAATTTCTATAAAAAGCTTCTATAGAAAATTTCTATAGAGAATTTATAAACCTATAGGATCCTTTACAGAATGAATCTACATAAAAATTTCTATAAAAAAATTTCTATAAAAAATTTATAAGCCTATAGGATCCCTTATAGAATGAGCCTACATAGAAATTTCTATGAGAAGTTTCTATAGAAAATTTCTATAGAAAATTCATAAGCCTATAGGATCCTTTATAGAATAAACCTACATAAACATTTCTATAGAAAATTTCAATAGAAAATTTATAAGCCTATAGGATCCTTTATAGAAGGAATCTATATGAAAATTTCTATAAAAAATTCTATAGAAAATTTATAAGCCTATAGGATTCTTTATAGAATGAACCTAGATAGAAATTTCTATCGTAAATTTCTATTGAAACTTTCTCTCGAAAATTTCTACAGAAAATTTCTATAAAAAAATTTCTATCGAAAATTTCTATAGAAAATTTCTATAGAAAATTTCTATAAAAAATTTTTATAGAAAATTTCTATAAAAAAATTTCTATAGAGAATTTCTAAAATGTCTATAAAATTTCTAAAATTTATAGAAATTTCCTATAGAAATTTTGCATAAACGTAATAACTCACCAGCAAACTGCATTATCGTATCATTAACGCAAACCGAGCCACTGCGTGTCTGACTAATAATCAAATCGCGTACTCCACGATCCTTTGTGAATATGTACATAGTGAGAGGACAGTCGCTGTTCAAAAAAAGAAGAAAAAAACAAGAATTAGAAGCCTTTCATTTTAATAGACAATGCAAAAGAATCTTTACCCCTGAACGATATTACTCACCGATCATTGATGTATTTGATAGCCTCATATGCATTACTAACATTAACAATCGGCAAAAGTGGTCCAAAGATTTCTTCCTGCATCACTTTATCCCCTGACGAAACATCAGTTATAATTGTTGGACCAATAAATTTGTCTTCAGCGTCTGTTTCACCGCCTACAGCAATTTTACCATTTGTATTCATCAAGTTCACCAAACGTCTATGAAAAAAAAGAAAATTATCATTTAAATCAATAATAAAAATTGTAAATTAATATGAAAAATTTCAAATTGTATAATTAACAAAAATTATTATATTATTTTTTTTCGGAGGGAAAGACTAAGCAAAAAAATCTGAAAAAATTTGAGAAGATGCTTTAACATGTTTACATTATTGCTGAATTTTTTCGAATTTTTCGGTCGAGGCCTTCACTATTAAAAAAAATTTCAAATGATTTTACTGAATAGGCCCATTTTGCTCCAGTCTCTCTTATACATTTCCCCATATTTTCTACAATTTTTTTTCTGATGAGAAACTCACTGATAATGTTTGCTGCTTATAATTCGTGTAAGATCAGGACTTTCTTTAGGATTTTCTCCATACCACTCCTTCAATATTTTTTTTGATTCAACTAAAAATGCATCCTGAACTTCTTTAGTGCACAAAATATAATCTGGTGCAATGCAAGTTTGTCCAACATTGAGCATTTTTCCCCACAGTATTCTTTTAGCTGTTATTGTCATATTTGCTGTACTATCTATGTAAGTTGGGCTGAAAATAAAAAAAATATACATTTAACTCCACAAATAAATTTTTAAAAAAATCTACAAATGTGCTAATAACTAATTCAAAAAATGAAAAAAAAAAAGAGTTATCACCTTTTACCACCAAGTTCTAATGTAACTGGTGTCAAATATTTACTTGCAGCTGCCTGAACAATTTTTCCTACAGCAGTTGCTCCAGTATAAAAAATATAATCGAATTTTAGCTTCAATAACTCCGTTGTCTCTTGAATACCTCCAGAAATTACGTGAAAACATTCCTAGAATATTTTTAATAAATAATATAGCAATAGAAAAAATAAAATGTAAAAAAAAAGAAAAAAAACTTACTGTATCCAAATATCTTGGGAGTGTTGTGGCAAGAAATTTGTCTGTAGCTGGTGCTATTTCTGATGGCTTCAATAGTGCACAATTTCCAGCAGCAATTGCACCAAGCAATGGTACTAATGCTAATAATATTGGATAATTCCATGTTGAAATGATTAATACAACACCGTATGGGTCTTTGTGTATCTCAACTCCATCCAATACATTGATTATATCTTTTGGTGGCTGAAAATAAAAAGGCGTCAATATAAAATAAAATCATTTTTATGTTTTATAAATAAGAATCGTTCAATATTTCAAATCTTTTTCTAATTAAATTTTTTTTTTCAAAAAAATCAGTAGAATTTCAAAAAATTCAAAATTTTAATTTAATTTCAATTTAATTAAATTTAAATTTAATTTTAATTTAATTGAAATTTAAATTTAATTTGATTCCAATTTGATTTCAATTCAATTTAATTCGATTTATTAACACCAAAATTAACCAGAAATATCGAAATTTTGAGATTTCGAGACTTTTCGAGAATTTTCGAGAATTTTAGAGATTTCATCGCTTTTAAAAAAATATTTTAGAATTTAAATTTGAATTTAATTTGACTTTAATTTAATCTTAATTCAATTTAATTTGATTTAGTAACACCAAAATTAACCAGAAATATCGAAATTTTGAGATTTCGAGACTTTTCGAGAATTTTAGAGATTTTATCGCTTTTAAAAAAATATTTTAGAATTGAAATTTGAATTTAATTTGATTTTAATTTAATTTTAATTCAATTTAATTTGTTTATTAACATCAAAATTAACCAGAAATATCAAAATTTTGAGATTTTGAGACTTTTTGAGAATTTTAGAGATTTTATCGCTTTTAAAAAAATATTTTAGAGTTTAAATTTAAATTTAATTTGATTTTAATTTAATTTTACTCAATTTAATTTGTTTATTAACACCAAAGTTAACCAGAAATATCGAAATTTTGAGATTTCGAGATTTTATCGTTTTTCAAAATGTTAAAAAAATATTTTAGAATCTATACCTTTTCCACTGCTGCCCATTCCTTGATGTGCATTAACATATACTTAATTTCACCTCCTAGCACATCTATCTCTAGCACAGTATTTTCAAACTTACTCTGAAAAAAGAAAAAAAAAGGAAAACATTATAAATTATTCATAGCAAGAGACTGTATTTATTCCAATAACGACTTTTTTTTTGGTTGAAAAAAAAGCGTAAAAAAATTGGAATTAATAATCTTCTCTAATTTATGCAGATTTTATAGAATATTAATTTTCTTTACTCTTCGTAAATCAGCAGAAAGTGCTGCATGTATTTCTTGCGTATTCTCCTTCAACATCTTCTGCAATTGTTTAATCTGATGAATTCTCCATTCTAATGGTCTTGTTTTACCACTTAAAAATGCATCTCTCGTCCTCTGAACAAGCTGCAAAATCATCATTAATAAGTGTTTTTTCAATTAAAAAAGGAAAAATACTGTATTTTTAGATAAAAAAATTAATACTTACATCACTGAAGTTGATCATTGTTCGTGTTCCATTCATTTGCTCTGAATCATGCAAGTAAAAACATGGAATTAATTAATAATTAATAATTAATTATTAATATTCTTTAAAAAATTGGAGTATAAAGGAGAGATCGATTAAAAATGATTAAAATTTTTTTTTTTTTTTAATGAAGAGTTATCGAAAAATTTTGAAAAAATTCAGCAATAATGTTCATTTACTGGAGCATCTTCTCAAATTTTTTCAGATTTTTTTGTGAAGTCTTTCACTCCGAAAAAAAATTCTGAATCACGAATTGCTGTATAGGAGGTCCATTTTGCCCCAGTTTCCTTGACATTAGAAAATAATAGAGTCGTATTTTTAGAGAGAAGCTGTAAAGATTTATTTATATAGTCTACTTCCTAGGGTCAAAATTCGAGGCCACCTTCTTTTCATATTTTTTTTTCGAATATTTCATTTCTCAGTGATATGTCAAGGTTTTTTATAGCTTCAACGTGTCGATGTTGGTGCCAGATGAAGGCTGAGATCATTTCCAGTGATTTCACACTGATCGAATCGATTATTAGTGATTATTGAAAGATTTACAACCGAAATATTGATTTTTTATGGAAAATAATAATTAAAGTAGCAGATATTTGACTTTTTTTTTTTTACAAAATAAAATATTAACAAAAAAAAAATATAGACATATAGAAAATTCAAAAATCTATAAGTGCAATTTTTTTGTATTTTTTTATAACAATTTATTTGTTAGAAAAAAAATTCCCAAAAATTATCAGATGACGTTTATTTTTTATTTTTTATTTTTAACAAATAAATTATTTAAAATAAAAAATATTTACTTCTAAAAAATTTGAAAAATTACAATTACAATTTTTTTAAATATTTTTTTAATAATAATTAATTTATTTAAGAAAATCTAGAAAATAAACAAATGTGTGCTAATTTTATTATTATTAATTTCATTAAAATGATGAAAATTTCATTGAATTTATGCAAAATTAATACGAAATTATCAAATCTTTAATCTAACACTAATTTCGAAACATTCAAATGATTTTGGAGGGAAAAAAAGGTTTTTTGAATTTTTAAAAAAACTAATAAACTCCTTTAAATAAGAGTTTCATCATAAATATGATAATAAAAAAATATTATCTTGAAATCTTTTTATTAACACACAGAGAGACTTCTGTGTTTTCCATTAATCTTAAAAACAATGAGGAATTTATTTATAAATGAAGAAATCATGAATTATCAAAAGTCCATGAAAAATTACATGAAAAAAAGTGGAATATGTACATTTAAAAATGTGGATTATACATTCAACAGGAAATGCTAATTAATTATGACATAAAATTAGATTCCATCATATTCTAAGCAATTTTCCACTTAATTTATCCATTCATGCTAATCAGGTTCAAGCAATAGAAATGATTTCCACATTATTTTTTTGCGCTGGAGTAAAAAATAATTTTAAAAACAATTTTTAATCAAATAAATTGAATTAAAATTTTCTATCAAAAAAATTAAATTAAAATTTTTTTTTAATAAAAAATTGAATTAAAATTTCTTTTTTGGGAAAAATTGAATTACAAAAATTGAATTAAATATTTTTTGTTAAAGAAAAATCGAATTAAAATTTTGTTTTTAATAAAAAATTGAATTAAAATTTTTTTTAAGGAAAAATTGAATTAAATTTTTTTTTTTATCAAAAATTGAATTAAAAATTTTTTTTAGGAAAAATTGAATTTAAAATTTTTTTTAGGAAAAATTGAATTTAAAAGATTGAATTAAATATTTTTTATTAAAGAAAAATCGAATTAAAATTTTGTTTTTAATGAAAAATTGAATTAAAATTTTTTTTAATGAAAAATTGAATTAAAATTTTTTTTTAAGGAAAAATTAAATTAAATTTTCTTTTTTAATGAAAAATTGAATAAAACATTTTTTTTTTTTGAAAATTGGATTAAAAATCTTTTTTAATGAAAAATTCAATTAAAAAAATTGAAAAACTGAAAAAAAAGTAAATTATTGGCAAAAAAATGAAATTGTCCTCGTTATCAGTGATTTCAAGTTTTTGCGACTAATTCGAATAAATTCCGGGCATTATATCGTAATTATCAATGATAATTTACCCATAATTGCGTATTTCTAATCAGCACTTGTTACAAAAGAAGAGCAGAAACTTCGTAGAAACACTTCAATAACTCAACGAATCCACAAAACTACTGGCAATAAAATAAAATGATCTTTTTTTCTTTCCTCCTTCTATTCAAGTAAAAATGGATCCAAAGATCAATCTCATGAAGTGTTATTCATGCTTCATAACTTGGACAAAAGCGATATACTAACAACTCCGAAATGTGGGAGAAACTGATAAAATACACAATTAGCTCTTGTGTGCCTCTGTGACACAACTGTTCGTGTTTACGTAAGTTAATACATGTCAATTTATGAATTTTTTAAGAGTTCGCTGAAGATGGCAGCACCTTATGGCTTTCACTCTCTGAATTTATAGAAAAAAACGCGAAAAAACGCGGAAAAAATCGAAATTTCCAGCAATTTTTCGATTTTTTCAAATTTTTTTCGAAATTTTTTTTCGAATTTTTTTCGAATTTTTTTTTGTTTTATTGGAAAATTGGTGGCAAATTGGACATAATCGAGGTGGATAATAATAATTAGAGAGAAATTACTATAAGGAACAATCTGCGTGACCTCGAAGAGGATCGAGTCGAGATTGAAGTCTTGACCTTGATTAATTGTGTCAAGTTCCTTCATTCTTTGATTTTATTCATGTTTAAGGAGAGAAATAATTGAAATCATTCCATTGGAAATGCTGCGGTGATTAACGGGGAATAGACACGTGGTAAAGTAGATTTTTTGCATTTTTTTTTAAATTTCATGAATTATTTCGAATATTGGTTTTATTTAATTATTTACGATTTTTCAGGATTTTCGATTTTTTTTTTTCGAAATTCTGTTTTTCGAAATTTTTTTCTCTCGAAATTTCGTTTTTTGGAATTTTCTTCTCGAAATTTCGTTTTCCGAAATTTTTTTCTCTCAAAATTTGGTTTTTCGAAATTTTTTTATTCGAAATTTGGTTTTTCGAAATTTTTTTCTCTCGAAATTTGGTTTTTCGAAATTTTTTTCTATCGAAATTTTGTTTTTCTAAATTTTTTTCTCTCAAAATTCTGTTTCACAAAATTTTTTTCTCTCGAAATTTCGTTTCTCGAAATTTTTTTCTCTCCAAATTTTGTTTTTCGAAATTTTTCTATTCGAAATTTTTTTTTTATGTTTTCAATGAAATCATTGAAAATGCTCCATTTCAAATGATTTTTTGAACAATTATGAATAATTGGCATTTAAAAATCGATTTTTTTAAGCAAGGACCGAGAATTTTTTGGTCATTTGTGTAATTAATACTGATTTTAAACAATTCTACTCACAATTAAATGGAATTGAAGAATCCGCGCTTTAATACAAACTGAATTTGAGTCAACAAAAAATGGAGCAGTAAGATCACTGAAAGACTTTTCATTGAGTGTGAGAGGAATTCTCACTTAAATCCGACTCGTTATAATCTTATCGCAGGAAGAATTCAATAATATTAATAAAAACGACACGATATCGTTGAAGGCGAACGTGTTTCATCAGTAAACTCTTCCATATTAATGAATGTTACAGAAAAAAACTATTTAATTTCCGTGAAAAACACTAACAAGGCAGATTTTTCAAGGCATTTCTCAAAGATGTGAAAAGCGAAATCCACAGATTTTGAAAATTACGAAAAAAAAAGAAAATCAGTATTTTCTTCCCAATTTCGAATTTTCTGAGATTTTCTAAAATTTATGATTTTTTCGAAATTTTTTCAGAATTCTTTCAAATCGAAATTTTTTATTTTTTTACCTGTATCGACTATCGCCACTTCCGGTTCCTCTTCCATATTTATAATTTGTTGTGATATTTTCGTCGTCATCTCAAATTCCCCTTTGTCATCCCGCTCCAAAGGCAATTCAACCACAATCTCAGCCTAAAAGAAGATAAAATTGATTTTTCTCGCGAATTTTCACTATTATAAAATTACTAAACATCTTCAAATCTTTTGCACTTTTTTAAACAAATAAATTCCAATAAATACAATTTTTCTAAAAATTCCACTTGTATCTTCTCTAAATTTTCTATAATTGCATATTTTTTTATTTTTTTCTATTTATTTATTTATTTACACATTCCACATTTTTTTTTAATAATTTATTTTCAAGAAAAAATTAGAAACAGATAAAAATAATAAAAATTGTTAGATTTCTCCTATTTTCAGTATTATAATTTTTTTCTTACAAAAAAAACGTAGATACACACTCAATGAGCACAAAACTAAAACTGCATTCAAAAATTAAGACTTCATCCTCTTCTTCACTTTCTCAATTTCGAAATACTAATGATCACTTAAAAAAAAATCTTTTTTTTTTTTTTTATAATTACAGTAATTATTTTGTAATAAAAAATGATGCTATTGTGAAATAGCACAATTCTAAGCACAAATGTGCCACTAAATTCTATAATTTCATTAGTGATAACTGAAAAAAAAAGAATTTCGAATTATTTCGAATTAGTGAGTTTGAGGAGAAAGGTGTTCAGGAAATTTCCTTGAATATATAACAATAATAAGAGTAAAAAAACAAGAAAAAAGGCAAATTGAGATCAACGTACCATGTTTTTTTCCACTTTCTTCGATCGTTGAATTGAATCAAATTGAATTGAAAAATACTCTGCAGCAAGTCTTTTAGAAGCAAATAGTGAAAGAGAAAACCGTTTGTATATCGTAACTAAAGAAATACAAAATAGAAGGTTCAATGATCATTGAATTATCACAGCAAAATGAACGTTGTAAACATCACACAAACTGATATTGCTTTTCAATATGAGACAGCAAGTTGATAGTCGTAAATGTCGTTGCATTACGTAATTCATCCGGTCCAATGTTGGATACCTTCAATTTTTTTCCATTTGTAAGAAAAGAATGGAACGTTATAAAAAAAAATCGAATTCGTGAGAATTAAGTCGATGTGAAGAAATATATTCGCCTAAAATGTTAATGAAGAACTGGTTTATTCGGAAGTGTTCGATTATTTTCGTTTTCTTCTCTAAAGAAAAACGAAAAAGAAAAAAAGAACTCTTTCGCCTTTGCAGGTCATTATTTGCATTATTAATGAATTAATTAACTAACTCGTGAATTTGCTGATAAAACTATAATTACTTCACTTTATCATCACTAAACAAACACAAAAATAATTTATAAAAATTTTATCACAATTTTATAAAAATTTCATAAATATTTCGAAAATTCTGAAAAATTTTAAATATTAGAATAAAACTGATTTTTTTAAATATCTATATGTTAAATGGTCTATAAATTTTTTTTTTAATTGTAATTTTTTAAAAACTCTTCTTAATTCATTTAAAAAATTTATTTAATCGAGTACAAAAAATAGTAACAACTATTAACACAGAATGATTAACAATTAACTTGTTGAAAGTGGATTTTCGGCTTTCATATAAGCTTTTACCGATAATAAATCACTTTTAAAATTATTTTTAATGGAATTCTCCATCAGGCACGTTTTTAATTGACGTTATTAATGGAAAATATTTCAGGTACCTCGTGGATGATATAATTTTAGATCAATACCAATTGAGAAAACGTTCCATAGCCCTTTTCCATTGATTTATCGTTGATTCATATGAAATTCTCCGGGATTTGTTGGGCTCGAAGGTTGTTTGAATGTGACGTAATCGTTTCAAATCATCCTTGCTCTTCCATATATCTAATTACATAAAATTTTCATTGAAAAAACAGAATAAAAATGGAGGAAACATTGAAAATTGTGGAAAAAAGCCTTTTGCTTTGATTTAAAGTCATTATAAATTAGTTTAATCATTTCAGCATCTTAGAAATAAAGTGGCGTAAGTGTTGTGCGTAAGCATAGCACTTACGCCCCTTTTTTTTGAAGGCATAAATTTTTATTAAGACAATAATTACCACATTGAAGTCCGGCAAGAAAGGCAACACCAAGGATAGACATTTCTGTATTAGACGGTCTCTCAACAGGTAATCCTGTCAAATCAGCGAGTAATTGTAGTACAAAATCATTTCTTGATACTCCACCATCAACTCTGTCGTAACAATAGAAAATTTATGATTTATGCATCAATTTTTAAATACAACAATTATGAAAATCTAATTTTTAAACGAAACATTTATAAAAAAAACTAGTTTTTCAATGAAACATTCATAAAAATTTCATTTTTAAATGAAACATTTATGAAAATGTAATTTTTAAGTGCAACATTTATAAAAATTTCATTTTTAAACGAAACATTTATTTAAAAAAACTAATTTTTTAATGAAACATTTATGAAAATTCAATTTTTGAACGAAACATTTATAAGAATCTAATTTTTAAACGAAACATTTATAAAAATCTCATTTTTAAATGAAACATTAAAAAAAAACTAATTTTTTAATGAAACATTCATAAAAATCTCATTTTTAAATGAAACATTTATAAAAATCTCGTTTCTAAATGAAACATTTATAAAAGTCTAATTTTTAAATGCAACATTTATAAAAAACACTAATTTTTAAACGAAACATTTATAAAAATCTCATTTTTAGATAAAACATTTATGCAAATGTAATTTTTGAATAAAACATTTATAAAAAACTAATTTTTTTTAAATAAAAGATCATTTATCGAGGATTAATTACCGAATAGACGAGTAAGTTTTTCGCGTTTCACTGCACAATGATTCATAGAGTAACAGTATCCTGAAGACAATGCTCTCTAAAACAGCTCGAACCATATGAGGCTTTCCAGACGTTGGTTTGACACCTAAAAAACCTGTTGCTGCTGATTGATCATTGATTGGTGCCTAAATGATTAATTAAACATAATTAATTAAGAAATTGTCGCCTTAGAAACAAAGAGACGTAAGTGCTGTGCACCAGCATAGCACTTACGCCCCTTTAATTTTAAGACTAGGGAATTATTTCCAATTCCAAAGAATTTGAGGATTATAGGATTAATATACACACTTGTAAGCCACTGAAAGCAGGAATGAAGTAGACACCATCAGAATTCTCCACCGAATTCGCCAGATTTGATAATTCTTCAGGATTATTTATAATTCCTGAAATCGAATGTTTATTATATTTTTCAATTTGAATTAATCGAAAAATTTAATTTAATTTTAATTTTTTATTTAATAAAATTTTATTTAATTTTTAATTTTATTTAATTTAAATTATTAACACCAAATGGCTTTAAGTGTCGATATAATTAACATAATCAGATAAATAAAATAAAATAATTACCTATTGATTGAAGCCATTCCACGAGTGTTCCAGTGTCATTAGATGCACCTTCTGCTGCATATACCAGTTCATCGCCAATTCTCCACGCAATCAGTGGATATAAACCTTTAATCGAAGATAAAAATAAAATTAGCATATATCTGACACTTTTCCAGTTTTTTTTAAACAAATGAATTATCATAAAAAAATATTTAAAAAATTTGCACTTATAGTTTTTTGAATTTTCTACTTGTGCCTATTTTTTATTTATTTTTTTTCAAAATAATTCCTTCAAAAAAAAAAAAAAAAAAAAAATTGGAGAAAAATTAGATAAAAATTCTAAAAAATTCATCAAATTTTAATAATCAAATTTAAAATTCACCTGCTATAGACGCATGGGGTTCTTTTCCAGTATTAACATCCAAAAATGTTCCAGTACCCATGGTAACCTTGAGATCCCCAGGTTGAAAGCATCCTGAGCCAAAAAGTGAAGCTGCTTGATCAGCCATCTAATTAAAAAAATGTCATTTACGTCATCAAAAATCATATCTTTATCTACGATTAAAATTCCAAAAATTATACTAACGCAACAAGTGATGGGAATTGCTGCACCAATGATATCCTTGGGAATCGTTCCAATATTACCGGCACTATCAATAATCCTTGGAAACATTGTTGAGGGAATTTTGAAGAGATTCATGGCCCATCGTGCCCAGTTTAGAGTGAATGGATCGAAGAGACCTGTTGCTGAGGCACTGGAAATATCAGTCACGTGTTTGCCTGAACATAAATTTTAGTTATTCAATTAAAAATTGATTAGTCAAGAATTAATTAATTAGTAACTAATTAATTAGTTTTTAATTGATTAAAAATGATATATTATTAATTAATTGAAGATTACATATTATTAATAATTTAAAAAATTACATATTATCAATTAAAAATTAATCGTTATTAATTAATTTGAAATCAATTATTTTTAATTAATTACAAATGAACTAACAATAATTCAGATTATCCAAAAAAAAAAATTTTTTAGGAAATTAATTTTATATCTCAAAAAATTAACGATTTTACCAGAAATCTGAAAATTTCGCTAATTCTAAACTTTTTGAATTAATTATTAATCTAAAAAAATTAAATTAATTATTAATTTAAAAAAATTAAATTAATTGTTAATTTAAAAAAATTAAATTAATTGTTAATTAAAAAAAATTAAATTAATTATTAATTAAAAAAAATTAAATTGATTCTTAATTTGAAAAAATTAAATTAATTATTAATTTTTTTTTAAATTACCAGTGAATTTGTATAAAAGCCAGGAATCTACTCCTCCAAAAACCGCTTTACCACTCGATGCAGCTTCTTTCAGTCCAAGCACATGATTTAGTGCCCAAGTTAATCGTAAAGTCATCTGAAACGTATCAAAGATTAATAATGAATAATGCAACAAATTCATGAAACACAAATGCGCAAGCATTTGCATAATAATTTGATCTGAATAACAATTGCTTTTATTCTTCAATTCAATTATCATGACTGTCAACTGAATTTTTCATTCTCTCCAAAGTGCACATTCATGCAATGAAATAGAGCAATTCATGTACTAATAAAAATTAAAAAAAAAAAAAATATAGAGCAATTGAGCAATTCACAAGTAATCAAACCTGCGTGTTCATAAGTTTAAAGACACTTCCAGCTAGAAAACGTTTACTACGTGATACTGTGTAAAGTATGTGAGATCCCATTCGCAAAGTTTTCATTATCAACGAAGAATTCCATTCTCGTACCATTGAGTCTGCACGTAAATCCTTCCATGTTATGAATCTGTAATTAATGCAATTTTGTTTTTAATTCAAAAAGTCAAGTAATGAAGTTCAAAAAAATTGAATTTAAGTTCATTAAAAAAAATTTATTTCTAATTATTCTCTTTTTTTAATTATGATACTGAAAATAGCAGACATTTGACATTTTTTTTAAATTTCATTTCTTCAAAAAATAATTATAAAAAAAGGAATTTTCATTCAAAAAATAATAATAATAAAAAAATATGCACATTTAAAAAATTCAAAAAGCTATAATCACAAATTTTTCAAATATGTTTTTTTTTAATAGTAATCTGATGATTTAAAAAAAATCGAAAAATTGTCAGATCTTTCTTCAAAAAATAATAATAAAAAAAGTAATTTTCATTCAAAAAATAATAATAATAAAAAAATATGCACATTTAAAAAACTCAAAAAGCTATAAGCACAAATTTTTCAAAATTTTTTTTTTTAAATACTAATTTGATGGTTTAAAGGAATTTGAAAAATTGTCAGATCTTTGCTAATTCAATTATCATTTAAAATATTTATATTTTACCGATGATAGTGTTTTCCACTTTCTATATTCCACGTTATAACACTGCCCCGTTGAGTAGAAATCCCGAGACAAGCAATAGATTGAACATCAATTCCACTTGCTGCAAAAAAAAAAGAAATAATTTTAGCAAAAAAACTCATTCCATTCGCATTAACTGATTGAAACCATCATGAATAAATAATTCTGAATAAATGACTATTTTTTACCTTGTACAGCACCTTTCAATACTTCAATTATCGTAATCCACAATTGATCAGGGTCGATTTCCACGTAATTGGGCTTTGGATAAATCAACTTGACCTTTAAAAAGTATTTTAAAAAAATCAGAAGAAGACAAAACACATAATTATAAAAATTAAAAAGCACTAGTCAATCACGCGACAAAAAATAATTGCGATAAATTCATTAAAATTGTATAAATCTCGCGAATTAAGTGGATAAATCGAGAAACTCATGTGTGAGAGACAAAAACGAAAGTTGCCTTATTCTCCAATTAATTAA
The DNA here is from genome assembly GCA_963942555.1 of Aleiodes leptofemur. NCBI lineage: Eukaryota > Metazoa > Arthropoda > Insecta > Hymenoptera > Braconidae > Aleiodes > Aleiodes leptofemur. Next base: position 16,258,961 of record OZ012614.1, on the reverse strand, counting down.
AAAAAAAAACTCGATAAACCGGTATTTAGATTTAAAAAAATTAAAAATATGATTTTAATGAAAATTCAATATATTTTTAATTTTTCTATAAAATAAAAAATATAATTTCAATGAAAATTCAGAAAAATTCAGTTTTTAATTTTTTTATAAAATAAAAAAATTGTAAAAAAATGAATAAACCAAGTGCAGCATAATTATCGCGTTTTCTTATCAATTAAGTCACATAATTAACGTTATTTCGAACCTTTCCTGCATAACTCGATACAGTAACAGCATTTTCATCCAAAACATGACATCTAACACTCGTTGTACCCACATCAAGTGCCAAAACATGTCTCATTTTAATACAAAATAATAATTAAGTGAAAAAATCAAAGAAATTACAGGAAAAAACGTAATAGTACATTCGAACTTAACGAGATAAAGGCGCGGAATAAAAGTTTAGTTCCTCTCACTTTTCTAATGTTACCTACCCCTACCACAACACCACATTTTTCCCCTCCCCCTATTTCAAATACAATTTTCAGTGTCCACGTGGACAAGATAATTCGATTGAAGAAAAAAATGACGAATCAATTGTGTGAGCGATAAGTAAAGACTTGAACCTTGAGCATTGAAAGTATTAATGGAATTTTTATCAGAAAAGTGAAATTTTAGTGAAATTTAGAGAGTTTAAAATTTCAATTAAAGAAATAAATTCCATTTTTATTTTGTGGGTTTTAAGGAGCTATAAAAATTATACAGGCAGTTATAAACACACAGTGCACAATGGCTTAATGCCAATATGGTGACTTTAACTTAAGTGACTATGTAACTTATCATGGGAGTAAAAAAATTTAATCCAATTTTTTTCGATGTAAAATTAATATTTTAGGAAAAAAAAAATTCTTACGTGCTGTATAACATTTTTATGAAGGCTGTAAGAATTTGCGTTTTCTAAAATATATTCATTTTGCTCAGAAAAAAAAATTGGATTAAATTTTTTACTCTGGTGATAAATTACATAGCAGCTTAAATGCTCGCGAATAATCGTGATAACAACTGCTCATGCGCCTCTTTTCGCGTACAAACGTTTTGGCGTCAATTTTAATTAGTCTATGAACTGTTTTTTCATTGTTGCGAGTTACTTTTTGACTTTTTTAAAGTGTCGTTTAGATTTTTTAATGTTAATATCACGATTTTAATGTTTAATTGTGGTTTTTAGAGCTCGTAGGCGGTGCGGAGATGATTTATCTCGTCGATGGAGCGATTTTCTGTCGTTCTGCTGTATTCTAGAAGTGTAGATAGAGCTGGAAAATTAATAAAAATTAATATTAGAGAATGGAGACAAGGGGTAAAATGGAGATGTGTTAGTTTTGGTGTTTTATACTGTGGAAATTAGTTGAAATTGATGGAAATATTGGGGATAGATTTTTTCTGATGATTCCATTGGAAAGCTGAGGAAATTTGCCATAGAAATCATATGTCAGAAGTTATTTTTTTGAATTTTTCAAAAATTTCATTTTTTGCTCAAGATTTGAAGGTGAAATCCTTCTGTTTTTGAAAAATTTCAGGTTTTTGGGAATATCTCTGGTTCTATTGGTCGCAGCGATCTGGGGTCGATCTTAAATGAAAGGTGAGCTCATTTCCCATAGATTTATGTGGTTGAAAAAAAAAATTATCAATTTTTCAAGTACTTAAAGAGCAAAAACTGATTTTCAGAAAATGGCCTATAAGTATTTGAAAAATTGATTTAAAAAAATTTGAACCACATAAATCGATGAGAAATCAGCTCACCTTTCATTTGAAATCAACCCCAGGTCGCTACGACCAACAGAACCGGAGATATCGCCGAAATAGTGAATTTTTTCGATTTTTTAAAAGATCACCCCTTTAAAACTCTCCCAAATAAGCAAAAATTATCAAAAAATTCCCAAAAAATTAATTTAAACACATGTTTTCCACCTAAAATTTTCTCAGCTTTCCAATGGAATCATCAGAAAATCTCTATCTCCAACCCTCCAATTAAAATACCCATTTTACCCCATCTTCCCTTAATTATTTCATATAATTACCCTCTTTTTCCTTTTTTCCCATAAACATCGTCAATGTCCTGAATCTCTTGATTTCCGTCAATGAGGTAAGATAATTAAATACTGTGTCCTTGTGCAGGATAAACTTATCGGCTAAAATGTTGACTATTTCACTGAAAGTGTCGGACTCCATGGAGTCAAGGAAAATTTTTGGAAATGATTCTGCTGGTATTTGCTGAAAAAAAAAAGAAAAAGTCATTTTAATTAAAACTGTTTTTACTTCACTACTCAATAATTAATTCTAAAATGAGTAATTACCTTTAAATATTGATAACGATAATCAGATGACTTGCATTTAGACCATGACATTGAAAACTGCACAGCAGTCTTCGGTATTGGAGGTAAATTGAATTTTTCAACTGTAGAAACACATAATTCTGGTTCACGTTCATTGTCGAGTTTTGGTAATTCTATTTTTGGATCATTTACTCGAGCATTTGTCTCTGATTCATTGTTAGACTGTACAGATAATTTTTGCAAATCTCCGATTACAATAGGCACTGATTTCAAAGGTTTCTGCAACAGAAATATATTTTTTTAAATTAATAATAAACAAAAATTCAACTAATTATCGAATTAAAACTCTAATTTTTATGGAAAATTAGATTAAATGGTCAAATAATGTGCAAAATAAACGAATTTAAGAGGAAAAAGAAAATTAATTAATTAATTTTAATAAATTAATTTTAGAGATTAATAAATTAAGATTAATAAATTAAAATTAATGAATTAATTTAAGAGAAAACAAATTTACAAGATTTAGAGGTCTTGAATTTGAAAAACAAATAAATAAATAAATAGAAAATTTGGATTTTTTTACTTGTAATCTTTGATGAGGTAATTTATCAATTGTTCTAATTTCCTCGACATCATTCTCGATCTCTGGCAGCCAATCACGATGTTTTTTTGGCTTCTCTACAATTTTATTTTCATCTATTTTCGATGGCTCCAATTCTTTTACAATAACTTTGCCCTTTGGTTTTTCACTGCTGAGAATTTCTGGATCCTTGACATCAACAATTTTAAGAGTTATCGTTGGTTTATCAGGTTTTTCAGTTTTCGATGAGTCTTCTTTTGTGCTACTTAAAATTAAAGGCTGCAGAAAAAATTACAAAAAATTTCATTAATTGATTTTGATTTAAAAATTAAAATTAAAGGCTGCAGAAAAATAAAAAAAAAGGAAAGTAATTAATTTTTATTTAGAAATCAAAATTAAAGACTGCAGAGAAATCACGGAAAATCAAATTAATTGATTTTTATTAAAAAATTAAAATTAAAGGTTGCAGAAAAATTAAAAAAAAGGAAAGTAATTAATTTTTATTGAAAAATGAAAATTAAAGGCTGCAGAAAAATTATAAAAAATGTAATTAATTGATTTTGATTTCAAAATTTAAATTAAAGGCTGCAGAAAAATTATAAAAAATGTAATTAATTCATTTTTATTAAAAGAAAAAGGAGTATTGAAGAAAAATGCAAACCTTCGAGGCATCACGTGCTTTTTTGGCAGTAATTAGCATTTTTTTAGCTTCTTTATTGTCAGCCTCAAGATTTAAAAGTTTTTCCAAGTCTTGAATTGCTTCAGGATACTGTTTCAAGGCCATTCTTGCAGTTGCTCTTCGGTGATAAGCTTTAACGTACAATTCGTCACGTTGAATTGCTGCTGTACAATCTGATTCTGCTGAATATAAACTGAAAATAATTGATTATTGATGGTTTTAACGATTTTAAGTTGATTTCACCTCTGTTTTCCATTTAAAATGCTTCGTTTTATGATAATGCTACGTACTTGTCCATTTTTAGATGACAGAGAGCTCGATTGGCATAGAAAACTGCGTCATGTGGGAATACTTTGATAGCCTCACTGTAACAGGCCATTGCCTCGTCCCATTTCTGCTCTTTAACATATTTATTACCCATTACTTTGTGTTTAGTTGCTTCCTCATGATTCTTTTCAAGCTCCTCTTTGCTCAATAATTCTTCACCAGAGTCCTCGGATTCATTCTCCTTATCAATTTCCTCACAAGCTTTATCCTGTTAATTTATCAATAAATTCATGGTTAATCTTCAGTGCAATAGTAATTAATTGATTAATTAATTAATTAATTGATTAATTAATCAATGACAATGAAAGTAGCATACATTCATCAATTTCTTGGATTTTTTTCTTTTTTAATAAAGAAATTATTTTAAAAAATATTTAAAATATTTGCATTTATAGTTTTTTGAATTTTCTAAGTGAGCTCATTTTTTATTTTTTCATTTAAATAATTTATTCATTGAAAAAGAGAACAAAAATGAAAAATTGTAGGATCTCTGATATTTTTATAATAATGAAATTAACTGGATTAATAATAATAATAAAATTAAATGAATTTTATAATGAAATTAAATGGATTTTTTTAAACAAATCTGACTATTTTTTTTCACTTTTTTAAGCGAATAAATCATTCTAAAAAAATATGAAAAAAATGCACTTTAAATTTATGATTAATCTTCAGTGCAACAGTAATTAATTAATTAATTAATTAATTAATTAATTAATTAATTAATTAATTAATGACTTAATTCCACAACAATGAAAGTAGCATACATTCATCAATTTCTTAGATTATTTTTTTATAAAGAAATTATCAAAACAAATATTTGAAAAATTTGCATTTATAGTTTTTTGAATTTTTGAAGTGAGCTTATTTTTTATTTTTTCAAATAATTTATTTTTTGAAGAGAAAAAAATGAAAAAATGTAGGATCTCTGCCATTTTTATAATAATGAAACTAGCACAAATTTGACTATTTTTTGCACTTTTTTAAGCGAATAAATAATCACAAAAAAATATTTAAAAAATTCCCTTTTAGTTTTTTTAAATTTTCTAAATTTGGATTTTTTCTCTTTTTCTCAAATAATTCATTTGTAAGAGAAAAATACCCAAAAATTGTCAGATTTTTGCTATTTTCAATATTATTTATTTTTAGTAGGGAAGTTTGGGGCAAAATGGACCAGCAGTCTCAGATGAAACTTAATTTTCCTGAGAGTGAAAGCGTCTACGAAAAAAATTGAAAAAATTCACAAACAATGTTCATATATTCAAGCATTTTCTCAATTTTTTTTAGATTTTTTAATTGAGTCCTTCACCCTGAAAAAAAAAATTACTCGTTCATATTGCTCGAAGGCCCATTTTGCCCCACACTCTCCTAACATTTAATTGATTTTCCTTATAATCAATTAAAATAATAATAATATTATAATCAATTGACTCACAACATCAAAATTATCCCAAGCTGAATAATCATAGGACTTGATTCTCTTTGATTTACTGCCATTGTCTTTAATTTTGGACTTTGATCTCGATGATGTCTTCTTTCTTCTTATTGGAGGTAATGTCTGCAATTTAATAATCCCCAAAAAATCACATTATTCAAAAATAAATAATAAACAAAAGATATTAATCATAAATAATTAATTTTTTTTCTATTACCTGTGTTTGATCAGCAAGTGAACCTCTCAGTTCCATGTCAATTTTTTTCATCTGTTGTTCCCAATTTTTCATGTCCAAAAATTCATTTCTAAGTGTGTCTGAATTGTCACGAACCTGTTTTTGAAGCGAAATTGATTTATCAACCTCCATTATTTGAATATTAAATATTATTTAAATAAATCCTTTTATTTCTAGAATTTTCGTGGGATTTGGAGAACCGGCATAGCTCGATGTCTGTACAGGAAATAAACAACTTTTTAACAATAACAATGACGAGATTCTCTAGAATGTTTTAGGGAAGCAACAAGTGGCGCCATCTCTTAATAATTCAAAGAATTTCGTCACTCGCCTGATAAAAAGGCGCAATTCCTTTTGAAATGTAGCGGAAAATCCAGTGAATTTCAAATTTTCGAATTCGTCATTTAGCAATAATTATGATTTTTTTTTCATTTTAAATGAAATAATTGACATAATTGAGTTTTTAGTTCATTTTTCCAGTTTTTGATACTTTTTTATGATGGAAGTATCGATAAATATAGTCAAACACTTGTTTTGAAAATGTAATATATATATATATAGAGGAAGATGGGGTAAAATGGGCATTTCGATTGAACGGTTCGAGACAGAAATTTTCTGATGATTCCATTGAAAAGCTGAGGAAATTTTAGGCGAAAAACATGTGTCAAATTTTTTTTCTTCAATTTTTGGAAAAATTGACTTTTTTGGCCAAGTTTTGAAGGGTTTCCCTTTTGAAAATTGAAAAAATTCACTTTTTCGGGGATTTCTCCGGTTCTGTTGGTCGTAGCGATCTGGGGTTGATCTCAAATGAAAGGCGAGCTCATTTTTCATCGATTTATGTGGTTCAAATTTTTTTTTAAATCGATTTTTCAAATATTTATAGGTCATTTTCTGAAAATCAGTTTTTGCCCTATAAGTACTTGAAAAAATGGATATTTTTCTTTTTAAACCCCATAAATCGATGGGAAATGAGCTCACCTTTCATTTAAGATCAACCCCAGATCGCTGCGATCAATAGAACCAGAGATATTCTCGAAAACCTGAAATTTTTCAAAAACAGAAGCATTTCACCTTCAAATCTCGCGCAAAAAATGAAATTTTTGAAAAATTCCAAAAAATAACTTCTGACATATGATTTTCATGGCAAATTTCCTCAGCTTTTCAATGGAATCATCAGAAAAAACCTATCTCCAATATCTCCATCAATTTCCCCCATATATATATGTAAAGAGGAGACTGGAGCGAAATGGACCAGCAAGATGTAATTATTGGAGATTTTTTTAAAGATCGGCGGTTCCTATAAAAAATCTGAAAAAATTCACCGACAATATAGACACATTGTAGCATATTCTCAAATTTTTTCAGATTTTTTCACAAAGTCCTTCGCTTCTAAAAAAAATCCCTGAATTACTTTGATGCAGAAGTCCATTTTGCCCCAGCCTCCCACTATATATAAGGTCTTGCCGTTATCCCTTAACGCAAAATTCTCACGAATTTATGAATCACACTTCCTCTATCTCACCTGTCACTTGAAATAAATTGCTCAAGATTTAATTTTCAGCATCACGTGCTTCTGACACATTCAACGTAAATGGTTTCATCTCAATTCCATGAGATTAAGAAATTGTAAATACAAAAATATAAAAATAAACGAATGAATAATTCAGTGAGGAAGTGGAAAAACTAGGAGAGTCAATTTTAATTGACTCTCTCTTTTTTCTTCAAAATATATCGTTGCCTTAGAGTGAAAAGGGCGTAAGTACTATCCTTATATATATAGCACTTACGCCCCTTTATCTCTAAGTTGATGATATCTTGAGAATTAGGGGAGATGGAAGAGCTTTTCTTCTGCTCCATCTGTCACACAAATTCCAAAATAATCTAAAAATAAATTAGGGGTAAATGGAATTTTGAAAAAAAAATCATACAAAACAATGCTTTTAATCAAATTCAAGATATTTCATAATAAAGATAATTTCCACTTAATTTTTTTCATCACCGGAAAAAACAATCGTGACATGTTCTACATTGTTTTTCTTTTTTTTTCTTTATTTAAATGTGTTCCACATTGAATTACGTAATTAAGATAATTTTGTTTAAAAATAAAAATCACGCAAAGTCCAAATTAAAGTATTACATATAAAAATTTGAAAAAAATCGCAATGAATAACTTTTAACGTCTTTTTGCTTTCGAATGGAAGCTATGTAATCATCAGAATTTTCGATTGTAATTTTTTTAATAGAAGATACTTAAAATGATCTAAATAGAGAGAAAATGATATTTTTAGGGCATGTCTGTGTGTGTGCATAAAAGTCTCAATTACAATAAAACGGTTTTATAGAAAAATTTCATATTTTGTGGAAAACTTCCTCTCGACGAAGTCTATTTTTTAAGCTTTATTTGAAGAGAATCTGATCGATACTTTTTGATATATAGGGGAAGGTGGGGTAATACGGACATAGGGGGTAAAATGGACACATTTGAATTTTCATGCATATATTATGAAAAAATCTTTAAATGAATGAAAATATTGGAGATGGATTTCTTTTAATGATCTCATCGAAAAGCTGAGGAAATTTTAATCGAAAAAAATGTGTCAGAATTAATTTTTTTCAATTTTTTGAAAATTCGATTTTTTCTGGCATTTTTGAGGCGTGAAAGCCTTTCGATTTTTGAGAAAATTCAGTTTTTTGGAAATATCTCTGGTTCTATTGGTCGTAGCGACCTGGGACCGATTTTAAATGAAAGATGAGATCATTTCCCATCGATTTATGGGATTTTGGATTCAAAAATATCGATTTTTTACATAGTTATAGGACGAAAACCGATGATCATAATTTTTCACATAAGTTCCCATAACTATCTGAAAAATCGATATTTTTAAATTCAAAACCCCATAAATCGATGGGAAATGATCTCACCTTTCATTTAAAATCGGTCGCAGGTCACTACGACCAATAGAACCAGAGATATTTCCAAAAAAATGAATTTACTCAAAAATCGAAAGGCTTTTATCCCTCAAAAGTGCCAGAAAAAATCGAATTCTCAAAAAATTGAAAGAAATTAATTCTGGCACATGTTTCTCGACTAAAATTTCCTCAGCTTTCTGATGGAATCATCAAAAAAAAACTATCTCCCACTGTTCCATTACAATGTCCATTTTGCCCCACATTCTCCTATGTCCATTTTTTGAAAATCAGTTTTTAATGGAATTTCTGGAAACTATTCAACTGATGTTATTTATACTCATATATTATCTCGAGAATTGTATCAGTTAGATGCCTGTAAATTTTGAGCTTATTTGCATGATTAGTTCTCGAGTTATTGGCGTTTTAATGAATTTTTCCAAAATTTGATATTTTGATGATGGTTTGAAAAAAGTTGTATCACTTCCATTCGGAAGCATATTGCTAAAGCATCAGCAGAAAAAGCTATATCAGTTGGAAAGCAATACTATCATCCACTCCCTTTTTTTTTGCAGAAAAAAAAATTAATAGAAGGACATGGAGAGTTGAGCTTGACATTGGTTGTGAATATTTGGGTCTCTGCCATTGGAAACATATTTGAAATGTGTCCCGAGATAATATGTGAATGCACGAAGTTAGTGAGAAAGTTAAAGAGGCATATTCGTTGAAGTGCAGAGAGAGAAAGAGAGAGAGAGAGGGTGGGAAATAAACTCTGAAAAGGAATCCATGTATACCGGTCTACCGGTGTTATAATGAAGAACAGTCTGCGTGGAGCAGTCGAGTCGAGCACCCAAATCACATAAAGACACACAAACACACACAAATGCAATTTAAATAGTTTTGTGCATGTGTATAATGTATTGGGGGTAATTAGACGCGAAAAGGGGGGGAGGAGGAGGAGAAAAAAGAGGAGAAGAATGAAAAAAAAGAGAGAATCTGTGCCTTAATTTAAATCGCGCGCGCAACCAGTGCTCAATCTAATTGTGACATAAATAAAGGAAATTCAAAAGAAAAAAGCAAAAAAAAACACTAAAATAGAGAAATAAACATTTTTTTGAATAAAAATTTGTTTGAAGTGATTTTTTGAAATAATGCAATAATGTTAATGCAAATGCATTTTTCTAAACTGCATTTCGATCGAAAAATTTCGAGGAAAAAGTGACTTTTTTTAGGGAATTTTCGACCAACGCAACGATTTTCCTTCAACGTAATATTTAGATTCATATCGAAAATAAATACTCGGTTAAAATAGAAGAGAAATTTATATTTGGAGGTTTTTGAGTATTTTATACTTTGCATTAAGTCACTATTTGTTTGTTTATTGAACTTGCTGCATTTGGCAAATGCTTATTGCTCCCGATCATCCTGATGTTTTCCACCTGCTAAATTTTTGGATAAAATCGATAATAACAATTAATAAAAGATGAAATTTTCAAATTTGATTAAGTGAATCTGTAAAGAATGTAATGAGAAATAAAATAAGCTCTAAAAACCAAAAATTAATTGAAAATAGAAAAATTTTCATAATTTTTTACATTTTTTCAAATTTTTCCAGATTTAAAGAAATGCAAAAAATGATGAAAATTTTTCTATTTTCAATTAATTTCTTGTTTTTAGAGCTCATTTTATTTCTTATTACATTCTTCACAGATTCACTTAATCAGATTTGAGAATTTCATTTTTTATTAATTGTTATCAACGATTTTATACAAAAATTCAACTTTTTTGCACGATTTTACCTTCAAATCATCCTTAATACTAATAATTATTATTAATAGGCGCGGATCATCCTTGACGTCAAATACCTCCTCGAATAGACCAAATTTTCATGAATTAATTTAAAAGTAAAGAAAAAAATAACGAAGGTTTGCCGGAAGAGATCGTGAATTAGTAGATATAACGAGACAGACAGTGTCGGGGTCTCGCTATATTTATCAACGATGCCTGCATACTGGTGCAATTGCCAAACGCATTATTCGCCAAATCGCCAGATAAATAGATATAGAATACACGTGAGTGACGACACAATTGTCACCTTTTGCTGAAAATGATTCAACTGATTCATTGATTTATTCGATGTTTTTTTGCAGAATGATTGATTATTTGTTGAGGGAAAAATAGGATTTTTTTAAACGAATTTTTCGATTTTTTTTGAATTTTTCTAAGGTCAAGAATTTATCTGATTCAAGAGGGAATTTGGGAATTTGGCTGATGGCAATTTTGCGATATGAGTCTTCGATGTTTTCGCCAGATTGACGTTAAGAGCTTTTAACTATTTTGGTCAATTAGGATTTTTTAAAAAAGTGCACATTTTTAGGATTTTAAAAAAAGTGCAATTTTTCTTTTTCTAATTACCTAATTTTTTCTCTAAGTGCGCATTTTTTTGATTTTAAAAGGAGTGCACTTTTTTCTTTGGTGCCTATTCTCTAAATTTCAAAAAAAGTGCCCATTCATTTTTCTAAGTGCACATTTTTTGAATTAAAGAAAAAAGCCCATATTCTTTTTCCTAAGTGCACATTTTTAGGATTTCAAAAAAGTGCCCATTTACTTTTCTAAGTGCACGATTTCTATCTAAGTGCACATTTATTGGATTTTAAAAAAAGTCCACATTTTTTTTCCAAGTGCACATTTTTAGGATTTCAAAAAAGTGCCCATTTACTATTCTAAGTGCACGATTTCAATCTAAGTGCACATTCATTAGATTTCAAAAGAAATACATATTTTTGTTTCCAAGTGCACATTTTTAAAATTAAAAAAAAAGTGATCATTTCCTTTTGTAAGTGCACGTTTTTCAATCTAAGTGCAGATTTTTTTAAATTTTCAAAAAAGTCCACAATTTTTTTTTCTCATCAAAAGAAATTTTTTCATTTCATTCAAAACTTTACAATAATAATTCATTGTTACATTCATTGTAACACATGTGTATAGATATATATATAAAAGCATGAATAATTGTAAATCCATAGAATTAACAATGTGATACTGAAATACATTGAATTAAAACACTTGTCTACATAAACTCACTCGTAAACTCGACAAAAGCTGAGAATGAAAGAACCCATGCACAATGCTTAACAATTTTTTTATTTATTTCTACGATAATGTTTGAAATGGTAAAATGTGAAGGCATGACATTTTTTTCCAATAAACAAGTGCATGAAAATGTGTGTTATGAAAGTAGAAAAAAAGTGTTCATTAATAGAATAATTTTTTTTTTTTACAATTCTTCCACTTTTTTATTTGCAGATATAAAATAAAATCCGGATTTAATTGAATTAATGAAAATAATGAGTTTATCATAATGAGATGGAAATTGTGGTGGTCATTAATTCGTTATTTGGCGATGAAAAAACGTGATTGTCAAAGTTTCTTCAATAAATCCATGGAAAATTGGGAATTAGTGATTAATAAATATGACTGTTTCGTATCAATACGAGGTCGCAAGCTCGACGAGTGGAGGTTTTACAAGACTACTTTTCATGTGGCGTGGCTCATTGTACAAATTAATTTACAGAGAATTACTCCTTTTTCTCATTTTATTTGGTGCTATTTCAGCAATTTATCGGCATCTTCTCACTGGTAATTTGAAGAGGTAAGAAAAAATCATTTTTTCACTTTTCATTGATTCTATAAAATTATTTTTCTCACTTCTCCCTTTTTATTCGGTCATAAATTCTTTAAAATTGTTTTAAAAAAAAATATTCAAAAATTTAAAATTTTTGAAAATTGCATCAGTTTCGCGCTTTTTGCGCTTCGCGCAGATTTTTTCAGGGCATTTTTTAGTCAAAAAAAGAGTTAAGCAATTTATGGTCTCTTTACATTGAACCTAAATATTAATATTGATAAAGAAGAGTGGGGCAAAATGGACCACTGGACTTGAAATGATTTTGAATTTTTTTCGGAGGGAAATACTGCTCGAAAAAATCTGAAAAAATTTGAGAACATGCTCTAATATGTCTTTATTGTTGATGAATTTTTTCATTTTTTTTTGTTGAGCCCTTGCCTATTAAAAAAATTCAGAATCCTTGGAATTTATCCTAAACACTGAAAAAAAAATTCTTATGGCAAAAATTTTTTTCTGTAAGAAAATTGTTCTTTTACAATTTTTATATCTTTATATGGTCAATTAAGGAACAAAGGGGCGTAAGTGTTATATATATATATATATAAAATAGCACTTACGTCCCTTTCTTTCTAAGGGAACATTTTTTTTTTTTAAATAAAAGCCCATTTTTATCCCTCAATTTTTCACCTTTTTTTTCCTAAAAAATGATAATTCTAAATAATTAAAAAAAAATTATTTATAATTTTTTTTTTCTTCTTCCAGACAATTTGAAGTTATTGTAATATACTGTGACACATTTATCGGCCTTATACCACTGAGTTTTGTACTTGGTTTTTACGTAGCATATGTAGCAGCACGATGGTGGCAACAATACATGGCAATACCTTGGCCAGACAAGTAAGCGTGCTTTATCACAAAAAATTTTCAACCCGAAAGATTAACAATTGTTAATGAAAAGAAAAAAAAAAGATTAACAATTACAATGGAAATTTTTATGAGGAAGTTAATTTGAAGTCCATGAAAAAAACTCATTAAAAAAGAAAAAAATAATTAAAATTATGATGAATCAATGTAATAAATCATTTTATTTCTAACTAGTTGACTTCAGTAAATTTTGTCATAAATTGACGGAAAAATAAGAATATTCAGGACAGTTTTCAATAAACAAGGGCTTATTTATTTGCATAAAGTGGCGTATGTAGCAATGTTGAATGATTGAAGAATAATAAATTTCATTCTCCACTATGTTATAATACGAAAATAGAATTTATAGGAAAATTCATTACTTTATTATTCGAGTAGACAATGGCTACAAACAAATTTTCTGAATTATTGAGGAGAATTGAGAAAATGAGAATTTTCCGCAAGGAAAATGATTATTTTTATGATTTTTTTGAAAAAAAAGGAGTTTTTAGGGGGAAGTGGGGGTAGAATGGGTTTTCTGATGAAATGGCTTGAGATGGATTTTTTTTGATAATTCCATCGAAAAGCTGAGGAAATTTTTGGTGAAAAACATGCGTCAAAATTTTTTTTTTCCTAATTTTTTGAAAATTTAATTTTTTTGGGAAAGAATTAGGAGTCAAACCCTTTTTATTTTCGATTTTTTTCGCTTTTTTGCGAATATCTCCAGTTCTATCAGTCTTAACGACTCGGAGTCGGTTTTAAATAAAAGGTGAGATCATTTCCCATCAATTTATGGGGTTTCGAAAGAAAAAATATCGATTTTTGAGGTACTTATGGGTCATTTTGTAAAAAAAGAGTTTTTTCGGTGTTAAGTACTTCAAATGTTGTTAAGTACTTCGAAAATCAATAATTTTTTTTCTAAACACCATAAATTGATGGGAAATGATCTCACCTTTCATTTAAGATCGACCCCAAGTCGCTACGACCAATAGAACCAGAGATATCCTCAAAAAAGTGAAAATTTTCAATTTCATAAAGGTTTAGACCCCTAATTTTCCCCTAAAAAGTCATATTTTCAAAAAAATTCACGAAAAATAAATGTTGACATATATTTTCTAAAGAAAATTTCCTCAGCTTTTCAATGGAGTCATCGAAAAAACTCTATTTTATACATTTTCACTCATTTCTCCCAATTTTCCTAATATATAACAGCGAAATTAAAATATGTCCTTTTTACACAGAGAAAAATGTTTTCTTAATTTAAGAATATGCAGTCACTTAATTTAAGAATATGCAGGTCACTTAAATTAAGTGACTTTCCTCACTTAAATCAAGTGACTTTTTCTTTCTTAGTTGAAGAAAGTAAAACGCACTTAAATCAAGTGAGTTTTCTCACTTAAATTAAGTTACTTTTCTCACTTAAATCAAGTAACTTTTTCTTTCTTAATTTAAGAAAGTAAAAGTCACTTAAATTAAGTGATTTTTCTCACTTGAATTAAGTAACTTTTCCTTTCTTAATTTAAGAAAGTAAAAGACACTTAAATCAAGTGACTTTTCTCACTTAAATCGAGTGACTTTTTCTTTCTTAGTTGAAGAGAGTAAAACTCACTTAAATCAAGTGACTTTTCTCACTTAAATCAAGTGACTTTTCTCACTTAAATCAAGTGACTTTTCTCACTCAAATCAAGTAACTTTTTCTTTCTTAATTTAAGAAAGTAAAACTCACTTAAATTAAGTGACTTTTCTCTCTTAATTTAAGTAAGTAAAAGTCACTTAAATTAAGTGACTTCTCTCACTTAAATCAAGTGACTTCTTCTTTCTTAATTTAAGTGACCTGCACATTCTTAAATTAAGAAAACATTTTTCTCTCTGTAATCTCTCCCAAAAACGATAAAATTAATTTCCCCAATTGCGCAAATATCATAAGCCATACCCTCTTAATCATAAAGTTTATTGTTTAAGAGTAATGCACTCAGTGGCACTGTACGTGACTGGTAATGATGATTATGGACGTATGCTAAGACGTTCATTAATGCGTTATCTCAATCTATCACTGATACTAGTACTGAGATCAATAAGTTCAGCTGTTAAAAGACGCTTTCCAACATTGGATCATGTTGTTGATTCTGGATTTATGACGTCACTGGAATTGGAGCTCTTTCAGTCTGTACCGAGCGTTGAATTTAACACTTACTGGATACCATGTACGTGGTTTATTAATTTACTTAAAGAAGCAAGACGCACGCACAGGCTGCCAGATGCTCAAGGACTCAAAATAATCATGGAGGTAAATGATGAACTATTTTTGAGGCAAAAAAAAGGAAATCATCAAACAATTCTACAATTCTTCTTTTTCTTTTTTTTCAGGAATTCAATGATTTTCGATCGAAATGCGGACTTTTGTGGAGCTATGATTGGGTGTCGATTCCACTTGTTTATACGCAAGTTGTTACACTAGCGACTTACAGCTTCTTTGTGGTTGCATTAATTGGCAGACAGTACATAGAAGGCGCGAAAAAGCCATTGCAGATGGAACTGGATCAATATCTACCGATTTTTACGATTCTTCAGTTTTTTTTCTACATGGGATTACTGAAGGTGATATGGATTGTCTTGAAGTAGTATCCCAGAGCATTTTCTGCATTTTCAATTTTTTTTATTTCTGTAATTTCCATCGAAAAAATTTTAATCACTTTCTTAATGAAAAATTTGGATTTTTAAATTTTTCATTAGTTTGAAAATTATTTTTTTTTTCTTAACAATTTTGATTACTATTGTAATTAAAAATTTGACTGATGAAATTTTATAATTCTTTTTCTTATTCGAAATTTTGATTCTTTCTTACTTATTAATTGATTGGAATAATTAATTTTATAATAAAATCAACGCTACTATGTTTAATCTTCCCAAATATAATCGTCTTTCAGACAAAAATTTTGAGTTGAGAGTGTTAACTAAATGTAACACAAATAAGAACTTATAATTTAATCCAATCTAAATGACGCTTATATGACATTTATAATTCAATTTAACTAATAAAAATGTTGATAAGTTTGATAAAGAAAATAATTATGAAATTCCATCAGTCAAATTTTAAATTACAATAGTAATCAAAATTGTTAAAAAAAAAATTAATTTTCGAACTAATGAAAAATTAAAAAATCCAAATTTTTCATTAAGGAAGTAATTAAAATTTTTTCGATGGAAATTACAAAAATAAAAAAAATTAAAAATTTGAATTTTTTTTTTGCTGATCTCTGCTGGAACAAACCAACAAATCCTCATTTTTTCCTACTCTGGGATACTATCTTCAAATAATTCGAATCATTGAAATGATCCTTTCTCTTTAATTTGCCCCAAGGTTGCAGAACAATTGATCAATCCCTTCGGCGATGACGACGAAGATTTCGAGTTAAATTGGCTCATCGATAGACACACCAAGGTCTCCTATTTAGGTGTCGACACACTGATGAACCGCTGTCCACCGCTGGTCAAAGACATTTACTGGGACTCGGAGGATCTAATACTTCCCTACACCGAGGCTGCAGCTGGATACAAAAGAAAGACGTATCGCGGTAGTGTTGCAAATATGATGTAAATATTGCTTGATTAATTTGCATGCGATTTTTATTGGAAGATTTTTAACAATTCGCCTTCGTTTCAGGGTTCCAGAGGAGAAACAAACAATGTTTCTTCCAGAAATAGCTGAGGACGAGGAGGAGGACAGCAGAGAAGCTGCAACACCGAGGACGTCTAGTGCAAGCTTAACAACACACTCAAATGACAGTCCAATTCATGCCAAACGGTAATTCTCTAGATCATTTGATTATTGAGGTAGTATCCCAGAGTACGGTCAATGACACAGGAAAAAATGATATTGCTTTGATGATATTTTTATCGAAGCAAATAAATGAATATCGCGGAACGTGAAATTCAGTAGTATTTTTTGAATTTCTCACTTTCGTTTCATTATTTAAAGGGATCTCGCAAACCGTTGGGTTTAGGAGAATTTGTCAAGAGACCTTTTTTGTAGAGAATTCAATTCTTCATCAAAAAGGTTTCTTCATAAATTCTCATGAACCCAATGGTTTTCGAGATCCTTTTGAAAATCGCGGAAAATTCCGTTTAAAACTGAAATACGCTTCAATAAAATTAATTTTTTTTTTTTAACAATTTTGATTACTATTGTAATTTAAAATTTGACTGATGGAATTTCATAATTATTTTCTTTATTAAACTTATTAACATTTTTATTAGTTAAATTGAATTATAAATGTCATACAAGCGTCATTTAGATTGAATTAAATTATAAGTTCTTATTTGTGTTACATTTAGTTAACACTCTCAACTCAAAATTTTTGTCTGAAAGACGATTATATTTGGGAAGATTAAACATAGTAGCGTTGATTTTATTATAAAATTAATTATTCCAATCAATTAATAAGTAAGAAAGAATCAAAATTTCGAATAAGAAAAAGAATTATAAAATTTCATCAGTCAAATTTTTAATTACAATAGTAATCAAAATTGTTAAAAAAAAAAATTAATTTTCAAACTAATGAAAAATTTAAAAATCCAAATTTTTCATTAACAAAGTAATTAAAATTTTTTCGATAAAAATTACAGAAATAAGAAAAATAAAAAATTAAAAATGCGAATTTTTTTTTACCGATCTCTGCTCAAATTTCCTGGGATACTACCTTAATCACTAATTCCATAAAAATCCTTAATCATTGATAAGTTATTACGTAACGTCATTTGCTTCAGCCAGATCAGCGGGACGCCTTCAGCAGCTCCAAAGATGTCACGAAACAATCCAGAGACGATTGTACAAATGGATCTGCAAGATTTATCTCCTGAGAATGAAGGGCAAGCCATTGGTGTAGCTGGAGCATCAAAAAGAGTCCATAAAGCAACGCCAAAATTGGACAAGAGGAAATTTTTACCATTTGCTAATAGATCCTCTCAATTGAACTTGCGACCATGGCCAAGTGCAACTAATTTAGAAGAGAGCACATTAACGTATTCCACTACAATGGAGAATGGTGAAAGTACTAATAGGAATTCATTGACGATACAGAGTCCACCGCCTTATATTACGATTCGTAGTGACTCGCAGGATGAACCCAGTGAAGATAGCCAGTGCTTTTTTAATGCAGCATTCTCCCAAGAGTGTTTGCAAGACTTCAACGATGTTAATTGCAGTATAAAGAACGTTTGTGATTCGCCTAGAGTCAAATCCACGTCGAAATTTCTCCTCAGACGTCAGAGCTCAGTTGGTGGCAGCAGTAAAAGAAGAAAAGGCATCAGATGGAAACGAACAATTGATTCTAATGTTAGTAGACGCAAAACTGTTGACTGTATTCCATCGGCGAGAAAAATCATCTCACAGACTAGCAGTACACCGGATTTGAAGAGCTTCACTGCTATTTGTGATAATAGAGATATTCTTTTACATAAACGTGCTATTTCGGAGGATAAAGATGATCGAACATAGATTTTGGAGAGTTTTTAAGTGCTAATCGTTGGTGGATTGTTACTTATGTTGAATTGGGTGAGGGGATTATTTATAAAAAAAAAAAATCAGGTTTATTCTAATATTTGAGATTTTTTCGAAATTCTTATGAAATTTTTACGAAATTTTTATGAAATTTTTATGAAATTCTCATGAAATTTCCATGAAATTTCCATGAAATTTCAATGAAATTCTAATGAAATTTTCATGAAATTTTTATGAAATTTTTATGAAATTTTCATGAAATTGTTATGAAATTTTTATGAAATTCTCATGAAATTTTTATGAAATTTTTATGAAATTTTTATGAAATTTTTATGAAATTTTTATGAAATTTTTATGAAATTTTTATGAAATTTTTATGAAATTATTATGAAATGTTCATGAAATTTGTCTGAAATTTTCATGAAACTTTTATGAAATTTTCCTGAATTTTCTATAAAACTTTTATAAAATTTTTATGAAATTTTTTTTCTCGAAATTATATCACTTTTAGTTTTAATTATTATTAAATGGAGGTATCTGGATTATTATAGAATTGTGTAATGTATATAATTGCAGCTAATTACTTTAGGGCATCTTTTTTTTTGTTTCGATGGTAATTTATTTATTTGAATAATCTGTAATTTTTATATTGTACTTTATTATTCAGTATTATTTAACTATACGTGCAATTATCCGTTAGTTTAATCAAACTGTTTCTTATCATCATCGGTGAGTTTTAATTGAATTGTAAATAGGTGAATTTAATTAAATTGTAAATAATGTAAATAATGTCGATTTGACAATAATTTGATGTTAATGACTTTTTCAATATCCTCATGAACAATTAGAATATTAACGTGAAACAATGAAAATGAATTCGGTAATTAATGTAAATGAGTGAGTAATTAAATATTAATTATAATTTATGATAGTAAAAAAAAAAAAATTATAATTTATGAGAAATATATATTTATAAAATTTCTTGATAAATAAGTTATCGAAAAGAGAAAAAAAAATAGGTACATAACAATTTTTTTTTCTTTAAAAATTCTCGGGCTTTCGGCGTACACTACAGGTTGTAATGAAATTCTTGCTCGATGGGTCGATCTGGAATTGAGAATATATTGAGAATGTAGGATATAACTGAGATTTTACAAATTTAATTATGGGCAATTTTGTGATCGATCTTTGCAAAATCGATTTTTTTTTTCTTAAAGGAAAATTGATGTTTTCGGGCGATTTTAAGAAAATTCTCGATTAATCGATTTTTTTTCTGGAAAAAAGAGATGAAAGATAGGATTTTAGGATTTTTTCAAACTAAAACTGTCGAAACGGAACTATCGAATGATATGCGAGATATCGCATCGATTAATCGAATATTTGAAATTTATCGATCGGAAGTTGAGATGATATTGCTTTTATTATTTTATTTATTTAACTGTAAATTAGAAGCGAGCCTTCATTAATATTCATTTTTTCCAAAAACAGCAGTCTCCGATCGATCATTTTCAAATCTTCGATTAATCGATGCGATACATCGCATTAATATCGATATATCCAATTGCATTCGATAGTTCCGCTTCACTAGACTTCCGTTTTAGTTCGAGTGGCCTAATCGATTTATCGATTTCCTCACTAAAATTTTTTTTTCCTTAAAAAAAATCGATTTTTAAACAATTGCATATTCCAAAGATCGATTCTTCCAGAATCGATCATTTCCAAAGATCTTCCATCACTTCATACCCATAAATGAACCATCAACCAACCATTTCCGATCGTGGACGGTATTCATATCCCTTCTGATAATCTGAAACGACCCTGAAAGACAAAAAAACCTCATAAAATCTCAATTTTTCCTTTTTTTCAAATCAAGATTACCTCTGATTGGCAGTACTACTGTAATATGAAGACGTTAGATCACTTCCGTCACTTTTATGAACATTCATTGCTTTAATATTTGCAGAACCTATTTGCGGACTTTTGAATATGGAAATTTTCGGATGATCGCTGTTTGCCGAGTCTGGAGATCTCGCATTAACTTCGCTTGTTATCGTAAAATTATTCTTTTCTGGCCACAATCTAGTTGTTGGAATATTTTGGGAATAGTAATGAGCTTCCTTATCACTCAAATTCTTATTTACACTAAAGTTTTTGTCATTTTTTAGGACGGTCTTCATTTTATCATTGTCATTGACGAAATGAACCCTATGGATGCCTTCTTTACTTCCATCAATATATTGCAGATTTCGTTTGAAGAACATTTCGCTTTTTCTAATTGTTGTTCCTCCTTCGTTGCATTGTCCGAATAATTGACTCTGATATTCCTCGACATCCTTTTCATTCGGAATTTTTGGATCATCGGACATCGAATGTGCAGCTTGCAAACGCTTCTTCAAGGCTCCAATACTCTCGCACAATTTCAGAGGCAATTCCATTATATTTTTATTATCAAAATTACTGAATCTTAATTCGTTGGACAAGTGACTTATATTCTGCTTCATTGCTTCTATTTTGTTCTGAAGTGATTCTCTTTCTCTGACTCTATCACTTAAGTTCTCGTCTAATGCTCGGTTTGAAGAGATGCAGGATTTGAATTCATGCCGAAGATTTGTTATGGTTTCTTCTAATTTTTGCTTATCTTTTCCGCATTTTGTTATTTCTTTCTGGAGAAATGATAGTTGGTTGAGGATTTCACTCTCGTGCTTCAATTCTTTCATCTCGGTTTGAATTTTGAGGGCTGTTTCTTCGGCTTCTTTTAGACGGTTTTCGATTCGGGAGTTTTCTTCTTTTAGGAGGCTTATTCTTTCGTCTTTTTCTTTTAATTCGATTGCTGAAGTATTTACTCGGCATGATAAGGTATCTCTTTGAGTTTCTAGTTCGATTATTTGTTGGTTCTTTTGGCTTAATTCGCCGGTTAGATTCTGAATTTTGTTTGTTAAGTTGTAGTGCTCTTTGTGCAATTCGATGAATCTGGGGGGGAATTGGTTATTATTAGGTTGATAATTTGTTTGAGGTAGTGTCCCAGAGTAGGAGTCAATAAAACAGGAGAAAATGAGGATTTTTAGGTTTTTTTTCAATTAATTGCTGTTAATTCGGGGAAAATGTGCCTTAATTTACCCGAAAAAGTGATTAAATTATTCGAAAGTCATATCTTCAGCTTGTGAATATAACTTTTTTTTGTTTCTCGAATTTTTTTTAACATTACTAATCTCCTATGATATTGCTTTGATGATATTTTCATGAAAGCAAATAAATGAATATCGCGAAACGCGAAATTCAGTAGTATTTTTTCAATTTTTCACTTTCGTTTCATTCTTTGAAAGGATCTCGCAAACCGTTGGGTTTAGGAGAATCGGTCAGGAGACCTTTTTTGTAGAGAATTCAATTCTTCATAAAAAAGGTCTCTTCATAAATTCTCCTAAACCCAATGGTTTTCGAGATCCTTTTGAAAATCGCGGAAAATTCCGTTTAAAACTGAAACACGCTTCAATACATTTTCTCAAATTTTTGAGGTAGTCTCCTGAAGTACGGTTAATAAAACAGGGAAAAATGAGGATTTTCAGGCTTGTTTCCAATTAATTGCTATTAATTCGGGGGAAATGTGCTTTAATTTACCCGGAAAAATCGATTAAACTATTCGAAAGTCATATCTTCAGCTTGTGAATATATTTTTTTTCTCTCGAATTTTTTTTTGCATCAATCTCCTATCACATGCATGAGATAGAGAGAGAGGCAAATAGTTACGACTACCTTCTAATTAAAATTTCTCAATAACTATACGGTGAATTGAATATTTTTTTCTTCTATTATTTAGTTAAAATGCTGTTCTCTTCGCCAATTGTTTTTAAATAATGGATCAACCCTGTGGTTTTTTAGTAATTTCGTTATTTCCGTCTGATTTAGGGCGTTTCATCCCCACCACTGCTATTTTCAGTAACTTTGATAATTCAATTGTGTTTTTCACTTCCATGTTTGTGAACTATTATGTAGGGATCATGGGACGTTGGAAAAAAAATTAATTTAACAATACTAATTAATTGTCAAATGAACGACGTTTCGCCTGCTTTATTGAGGCTTTCTCAGGTTCTAGAAATCATAATAATACAAAATTCATCATTAAAAATTGAAGTTAAAATTGAAAATAACATTAACATACTGGTGAATATGCACGTTGTTCAATAAAACGTTAGTAACAACTGTTTTCTTCTATCTTTGTCTACTTTTTCTTATTCACACATCTCATAAACTTCACGGACAAAAATTATGAAAAAATTCAGAAAAACGTAAAAAAATATCATCTTTGATACTGCATCAAAAAAGCAAGGGGTCAACTATACTCAAATTCACTGGGATACTACCTTAAGTACTAAAGAAAATAACGAAATTAAGTCTGACTTCAATTCCATTTGACTCGTTGATCTCTTCAACTCATCAATCAACGAATTATTATTCTCAAATTTGTCTTTAGCTTCGCGCAATTCTCTCAATTCCTCCGATTGAATCTCAAGAATTCTCTGCAATTCTTCGTAACGATTTTCATACAATTTCTCATCATTTGTCTTCTTCTCCACCTGATCTTTCAATTCTTTTATTGTATCCATGAGCTCCGTTTTTATCTGTTCTATTTCATTACTACCTCTGTTGAAACCATCACCACCACCAAATCGAAATGCTAAATCCAAAAAAAATAATGAATTTACGACAGTAAAAAAAAATCAAAATTATTGTCACCTTAGGAACAAAAGGGCTTAAGTGCTGTGCATAAGAATAGCACTTAAAAATGAAAAGGCGTAAGTGCTGTTTATAAGAATAGTACTTACGCCCCTTTGTTTCTAATCCGCAAATATATGTGTTTTTTTGGGTATTGGCGGGAATTTTGAAGAATAATTACCTTCGAATGTATCAAAAAATTCTCCAAATTTCGTAACCGATTGCCTTAGACACTGTGCCAAGGCCTTATCAAGATTTTCATCAGTTACATCACTCTGTTTAATCAATTTTTCATGATAAATTTTATCCTCAAAATCTTTCAGCATCGATGACACGCGATCCTTGTATTCATCAATTTTCATATTTTTACTCTTAATTTCTCCTTTAAGACTGTCAATAACTCGTTTTAAATCAGCCTAATTGATAAAAATAAATACAATTATTGTCCAATCATTAAAATTAAAATATAATATTAATTAATCAATTGGGGGGGGGGGGGGGGGGGGGTGGACATGTAGAAAGAGCTATATATGGAAAATAGAGGGGGGGGGGGATGAACAAAATATAAAAGGCTGAAAAGATGCATATATATATATATGTGCTAAATTTTAAAAAAAGTATATTTTAATTAATAAATTCGAAGAAAAATCACTTGTCGATTTTGATTTTCGTTGCACATTCGATCCATCAATTTTGACAATTTCGAAACTTCCTCCTCACGCTCCAAACACTCAATTTGAAGGTGTTTCTCAGATGTTATCAATTCGTGTCTCTCACGCACCAATTTTCTTATTCCATTTATACTCGCATCCAATTCAACGGAATTGAGTAATTTAAATATTTCATCGAGTGTTCTCTAAGAAGATAAAGATAATCAATCGAAGCTCAAGTAAAAATTGAAAATTATCGTCTTAGAAACAAAATGGCCTAAGTACTATGCTTATACATATCACTTTCGCCAATCGATCGATTTTTTTTCTCAAAAACCGATTTTATCGGGCGATTTAAAGGGAAAAAAAACTCGATTTTTTTATCTTTTTTTGGAAGAATCGATTGAAATAAAATAATCGATTGATATGCGATATCTCGAAATTGATGCGAGATATCGCATCGATTAATCGAATATTTGAAATTAATCGATTGGGAATTAATGTTAATTGTTTTTTTAAAATTCAAGTCATTTTTAAATCGATTCATCAATTTTCTCATTCTGATGTTTTCCTTTGAAAAAATCGTATTTTCTAAAGATCGATTCTTGGAAAATCGATTTTTTTTGAAGATCATTACTCACATTCAAACTATCTCTCTCGGCGCGTAAGTCCTCGTTATAATTAATATGACGCGATTTTTCGAGTTCTTGGGACAATTCTGAGCACTGATATCTCTTTTCCTCCAATTTTGTCTTCAATTGGTCAATCAAATTTTTTCCATCCGAAATCTTAATGATTTATGAGAAAATATTCATTAAAGAAATTCGTAAATTTTAATTAATTAAAATTAATTACTTTTTTGTACTCTTCAATTGCAGATTTTCGTTCTGTCATCGCTTGCTTCAATTGTCGTTGAATATTCTATTATTTAATTAATCATTATTCAATTAAAAAATTAATTTAAAAAATATTCTCAAATAAGTCAAATGAATTGTTACCTTAGAAACAAAGAGGCGTAAGTCCTATGGACACTGAGAAAAAAATAATGGTAAAAACTATAAAATATTTTCTTAAAATAATTTTTAAAAAACTGTTGAATTAACTAAATTTAGTTAATTCCACCAAATTAATCTGTTTGAATTGACGAAATTCAGTAAATTCAATAATTTTTTCTAATTATTTCAAAAAAATATTTGCTAAGGACCATTTGCCTCAATATTTTACTGTTTTACCACTATTTTTTTCTCAGTGTATGAGCATAAAAGAGTACTTACGCCCTTTTGCCTCTAAAATCAACGAAATTCATTAAATTCATTAATTTTATTACCAGAGTGTGATCCTGTAAATTTTTGATAACAATTTCTCGATTTTTCAACTCTGTTTGAAAATTTCTGATCATCTCTTTTAATTCCTCAACTTCTGCTTTTTTCACCTGAGAAAAATACTTTTATTCATTTTTTATTCAAAATGCTAAAGAATTTAAATAAATTTAATTCAACCAACACCCAAATCATTTTCCAATGCTATTATCATAGATTCATTTTTAATTATCCTCGTACGTTCTGAATCAAGTGTCTCAGTTTCCATCGTTTGACTATTGAAACTTCTGTTTGATAATGTAACTTCATCATCCATTGTCACTGAGTTAGATGGAACTTGGCTAATTTCATCGCTGTCATAGGCTTGATTGTCCTGGGACTTTGGAGGATTCAGTCGAGTTTTAACGAAATTAGTCATTTTTCATTATTAACATGAAAGTAATAAATAAATTAAAAAAATGGAATTAATAATTGAATTTATTTCTATGTAGTAATTAATTAATTAAATAAATATCATGAAAGATTGGAAAGTTGTAAATTCAATACTAAAATATTGTCAATTCGCGAATTGAAAAAAAAATGACAATTTAATCTCAAATTTTGAAATTTTTGAGAAATCTTGATTTTTTCTATGCCATATATCTATTATTATATGCATATAATAATATGCATTTAATATATTATATATATATTATATGCATATTATTTCATATTCATCAAGAAACATCTTTATTTCACAATACTGTGAACATAAAAATTTTGTAATTTATTAATTGATGAGATTAAAAAAAAAAAAAAAATTAATTGATGAGATGAGAATTAATGAATGACTCACGAGACTTTCGGTGGATGTGAAGCGAGAATAAGTGTTTAAATTAGACTCATGATCGACAGTAAATTCTGATTCTTCGGAAATGAATGTTCTTGAATTTTCCTCGTTAACGTCAAGTTCGTAGCTTTTATCGTCGATTTCTACGATCTCGTCGTCATTGAATATTGTTTGTCCGGTCTGAAATAATATGGGGAAAAGATGGGGTAAAACGGAGATGTGTTAGTTGAAATTGATGGAAATATTGGAGATAGGTTTTTTCTGATGATTCCATCGAAAAGCTGAGGAAATTTGCCATGAAAATCATATGTCAGAAGTTATTTCTTTGAATTTTTCAAAAATTCCATTTTTTGCTCAAGATTTGAAGGTGAAATCCTTCTGTTTTTGAAAAATTTCAGGTTTTCGGGAATATCTCTGGTTCTATTGGTCGTAGCGATCTGGGGTTGACCTTGAATGAAAGGTGAGCTCATTTACCATAGATTTATGTGGTTCAAAAAAAAATTATCAATTTTTCAAGTACTTTTAGGACAAAAACTGATTTTCAGAAAATGGCCTATAAGTATTTGAAAAATTGATTTTAAAAAATTTGAACCACATAAATCGATGAAAAATGAGCTCACCTTTCATTTGAGATCAGCCCCAGGTCGCTACGAACAACAGAACCGGAGATATCCCCGAAAAAGTGAAATTTTTCGATTTTCGAAAGAATCACCCCTTCAAAACTCGTCCAAAAAAGCAAAAATTTTCCAAAAATTGAAAATAAAATGATTTCAACACATGTTTTCCACCTAAAATTTCCGCAGCTTTCCAACAAAATCATCAAAAAATCTCTATCTCCAACCCTTCAATTAAAATTCCCATTTTACCCCACCTCCCCCTATTTTCATTAAACCATGAAACTAATTAATTAATTAACGTACTTTAAAATTTAACAGTTGTTGTTTTTGTTTCGGACTCAATTTTAGAGATCTATATCGCTCCAGTTCTTCTCGCAGAAGCACCAGTTCTGATTGTGTACTCCAATCATTTATTATCTCAATCAAATAATCAATTGGAACGATTTTCCCAACCTGAGGAGCATTCACAAAAAAAACCCTTTAATTTTTGGAGTTTTTCTCATTTTTTTTTAAATTTATTTTTTGAATTTTTCTTATTTTTTTTTTAAATCAAGTTTTTGAATTTTTTTTTTTTTTTTTGAATCAATGTTTGGAGTTTTTCTCATTTTTTTCAAAATTAATTTTTGGAGTTTTTTCTTATTTTTTTTTAAATTAATTTTTTTTTAAATTTAAATTTTGGAGTCAACCCCTTTTTTCTAAAAAAAAAATACTCACACTTGGATTTTCCGTGACATCCCGAAAATATCGAAAAGTCTCCAATTGCTTCGGACTCCATGCTCTTATATCCAAAAAAGAATCATACATTTTTAATTTGTGTCCCGATCTAACTTGTGCAATTTCCTCATCGCGTATCAAAAATTTTTCCGTTTTAAATCGTTGAGGCAAAAAAATACGTTCACCATACTCAGCGTAAGACATTTCATTGATATTATTAATTAATAAATCGTCGAAAAAGCCCAATTAATTAAAAGTCCTTTTTGTTTCAAACCAGAAATAGAGAAATATGGAAATTTTATTGATTAATTAACCTCGAAAGTGATAAACGGTTAATCCATGATAATTAAATCTTTTAATAAATAAAAAAAAATGAAAGAAAATTTTCATTTCAATGTTCTCGACATTCGAATTTTTTACTTTTTTTGAAATCAAAAAAAGGAAACAGTTGACATTACCGACATTATTATGACAATTAGCGACATCTGTCTTGCTCGATCGATAAAAAATCATTTTTTACCGTCCTAGGGAATTTTTTTAAGGAAAATTCCGATTTTCTTGAATTTATAATCAATTAAAGTCTATTAAAAACGTTTAAAAATCGTTTAAAAATATTTTTAATAATTTTTTTTAAGTGTTTTTCATTTTTCAATCTATTTTGTTATTCCTGTCACTTTCTCTGACATTAAAAAAAAAAAAAAAAACGTGTTTTCCTTTTCCGGATTTTGACAGCACTGCTTTAGTTGTCATTTTGAACTCGATACATCCGGTTATTTCAATCTGGCATTTGTCAGAAAAGTAAACAGGTCCTTTTAAAAATCCATTATAATCGAATTAAACAGATAATTATCTATTATTAAAATTAATTATTATTCGACCTAATTTTTATCGTCTAAAATCGATAATTATAATTAAAAACCAAAAAAATCCGAATTTTTCATGAAAATGGAGAGATAAAAAAAGCGAAGAAATGGATCCAGAAATAGGTGAGTTTTGAATAATATTTCACCAATGAATGAATTGAATTTTTCCCGCCTCAAAACCAAAAGGGCGAAAGTACTAATGCTTATACATAGCACTTACGCCCTTTTCCCCCCTTTTTTTAAATGTAGATTTATATCATGAAAACACAAAGTCCACGAAGTTTTGAATAACTTGCTGACAGTAAAGCAAACAGACATTGAAATAAATTTTATTCGCAACTGACACTGGGCTCTCGCAGTTTCATTTTGTCACGTGATTCCATAAATATCAGATAGTTTCTTCTTCGGTTTTTTTTTCTTTAGGAGTCAGGCTTCAACATCAAACGTTTGCAATTTTTTCAATTCAATTTAATATTGTGGTTGCACCAGTTTCTGACACTTTTGAGGTAATTTCTGATAGAAGTAATTGAAGGCAACAATTATTTGTTTATTTAATGGAATTTAATTAAATTATATTATTATTATAATTAATTATTATTAATTTCATTAATTTTATTAATTATTATTATATAATATTAATTATATTTAATTTATAATATTATTATATTATCTTTTTTTCCTTTTTCGCCTTTTTTTTTAATAATGTGATATAATAATTTAAAAAATAGTTTTAAATAATATTATAATATGATTTAAAAGAGAATATAAAGGGAAGTATAACTGATAAAGGCAAAAAGAGGAATGTAAAAGATAAAATATGTAACATTAAGGATAATTGGAAGGTAAAATCGAAAAAAAAAGTTAAATTTTTGTATAAAATCGTTAATAACAATTTACACAAGATGAAATTCTCAAATCTAATTCAGTGAATCTGTAGAGAATGTCATAAGAAGTTAAATAAGCCCGCAAAACAAAAAATTCATTGAAAATTGACAAAATTTCATTATTTTTTACATTTTTTCCAATTTTTCAAGATTCAAAAAAATACAAAAAATAATGAAAATTCTTCAATTTTCAACTAATTTTTCGATTCTATGGCTATTTTTATTTTTTATTTCATTTTTCACAGATTCACTGAATCAGATTTGAGAATTTCATCTTGTATAAATTGTTATTAACGATTTTATACAAAAATTCAACTTTTTTTCCGATTGTACCTTCCAATCATCCTTAAAAATAATTGAGAAATTTAAAAAATTTTCAATTATTAGGACACTGTCAGAAACTGGGACCAACTCATTAATTCCATTATTTTCCACTTTTTTTTATTCTCCATTTGCATTTTTTTTTTTAAATTGTCAGGACAAATTCTCTCATTATAGCAGTGAATATCCGAGTAGTGTGTGATGTGTTTGATCGAATAGCACAGAGGCCAGTTTGTGTGTTCTAAAATTGTCCTGACCGATCAGGAATGCCCTGACCTTTGTGATTGGCGTCCCGAATTATTTTCATCTTCTTTTTATCGAGACGATTGAAAATATTTTAGATGAACAATGCAAAAAGACAAATTATCTGAATGCACTTAGAAAGAAAAAAAATCAATTGAAATTTAATTATTTAAATCCTCATATTTTATTTTATCTTATAATAAAATAAAATGATTTTTTGCAAAAAAAAGGCATTCATTCATTCTAAATCATGAATAAATTAATGAATGAGATGTCTTTCCATTTTATTTTCGTGAAAAAAAAAATGAAACAACCGAGAAATTATTGGCACTCAACTGTGACATATCAATTATCTTGAAAATATCAAATGTATATTTTTTTTTATAATTTATTTATAAAACGTCGTGTGAAAAATGAAGTTTTTCTGACAGCTTAATGTATTTTTAAATGTGAATATATTCAGTCACATTCAGAAACAGAGATAATTTTCAAACTTTTTTTCTTTTTTTTTTCTTTTTTTTTCTTCTTCTTGTACTCGTATCTTTTTCCGGTAATCACCTTACGACTCTTCTTCTAGTCTCTCTCGTACTTCTAAGTTTAGAGACTCACCATTGCTTCTTCAATGCGACACTACTCAAGAAAGTATTCATAGCCAGTTTCTAATTCCACATAGAATAGTTAGACATATCCTCAAATAAATTGTGGCAAAAGGAGGAAAAAAAAAGCAAGTGGATAATAGTATTGCTTTCCAACTGATATAGCTTTTTCTGCTGATGCTTTAGCAATGTGCTTTCGAATGGAAGTGATGCAACTTTTTTCAAACCATCATCAAAATATCAAATTTTGGAAAAATTCATTGAAACGCCAATAACGCGAGAACTAATCATGCAAATAAGCTCAAAATTTACAGGCATCTAACTGATACAATTCTCCAGATAATATATGAGTATAAATAACATCAGTTGAATAGTTTCCAGAAATTCCATTAAAAACTGATTTTCGAAAAATGGACATAGGAGAATGTGGGGCAAAATGGACATTGTAATGAAACAGTGGGAGATAGATTTTTTTTAATGATTCCATCAGAAAGCTGAGGAAATTTTAGTTAAGAAACATGTGCCAGAATTAATTTTTTTCAATTTTTTGAGAATTCGATTTTCTCTGGCACTTTTGAGGGATAAAAGCCTTTCGATTTTTAAGCAAATTCAGTTTTTTGGAAATATCTCTGGTTCTATTGATCGTAGTGACCTGCGACCGATTTTAAATGAAAGGTGAGATCATTTCTCATCGATTTATGGGGTTTTGAATTTAAAAATATCGATTTTTCAGATAGTTATGGGGATTTATGTGAAAAATTATGATCATCGGTTTTCGTCCTATAACTATGTAAAAAATCGATATTTTTGAATCCAAGATCCCATAAATCGATGGGAAATGATCTCACCTTTCATTTAAAATCGGTTCCAGGTCGCTACGACCAATAGAACCAGAGATATTTCAAAAAAACTGAATTTACTCAAAAATCGAAAGGCTTTACGCCTCAAAAATTCAAAAAAAAATCGAATTTTCAAAAAATTGAAAAAAATTCATTCTGGCACATTTTTTTCGACTAAAATTTTCTCAGCTTTTCGATGAGATCATTAAAAAAAATCCATCTCCAATATTTTCATCCATTTAAAGATTTTTTCATAATATATGCATAAAAATTCAAATGTGTCCATTTTACCCCCTATGTCCGTATTACCCCACTTTCCCCTATATATCAAAGGGTATCGATCGGATTCTCTTCAAATAAAGCTTAAAAAATAGACTTCGTCGAGAGGAAGTTTTCCACAAAATATGAAATTTTCCTATAAAACCATTCTGCTGTAATTGAGACTTTTAAGCACACACAGACATACACACACACACACAGACATGCGCTAAAAATATGATTTTCTCTCTATTTAGATCATTTTAGGTATCTTTTATTTAAAAAAATTACAATCGAAAATTCTGATGATTACATAGCTTCAATTCGCAAGCAAAGAACAATAATTTTTTACTTAGAAAAATATGTGAAATATTTAAATACACACTATTTTATCAATTTCCGGTATAGATTCTTCGAGTTTATTTCTTTCTTATTTTTTTTATGCATTAATATGATTCTTTAGTGGAAGGATTTTTTAATCTTACTGATACTATTTTATCACTTATTGTGTATGTATATGTGTGTGTGTCTGTCTGTTTACTAAAAACGCACCTACAAATAAATATATCTGGGAAATAATATTTCAGGTACATGAAGAATACACATAAAATATACCTTTCTCATATCTACCCTCTCTCACTGCAGTGGTAACTGTGCAAACGTTTCTTCGTTGCATGGGCTATAACACGATAACCCATGAAAATATTAGTTTACTTCAAAGAAGAAGAAAAAAGAAAAATATCGGTAAATTCAGTGAATTTTTTTCGTGGATATTCCGAAAAATTTGAGAAAAAAACAGATTAAAATTATTTGATTTTATGAAAAAAAAATTTCTATGATTATAAATATCTTGAAAATAAATAAATAAATATTTCAACAAGGTTACGGAATAAAAAACAGAGAATTTATCGTATTTTACAAATGGAACGAGCTTTGGCCCATCTTCAAATACTTTTTCCGGATATTTTATATTGTCATCTTAGAAACAAAAGGACGTAAGTGATTATACATATACATGGCACTTACGCCCCTTTATTGGTTGAAATTGTATTCTCATATATATATATATAGCACCTACGCCCTTTAGTTTCTTAGGTAAAGTGACTATATATACCGTCACCTTAGAAATAAAAGGGCGTAAGTGTTATGTATAGGTGCAAATAAGTTTAAATTTTATTCAACTATATATAGGTATATATATCATCACCTTAGAACCAAAGAGGCGTAAGTGCTGAGTATAAGCATAGCACTTACGTCCCTTTGTTTCTAAGGCGACGAATATACATATATATATAGTTCAATACAATTTTAACTCATTTGTGATAACTCAGATTAGATCAGCAAAAAAAAATTTCGCATTTTTAATTTTTTAATTTTTTTTATTTCTGTAATTTCGATCGAAAAAATTTTAATTACTCTCTTAATGAAAAATTTGGATTTTCAAATTTTTCGTTAGTTTGAAAATTAATTTTTTTTTTTCACTATTTTGATTACTATTGTAATTTAAAATTTGACTGATGGAATTTCATAATTATTTTCTTTATTAAACTTATTAACATTTTTATTAGTTAAATTGAATTATAAATGTCATATAAGCGTCATTTAGATTGGATTAAATTATAAGTTCTTATTTGTGTTACATTTAGTTAAAACTCTCAACTCAAAATTTTTGTCTGAAAGACGATTATATTTGGGAAGATTAAACATAGTAGCGTTGATTTTATTATAAAATTAATTATTCCAATCAATTAATAAGTAAGAAAGAATCAAAATTTCGAATAAGAAAAAGAATTATAAAATTTCATCAGTCAAATTTTTAATTACAATAGTAATCAAAATTGTTAAAAAAAAAATTAATTTTCAAACTAATGAAAAATTTAAAAATCCAAATTTTTAATTAAGAAAGTAATTAAAATTTTTTCGATGGAAATTACAGAAATAAAAAAAATTCAAAAATTAAAAATGCAAATTTTTTTCTTGCCGATCTCTGGTGGTCGCCTTTTTTTTCCTTTTTTTTCTTGTCTCACGAGAGACAAACGAGAGAAAACCACTTGACGTGAATGATCTAACTAGTGCGCAAACTCTTAACTCGACCCGAAATCAGTTTAACTAAAATAGTTTAAAAAAATAAAAAAAAAAACTATGAATTTTTTATTGCAAGGGTATTTAGCATGACGATGCTAATAAACGCTGTTCATGACGTAGACGTAGGCAAGAAGTGAGTGAAAATAAAGAGGAGGAAGGGGGGGGGGGAGGGGGAGGGATTGAGGTGATTTTCAATAGTACATTGAATTAGTCGAGTGAATGAATTGCGATTTTTTTCCTTTTTTTTTCATCAATTTTAGAAATATCATTAAAGTTTTTTTTTGGATTATTTAGAGTAATAAAAAAAACATAGTTCACGAGACTGAAGCCACATGACTCATTTACTTGTGTGTTGCATTGGCAGAGACACGTAGATACCTATTTTAGTTTTCCTTAGGCCAACTTGTCTCTTTAATTGTATGTGTATGTGTGTGTTTGGATGTGTGTGAGAACGTTTGCAAGTGCATGAGATGTGCTTTAGTTAGAATAACAGAGACACAGTACAAAACGCATTACAAGAGTGTGTAATGCAGGTCGCGGTTGTCCTCCGGTGATGCAAAAAGAATGAAAGGTGATAGGGTAGAATGGTGCAGTAAGCACAGGCATGGCTTCATAGCAGACACAACTGTCTTTGTAACGTTTGTGTGTGTATGTGTGCACAAAAACTTTTACGCTAATCTTAGCGACAGAGAGTCGCTAGAGTGATGCCTTTGAGCAATGAATTTCGTTGCGATAGTTTGATTTTTTTTTTTGGGGGGCTTTTTTCTGGATGGATTGGACGGTTCGTGGGGAATTTTATGGTAATTGGAGGAAGCCGAGGGAAGTGGGGCAAAATGGACCAGGTTTTTTTTTAGGATAAAAGCTTTCATTGAGGAGATTTCGAAAAAATCCAGCGAGAATTTTGACATTTTTTAGTATTTTCTTGAATTTTTTTCAGAATTTTTGATAAAAATCCTTGGATCATTTTTCTATGGGGTCCATTCTGCCCCAGTTTTCGTTACTAGATCAAGATAGTATCCCACGGAACTCGAATACAGTTCAATCCCTTATTTTTTTGATGCCGCATCGAAGATGATATATTTTTACGTTTTTCTGAATTTTTTCATAATTTTTGACCATACAGTTTATGAGATATGAATTATCAAATGTATGTAAATAAGAACAAGTAGGGAAAGACAGAAGAAAACTATTGTTACTAACGTTTTATTGAACAACGTGCATATTCACCAGTATTTTAATGTTATTTTCAATTTTAACTTCAATTTTTAATGATGAATTTTGTATTATTATGATTTCTAGAACCTGAGAAAGCCTCAATAAAGCAGGCGAAACGTCGTTCATTTGACAATTAATTAGTATTGTTAAATTAATTTTTTTTCCAACGTCCCATGATCCCTACATAATAATTCACAAACATGGAAATGAAAAACACAATTGAATTATCAAAGTTACTGAAAATAGCGGTGATGGAGATGAAACGCCCTAAATCGGACGGAAATAACGAAATTACTAAAAAACCACAGGGTTGACCCATTATTTAAAAACAATTGGCGAAGAGAACAGCATTTTAACTAAATAATAGAAGAAAAAAATATTCAATTCACCGTATAGTTATTGAGAAATTTTAATTAGAAGGTAGTCGTAACTATTTGCCTCTCTCTCTATCTCATGCATGTGATAGGAGATTGATGCAAAAAAAAATTCGAGAGAAAAAAAATATATTCACAAGCTGAAGATATGACTTTCGAATAGTTTAATCACTTTTTTCGGGTTAATTAAAGCACATTTTCTCTGAATTAACAGGGATTAATTGGAAACTAACCTAAAAATCCTCATTTTCTTCTGTTTTATCGACCGTACTCTGACATTACTATCTTAATCTGGAAAAATGATAAATTAGAGGGAGGGGGGGGGGGGATTTATTCTAGTCATTCTGTCAAAAACTTCTTCACCAATTCTACTTATCAGGGAAGGTACACTAAAAAACTCTACTCTTCCTCTCGACTTGTACTAAATTAAAATGAATATACAATCTGGCGACAGCCCGGTGCACATCGATAAGATAACAAGAATAGTGGCATTTTTCCTCCTTTTTTTTTCTTCTTCTTCTTCTTCTTCTTTTTCTCAAGAACTTTGAAGAAAAAAAAATAAGGTAACTTTAACCATCAAGCTGTCATATACTCAAACATAAGTGGGATATTGTCACTGCTTATAGCACAAATGATTTATCATTGAATCAGTACTGAACCACGTGTTTTTATCTAGAAAATCACGTTTTTGATTATTATAATCAAAATCAGATAAAAATCCTCAAATCAAAGAGATTTCTCTTTTTCTTCCTATTTTTCAACTTCAATTTTTCTCGAATCAAATTCGATCAATTGAAAAATTCAATCAATTTCGATCGAATAAATTCATCCTTCACATTTTTTTTGAAGGTAAAAAGCTGAATAAATTTAGAAACATGACAGATAAAGAGATTTTTTTTAAAAATCCAAAGAAATCAATGTTCCGTATTATTCAAAAAATTAATTACCGAATTAAACAGAATAAATAAGAAAAAAATTATTATAAAAAACATGTTAAAGAAGTTTATTTTAATCAAATAAAGCATTCTTCTGGATGTAACCTGCCACTATCATGGTAAATGTTTCTACAAACTGATAAGACATTTTTGTAGATGCTGGCATCGGTTAATGAACTCTTTCGCCTGTCGCAAAAAAAAGCATAATTCTTCTCTTTTTTTTTTTGCATTTTTTTCGAAACCATATTTCTTATTTTTTTTTGGCAACACTTCAAGGTCCACATAATACTTCAAACTTTCCTTATTACTGGATTGTAATCTAGATCTTCTGATAAAAATTCTTCATCTAATTTTATCGATAGTCATAAACTAGTGATTTTTTTTTCTACTGATAATTCAAAATTTCCTTTATCGTCCGAGAAATGAAAAGAGGACAAGAGGAAATGAAAAGTCGAAAAAAAAATCGAATGAACTGGGTATTGATTGAGTTACGGAGATTTAAAGGAGCGTAGGAGAATTATTCCTATCACCCCAATGGCCCCATAATACTTACTTATCAAACTGCTTGTAAGGGTCATGAAAACCGACCTATGATAAATATATACCAAATGCCTCTGACTTGATCTTTAATAATCTACTGGTTTATGGGTCCTTACGCAGTGTCAAATTACGAAAGTCATTAATGTCTTACGGATGTCAGGACTATTTTTGTATTTTTTTGGAAATTTCGATAGAATACTTGAAGATAAATTTTTTTCCATATGGATTGTAAAATCGAAAATTTTTCTGTTTTTTTTAAAGACTTTAAGAAATTTATTAATATATTGTTGCCTTAGAAACAAAGGGGCGTAAGTGCTATGCTTATACATAGCTTTAACTCTAAAGAAATGATATATATACATATATGTATGTATGTATATATACAACTACAGTCAATTGATACAAACTTACATTGAGCAAAAAAAAAAAGTTGTAAAAATGGAAAAATGAATTATTTGTTAAGGACTATTGTTGCAATAATCCTTAACAAATAATTTTTTTCAACAATCAAAAAAATCGTCTTTTTTAATGAAATTGTCAAATTTAACAAATTTTTGAGGACTTCAAAAAAAAATTTGTTGAGGACTATTGATACAATTGACTAAGTCATTTTTCATTATTACTGTTTTTTTTTTGCTTAGTGTACAATTATGTGATATATGTATTTCACATAAATTTAATTGATGATTATTAGTATATTACGTTACAAGTCGTGGGAGGGATGTTTTGACGATTGTGAGGTTTACATCATATCAAGAGGCGAAGCCGAGTCGATGGCAAATGATCTCACTTTTCATTTGAGACTAACCCCAAGTCGTTACGACCAATAAAGACATGAAAAATCCTCAAAAGATTGATTTTTTTCGATTTTTGAAAGGAAAAAAAGAAAAAAAATTCCAAAGATTCTCAAAAAAAAAAATTGAAACTCTCATTTCCACTTCAAATTTGCTCATTTTTTCAATGAAATCATCAAAAAGAACCTATTTCGAACATTTCCACTATTATCGAGCTAAAAATGACGAAATTTCCCCATTTCCCTGAACTTTAAGCTCATAAAAACGAATTTTTTCCATTTCCAGATCAATTCACCTATTCCCCTACATTTCCACGTCTCAAAATAACGAAATAACAATTTTTTTTAAAATAAATCTTTCTCAGAAATAGTGTAGAGTCGGATATAACTGTCCGGATGTATATTATGACCTTCGTAACCTCGATTTTTCTTCGCATAAATCAAGGACTAAAAAAAAAATACATAGAGTAAATTGCATATACAACTCTAGTAAAAACGATTATTGTATACATAAGTACTGTACAATTGTGTTGAATGAGTAGAAAATAAGTGTAAACGTGTTTGCGGTGGTTATAGCAGGTAGTTTGTATTCGCCATGAAACGTCCAACCGACTAACGTGGAAAACAAGTGGCTTCCGCTGGCTTTCGTGGGCGTTGCTTCATTCATAAAACGTTACTCCAGCACACGCGGGATCATACTAGTCTCTTTTTTTTTTTTCACTCTCTCTCTCTCTTTTATATCAGAGAGGCCCTCTACTCCGCGTACCATTACGTATTGCGTGTAAATCGCGTTACGGACTGTGCACTACAAGGACAATAAGTATATGAAGATGAAAACCCATGTGTTTTGTGTCAACCCCATACTGAGAATAAAGAAAGAAAGAAGAAGAAGAGAAACAAAAAAATTATGTATTATTTTTAAGTATCTTCATTCGCATTCATTTCAATTCAAATACACAATATTACTTGGCATCAATTTAAATGCTAATTTCAATGTTATTCTATGTTGAAAGTATCATTTTTTAGATTCTAATGAAAAAAAAATTTTTTTCAATTTTTTTTTTCAAGTCAGAAGACTAAAAAAATTTTTTTTATTAAATTGTCTTTTTAATTTAATTATTATTGTTAACTAAAACTAAAGAATTGCTGTCTTTTTTATTTTATTTTTGTATTTTATCTGTATATTTCTCCCTCTAATAGGGATTTTTATGTAAATCCTTACGAAAGCTTGAATAAATAATAATAATAATAATAATAATGATTTTGGAAGCTTGATTCTTTTTTTTTCCTTCAAAAATCGATTTTTTGTGGAATTTTGAAAAACTCGATCAATCGATTTTTTGAATTATTTTTCAGAAAAATCGTAAATCCTTACTTTTTTTAATCATATGTGGTGAAAAAATTATAAAAACAAAAAGGTGGAGTTACATCTCTTTCATTTTAAGATTGGCAGTTACGTCACTTTGTTATTTTAATTTTTAATATTTTTAATAATCCAAATAACGTCCAAGACACCATAAAAAACATTTTTGAGTAATAAGTGGAGATACGCCCTATTCAAACCAGAAATTAGCGTTTTTGGCACTTACGCCCCTTTCATTCTAAGGCGATATGTAAAGAAAGATTATACAAGGAAAAACAATGAATAAATGAATATTAAAATGAAAAATTCCAGTGAAAATCCCAATTTTAAAACAAACGCCTGATGAACAATTCAAACAAAGTTTTTTTTTTTTTTTTCTGGCTTATTTTTTCTTGAAACAATTGTGACACAAAGTGAGACGTGCCTTGACATCTGCAGTAGTCACTTCAAGACCCACAGTGTGTTACAACTCACATCATCACGTTTTTAAAATACGTGAAAAAATAATAGAAATGGAAAAACCTCATTGAAAAAAAAAGCCCATAAATGTCTGTTGCGCATGTTCAATGCAACAGCAATAAGAAGAGTAGTTTAATAATACTTTCGTCATTGTCTACGCGTTGTTACTCTTTTTCTCTATCTCTCTCTCTCTCTCCTCATTACAATTTGTCCTGACGGAATAGACACAACCGGAAGGAGATGGCTAAATTCTTACGTAAGAATTAGAAGAAAAAAAAATTGCACAACCCAATTTTATTTTTGATAATAAAATTAACAGATATCTGACAATTTTATACAATTTCATTTAAAAAAAAAAGTTATTTTAAGAAAAATAATTGAAAATTTTTAGTTTCAATTTTTTAGTGAATTCTCTAATCATGTGGAGCCTTCAGAAAAAATGAGCCTTATTTCTTATCAATTATCCACGAAATATATATAAGAAAAATATGCAAAAAGTTCGAAATTATAGATTTTTATATTTTCTACATGCGCATATTTTTCTATTCTTTTAATAATTGATTTCTTTAAAAAAATGGGACAATCCAATTTTATTATAATTAAATCAGCAGACATCTAAAAAATTTGGTGCATTTTTTTGAAGAAATGAATTATCATAATTTTTTTTTTTGAAAATTCGCGCTTTTCATAAATTAGATTTTTATATTTTCTACATGTGCATTTTTTTTTCTATAATTCATCTGTTAGCAGAAAAAAATCTAGAAATTGTCAGATGTTTGCTATTTTCAGTGTTTCATTCAAATTTCTCCCACCATTATATTAAACTTTAATTTTTATGGAAAAAAAGGAAAATTTCAAAAAATCAAAATTTACTGATTTGCTTAATAGTAATCAATATTAATCATTTCGCTGAATAAATTGACTTGTGTTTAAAATTCTTCAACTGCAGCAGTTTCTATCGATCGGTTTCAGGATCGTCCCACAGCTGCAGTGGACCTCACGTCACTCATTTGCAAACTGTTCCACTGCTAAAATTTGAAGTCATACCATGAAGGCACCAGTTATCGGACAGTTAAGAGAATGGCACTATTATCCGGACAGTGAGAATTAAATTATCAAAATAATGAAAAAATTCTACTCAAGTAAATCAAACAATTCAGTTGATTTTTATTTTGATATTTTGAAGGTTTCGAATAATCTGATTTTCTTAAGGATGTTCTACCGGTATTCTATCAAAATTTAAAAATGTACGAATTCAATGAAATTTTTTTCCAAGGTTCTCCAATTCATAAAGAAACCGTATGCAAAATTTTGGATTTTTTTCATACCTGATTTAAAACTTATAAATTTTTTAAAAACCATCGTTTAACACGTGTTCTTATGGGAAATTCACAAAAGCTTAAGAAACTTTTCGAAAAATTCTTCAAATTGGATGAAACTTTGGATATAGGTGAGAAATTACCCTCCGCACAAATGCTCCATTTTTATACGACAATTGGGTCAATAATTGGCATTAAAATTAATAAAAATGATTGAAAAATTGTCACTCGCACGTAAGTGCTGCCAACTTGTGTCGCCAGAATTTCCTAGAATGCAACGCTTTTTTTCAAAATAATTCTCAAAGTAATTAAATAAAGAATAAAAAAAATATCTATGAAATGTAATGATAATAATATAATATTTGAACACCCGCAGCGTTCCATAATTTCCTGAAAATAATTTTAATGAGGAATTTGAAAGCTCATTTTTTCATGTTCAGGGATTGGAACACTGACGAAATCACTGCCCCTCTCATGCTGCACAGCCCCCGCTTACAATACCTGTAGAACATCCTTAAATATTAATTATTAGTGTATCTTTGCCAATACGTCCGGCAACTGGGCCTACCATGGTACTTCTTTCGCACGATCATCTTTCGAATCCTCTCGTGCTCCAAATTATTTGCTTTTCACTCGTTAAAAAATAAAGCTATTTCATAACTCTGACATTTGGACATTGTTACGAACTTTCGAGTAAAGAAAAAAAAATGAAGAAATAAACTAATGTTTACTTGATCATTAATCTTTATCTCGATTATCATTTAAATTCGCTGATTTCACGAAATTGCGAGAATAGAAGCAAAAAAAAGGGGGAGGGAGGAAAAAAAGTGAATTTTTAGGGCAGATTTGAAAAAAAAATCCTGATTAATGATCTACGATTATCCTCGGAATTACAAAGAATTACAGCAGCGCCTCGACCACGTGATCGAGTCCCTGAAAAAAAAAAAATATGGCGCTTCGAGACATAGCGCCAGTTTTCCCCTTCTCCCCAATTCCTAGAGACTTCACACACACACAGTCTCCAAAAAATCCAAAAATAAATAAACTATTCTTCCTCAATATTTCAAAATTCAAATTTTCTAAAACTTGTAAAATTCACGTGACAATTTCATCAGATTTTTCAAACCCATTGCATTGAAAAACGTAAAAAATTGCAATAATTCTTGAGTCAAAAGTCATGAGTTCGACGAGCAAGGAAAAAAAAGGGGGAAAAAGACCTGAAAATGAAATTTTCTCATTAATCTGTATATATCTGAGAGCTGATAAATATTATATACCTGTCTCTTCATTATCTCAAACTATCTGGTTTTACCTTGATACTTGAAGCATGCGGTTCGTAATGGAATGAAGCAAATTTCAGTGGTTACGTTGAGAACCGGGTTCTCCTGAGCCGGTAAAAACGAATCGAACACACACATACACATACACACGCACACACATACACACGCTCAGTAGGGTAGAATAGTAGAGAAATCTACACACACACATATACATAGAGGCACAAATTTTTGGTGTAAAATACACGCACACACACACACTTAGTGTAGAATAGTAGAGAAAATCACATATACACACACACACACACACACACACACACACACACACACATACAGGCGCAAATTTTTGGTGTAAAATAACACATACACACAGTTAGGGTAGAATAATAGAGAAAGTCGCACACATACACACATACAATCAACATATACACACATACACACACACAAACCTATATATACACACATACACACCTACATACACACACACACACACACACACACACATATAGGCGAAAATTTTTGGTGTAAAATACACACATACACACAGTTAGGGTAGAATAATAGAGAAAGCCGCACACACATACACATACACACACACATACCTACACATACACACATACACTGACACACACACACATATAGACGCA
Source organism: Aleiodes leptofemur (assembly GCA_963942555.1). Taxonomy (NCBI): domain Eukaryota; kingdom Metazoa; phylum Arthropoda; class Insecta; order Hymenoptera; family Braconidae; genus Aleiodes; species Aleiodes leptofemur. The sequence continues at coordinate 16,216,611 of OZ012614.1, read as the reverse complement.
AATTTTTGGTGTAAATTACACACCTACACACAGTTAGGGTAAAATAATAGAGAAAGCCGCACACATGTATACACACACACACACAGACGCACACACAAACACACACACATACACACGTATATACACACACATATACAGTTAGGGTAGAATAGTAAAGAAAGCCGCACACACACACACACACGAAATTTTTCGGTGTACCATACACACGGACATGCACACAGACACACACACACACACACATGCGCACACACACAAAGAAGTAGAGACGCGGGCATTTGTAGTTTTGAGCGTGCAAAAGGCACAGCTGTCATAGGATACATTTTCCCGCCAACTGGCAATGGCCGTCGTCTTTATAAATAGTGGGGATAGAAGAGTATTCCATCTTTGTGTGTGTCTGTGTATGTGTGAGTGTGTCTGTATAGTCGGTATTTTGCCGAACACACACACACACACACACAAAGGTGGGGAGGTAAAGAATGAGAGAAGTAAAGCGGGGCTAGAAGAGAGGGGGGAGGTGTATAGAGGAGACGGGTAAGCCCGGCGTCCCGGACGGCCTGTCAACCCGGTGTCGGCGTGGTCAACTACTTCAGTCGCTTTCTGGCATTCGAGTGTGTTCGGTTTAGCGTCTACCGCAATATTTCCACATTATCATTCTAATTTTCCCTTATTTTTTTTCCTTTCCGTCAATTAATTCGTTCGTTCGACATTAAATCGTCATTTACGTCGTTACAGAATAGAATTAAACGATCAAACCATAAACAATAGACATTTTTTTATAAATAATAGACATTATTTCGACTTGTGTCAAAAAAAAAAAAGTTAGTGAAATTTTTTTTCCATGTTTTGAGGTGAAAAAACAAAATAAGTGAAAGATAAATAACAAACGCGCCACAACGTCAAATGCAACGGCATTGGAGGAGGCAAAGCGGGGATACAACGCCAATGTCCATGTGTGTGTGTATGTGTATATGTGTGTGTGTGGGTTCTGCGCGTACGCAACTGCCAATGTGTGCTCTCTCTCTCTCTTTCTCAAATAAGTGTCAATTATTCGATCAAATTTAATCAAATTTAAATGCAAGTTTCACCATAAATTTGTGAGAATTTCTTTAATCATCGGAGAGAAAAGTGGAGGAGGATTAATATCAGTTAATTGTTTAGGAAAATCGTTTTTTTCGGATTTTCACTGATTTAAAACGAATTTTTCGGTGGACTGTGTCTGTGTCTGTGTGACAGGAAGTGCACGTGAGAATTGCCGGCATTTAGATTTTCAAATTTTTGCGCGCAAATCACGGGAATATTCAAAAAAACAAATAAACTTATTGTTGAGGTGAATTTAAGGAGTTTTTTTGGAGTGAATTGTAATTTAAAATAAAAATTGGAGTGAATTGACGATTTTTTCCTTTTTTTGCGATTCGAAAAGAGAAAAGTGGTTTTTGCGAGAAACAAAACGATTTTGCAGTTTTTTTTCGTGTGTATCTGTGTTTTTTGGGTGTCTGTGTGTCTCTCTCTCTCTCTTTTTTTCTGAAATATTGATATTAAAGAGAAGATTGACTATTTGAAGCTGTTTTTTGAGGGAAAAATTTAAAAAAACACTGGAATAAAAGCAAAATTATTGCAAAAATGTTGCCACCAGCAGCTTTACACATGGATCAAAGGATTAATGGAGATAGGACAGGTATGCAGCAACATCATTCACATCATCATCATCATTCGCATCACTTGGATCATCATTCACGTAGCCAGAATGGTGGTAGGGACTCGAGATTTACTCACAGGCCGGCAGTACTGTCGCCAGGTAAGAGAGAAAATAAACCGAGTCCCAGCTGTCACCTTCTTCTTTTTTTTTTCGTTTCCAGACGAAGAAAAAAAGAATAGTTATTCATTTCCTATTTTCAGACAGGAAAAATTTCTATGTTGAGATAGGGATATTTACTGTGTCACTATAGTAACTACACAGAGAAAAATGTTTTTTTTAATTTAAGAATGTGCAGGTCACTTAAATTAAGAAAGAAAAAGTCACTTGATTTAAGTGAGAAAACTCACTTAATTTAAGTGACTTTTACTTTCTTAAATTAAAAAAAAAAAAAGTTACTTGATTTAAGTGAGAAAAGTCACTTGATTTAAGTGAGAAAACGCACTTGATTTAAGTGAATTTTACTTCCTTAAATTAAGAACGAAAAAGTCACTTAATTTAAGTGACTTTTACTTTTTTAAATTAAAAAAAAAAAGTTACTTGATTTAAGTGAGAAATGTCACTTGATTTAAGTGAGTTTTACTTTCTTAAATTAAGAACGAAAAAGTGACTTAATTTAAGTGACCTGCACATTCTTAAATTAAGTGACTGTATATTCTTAAATTAAGAAAATATTTTTCTCTGTCTAATCCTATGGAAAAATTAGGATAAATAGCCATTTTTTATAGGTTTATTCCCTTTATTTTATGGGAATTTCTCAAATTTTAACATTGGAATAATTCCTATGATAACAATTCTCATAAAAACATAGGCATAATTTCTATGTTAACATAGGAATTATTTCCCATGTAAAAATAGGATGTATAACTTTTTTTTTTCGTTTACACACACATTTGAATTGAATTTTAACATTTTATCATTTTTGAAAATTTGAATTTGCCGCGCAAAATTATTGTGAAATTTGCTATAAAAAGTGACAAATTGAGAATTTTTATTGGCAAAATTCACGAAATTACTCCATTTTTTTCTCTTTGGATCGTTTTTGTTTTTCTTTTTCTTGCCCCCCTTTTTTTTCGTCTTTTGTGTGTATGTGTGTGTGTGTGTATATATATATATGTGTGTGTGCTCCTCTTTTTTTTCTGTTGTTATATACATGCGCAGCTGTCATGGGGATCTCTTGTTTCCTCTCGATGATTTTCTCATTCCTCTGTACGTTATTCCTATTCGTATATATATATATATGTATAATGATTCTCCCCCCCCCCCTTTTTTTTAAATTTGTTTTTATACAAATCCTCGATTGACCCACAAATTTTATGATTTTTTGAATTAAAAAAAAAGGAGAAATGTAAAATTTATTTATTTATTTATTTATTTAAATAAATAAATTTTATTTATTTACATTTCCCCTTTTTTTGTTTACTTTTATGCTTTCATTAAACACTTTTTCTCGTTTTGAATCGAGTCGAATTGAATCGAGTTTTCTTACTGTCACGTTATAATCCAAAGTTCAGGGAATGGGGAGAGAGAGAGAGAGAAACAAAAAAAAAGCTCACGATGAAAATTCTTGACACGAACAAAGTCCGTGGAAAAATAGTCACACACATATAGAGTTAAAGTCTATTTATTATGATTTTTTTTTAATTTTTTTTTTTTAACACTTTTATTGAGCAAATCAAACGGTAATGATGTTTAGAAACTCCATAAAAATCGACACTTTGGAATTCTCTCAATCCTTTCGACTCTTCTTGGACCAAAGTTTAAGAAGGCTTTCTTGGGAAGGATATTGTGGGTAAATTCAATGTTTTTCACTTCTTTTTTCTTCTTCTTGGGTTTTGAAATGCAGGGAACACACAATTGTTATTCTGCGGTACATAAAGGATCAATGCTCTTTGTATGTGTGTGTATATATATATATGTGTATGTGTGTGACGAGTGGTTGAACACATGTGTGTGAAAGAAAAGGAAAAAAAAAGGAAATTTTTTGGAGAAAATAGGCAAAAACCATTCTTTAAAATTTTTTTAAACTAAAATTTTTTTTTTTTTTTCTAATTTTTTTTTGTTAATAAACGTAATTTATTGCACAATTAAAGGAATTTTCCTTTTTATCTTACTATATATATGTACTAAAGATACCAGACATTTGACAATTTTTTTGATTTTTTTTTGAAACAAGTGAATTATAACAAAAAAAATATTTCAAAAATTTTTACTTATAGTTTTTCAAATTTTTTAAATACGCATATTTTTTATTGTTTCTAAAAATAATTTATTTTTTAAATAAAAAAAGACTAAAAATTGTCACATGTCTGCATTTTTTAGTGTCAGGTTTTCTTCACTCTAATTTGATATGAATATCAATATCAAAGATTAATTAATCTTGTTCCTAGGATAAATATATATATATGTGTATAGTTCTTTTCCTGCAAGACTTAACGGTTTTTTCGCTCAAAGTATTGAAGACAAAGAGTAATGTAGATTTGAAAGTTTTTTTTTTCTTTTATTTCACCTTTTTCCTGTGATTTTAAAATCGATTGTAGGTGTGTGTGTGTGTATTGACCTCTGATCCATCGAAATGGAGGATAATATAATGTTGGGAAGGTATCGTGGTACTTTCGTGTGTGTCCTCGATGATTGAATAATTAATTGTACACGAGGTCGAATTAGATTCTCGTACGATTCTCGACTTTCAATGATTTGTACATAATTTTTTCACACAATTTCTTCAGAATCAACGCTTCTTTTTCATTTTCTTCATTTCTTGTTGATTAATAACAAGTCTACGATGTGTGTGTATGGCAATGTAGATCTAGAAAGTGGGCATTTGTACATTTTTAATTTGTCTCTTTTTCCATGCTTGTATATATATATATGCAATGGTGTTTCCTGATGTCGAGTAGAAAAGTACGAAGAACAGGTTCAATTCGTTGATTTTTATTATTTATTTATATTGGCTATAATAATTTTCATCTTTTAATGTGTAAGAGAAAATTATTAAATTTTATTGAAGTTAATTCATTATTCAAGATTTTTTAAAAAAGAGGCAGCTTCTTGAAAAAATCTGAAAAAATTCACCAACAATATAGACACAATGGACCATTTTCTCAAATTTTTTCAGATTTTTTCATAAAGTCCTTCACTCCGAAAAAAATACATCATTTTTGATGTTTGAGAGAAAATTAATGAATTTTTTAACTAAAATTCATTATTCAAGATTTTTTAAAAAAGCCGCGGCTTCTCAAAAAAATCTGAAAAAATTCAACAACAATATAGATACATTGGAGCATTTTCTCAAATTTTTTCAGATTTTTTCACAGAGTCCTTAACTCAAAAAAAAAATCATCAATCATTTTGTGTCCTTAAAAATTCATTTTGCCCCTATATCTAAAGTTCCTGGAAATGAATTCATTATTTCCAATGCATTGAGAAGATAAAAATCTCTCCATGAAGATTTTTTTTGTGTCTGTCACGAAATGTCAAAAATATTTTTAAAAAATGCGGGAAATTAATTTTTAAATTTTTTGCCATAGGATTAACTTAATTAATTTACTCCAATTAATTGCGGAATTCTAAAATAATTATATTCATTTTTATTTTCAATTAATCAATTATTTCGTATTTTTTTAACGAAATTATTTTGGAGCCAAGACAGAATGCGTAACCGCGTGGTGAAAAGCGCGTTGGGCATCGGTGTTGGGTATCGTGCAAGAGGCTATGTGAACCCCGTGCTGCGTCAGGAATCCAGACACACTCGCCACGTGGTTGTGATGGCTGTTGTATGCTGCCTGCCAGCAGAGAGAAAGGGAGAAAAGCTTATTATTTAAGTCCTGAGACATGAATAAAGTCCCCTGAAAACTAGCAAAATTTTACAAAATATGTAGTTCACATAGATTATTTTCATAAAGTCGTAGATAATTATTAGCTTATGCAAAAAAAAAAAAAAAAAAAAAAAAAATAGTCATCGTTAACACAAAGTAATGCTACAAATTACAAAATAAAAAGTAATATAATGAAAAAAACATTTCCATAGAGGAAAAAAAAACATAATTACATATAATCCATTTTGCCTAAGATTTTTGTTATTATTATTTTTTAAATTTTTTTATTAATTTCTTCATTAAGAGAGAGAGAGAGAGAAATCTCGAAGTTTTTAAATCTTGTCCCACGAAACAAAACCATATTTTGCCTCATTAGCAATGCCAAATGGTGTTAAATTCTTTTCTTCATTATTTTTTATTTTTTTTCCTTTTTTTTTTTTCTTCACTTTTCTTCAAGTTTTTTTTTCTACATTTGCACACACATTGTTCTCAGCTGTTATTTCCTTTCGTCTTCAGAAATTTTTTTTCTTTCCCCAGCAAAATTTATTGAATTCTTTTGACAGCGTCTGAGAAGCACGTGAAAGTCTTCCAGACATTAATTCATAAATTTTTGTTCTGAAATTTAATTTTTTTTTCAATTAAAATCCTTTTATTTTCGTTGATTTTATCGATAAAATATGTATTTTATTGGTAAAATAGCTCATTTTTTTTTAAATTAATTTTGTTAAATTCATTTTTTGCTCCAAAAAAATGGAAAAAGTCGAGAAAACCTTTTTTTCTTCATTTTTGCTCCATTTTTCAATTAATTAAAATTTTAATAATTCAAATAATTGAGAAAATAATAAAATGTAAATTAAAATTAGAGCCAAATCAATTTTAAAATTGATTCTTTGCTCCAAAAAAAAAGGGAAACTTCCAAAAAATCATTTGCTCTTCATTTTTGCTCCATTTTTTAATTAATTCAAATTTAAATAATTAAAAAAATATAAAAATGTTAAATTAAAATTGGAGCCAAGTCGATAAAGCAGTTTCTGGTGACAGTGAATTTTATGAACGCAGAGTTGGCCATGCTGTTTGCTGGATAAAACGTGGTAGCACATATATATATATATATCATATATATATACTCATGGTTTCTGACTTGACCCGCGTGTGTTAGCACGTGACTAGGGCTTTATATCGTCGTCTTAAAACCACAAAAGGACGTAAGTTCTATGCTTATACCCAGGACTTACGCCCCTTTGACTCTAAGCTGACGATATAACTGATGAAAAGAAGGAAAAATGTTGCCCAGCAGCAAGCAGCACAAATACCCAACTATTCTAGATACTACCAGTTTTGTTAAATATTACATTCAATTTTTTTTTTTTTTTAAACTATTTAATTGCTATAATAATTCAATTGGATAATCAACGTGAGAATTGTATCGTTAAATTCTCTGACGTTATTATTTTCGGAAAAAAAAATGTCAAAAAAAAATGAATGAATATAATTCCCACATTAATAAAAAAAAAAAAAAAATTGCGATTACGAAAAATCGATTAATCGATAGTTTTTTATCGATCGATAAAAAGGTCCACTTGGGATAATTTCTTTATTGAAGTCAAGATATAAGACTTCCATTAAAAAATCCAAGGATTTTCACGTTTTTTGCCTTTTTTTAACGTAATTGTTCAATAAACTCATTTTTTTCCTGCATTTATTGCAAATTGCAATGTTAAAGTTCAAATTTTCATGACTGAAATATTAAGTAATCTCATGAATAATCTGTGAATTCACAATTTCATATGCCCCATTCACACTTTGAGAGTAATGAAGGAAAAAAATACTCATTGAAAATGGCCTGTGAGTGTGAAATAACAGTTTATTCTAACAAACACGTGTCAAGAAGGTTAGTGTCATTAATAGATGGATAGAAGTGCAGAAGTGTCGTTTGAAATACCTTATTCTTCCCTTCTTGCAGGCTTCTAGCTATCTTTATCTTGCCAATAAAACTGGTCCTGTTTTTTTTTCGAAATAATTAACGTGTTAATATAGGACAAGTGTGAATTATGCACTTGACTATATTTCAGTTTATTTGATGTTAATAAAATCAGGATTTTATTGCTGAAGACATAAAACAGAGTCTTCTTTCCTTTGAGAAAAGAAGAAAATGTGTTTTTTGTAAGAAAATCGAATTGATTGTAAAAAATTTTATTTGCTCCAGGAAATTTAGATGTAATTTAGATAAAAAGGCTGGGACAAAATGATTCAAGATTTTTTTTCAGAGTGAAGGACTTTGCAAAAAAATCTGAAAAAATTTGAGAAAATGGCCCAATGTATCTATATTGTTGGTGAATTTTTTCACACTTTTTTGAGAAGCTGCCGCTTTTTTAAAAAAAAATTTGAATAATGAATTTAATAAAATTCACTAATTTTATCTTAAACATCAAAAATGATTCATGATTTTTTTTTCGGAGTGAAGGCGTTCGCGAAAAAATCTGAAAAAATTTGAGAAAATGCTCCAATGTGTCTATATAGTTGGTGAATTTTTTCAGATTTTTTTTGGAAGCTGCCCCTTTTTTAAAAAATGTTGAATAATGAATTTATATTAATAAAATTCATTAATTTTAACTTAAACATCACAAATGATTCATGATTTTTTTTTTCGGAGTTAAAGACTCTTCGAAAAAATCTGAAAAAATTTGAGAAAATGCTCCAATGTGTCTATATTGTTGGTGAATTTTTTCAGATTTTTTTTGGAAACCGCCCCTTTTTTAAAAAATGTTGAATAATGAATTTATATTAATAAAATTCATTAATTTTCTCTCAAACATTAAAAATGGTTCAAAATTTTTTTCGGAGTGAAGGACTCTCCAAAAAAATCTGAAAAAATTTGAGAAAATGGTCCAATGTGTCTATATTGTTGGTAAATTTTTTCAGATTTTTTAAATAAACTGCCGCTTTTTTAAAAAATGTCAAATCATCTCAATTTTTTGGTCCATTTCGCTCCAATTTGGTGTCTTTGATTATAAAAATTGCAAAGGCATTTTTTGTTATGAAGCAAATTTTCTTGTCTATATATTAAAGAAAAAATGATTCCGTCTTTTTTTTTTATTTCAAGTGAAATCAATCGAGAAGGTATAGGGAGGATAGGATTGAACGAGTTGTATACGCACTAGTCACTGTGATTATTAAGTCAACTGAGTTCAATTACTTTCTCAGTGTTTGAGACGTTGGAGCATGCGAGGTTTGCGTTCAAGCTTTTTCTTCAAGTCACTTGTGAAAAAGTCATTTATTAAAAAAAAAAAAAAAAAAAAAGTTGATTAAAAAAAGGCATCGAGAGAAATCTTCACAAAAAATTAATTTTTCTATTTTCTAAAAATTATTTTGCATTACCCATAAAAAATTTAATTATTCAAATTAATTATTCTCTTTTTTTTAAATAAAAAAGTTATTTTTTTTACCGATTAAATTAAATTCTATTCTAATCACCAAATCTCGTGAATCTAATATTAATTAATTTCTTCATCTCGTGATCATCATTCCGCAAAAAATAGATAATCCATGGATTATTGCCAATAAAACGAAAAAAAAATAAAAATTAACGAAACACATCCCGTAGTTTAGTTGGTCAGTAATTGGCAGTGATTTCACCTGCAGCGCCATTTTTTCTTATATCTCTATACTCATTCATTCAAACAAATGTTAAAACACAATTCATCCAAAATAATTAATCAAATAGAAATAGAATTTGTGATATCTATATCTTGAGTGCTCTACTTTGAGAATTTTTTTTTCTTCTTTTTTTTTTCCTCAATTATTCATGGAAGATAAGACAAATGTAGAGGAATATAATCGTTCAGTATATATTATTTCGTAAAAAAAAGAGAACTTGAATTACAGAGTTGACGTTTGACACACAGGAGCTCCACATACGATAATTCTGGAGGCTCGATATCGCTCTGTCATTCTCAAACGTCATTTCTTCAAGTTGAACTATATCTATGTATATATATATCTATATATAGTCGCCTTGGAATCAAAGGGGCGTAAGTCCTGTGTATAAGCATAGCACTTACGCCCCTTTGCCTCTAAGTCGATGATATATATATGTATATGTATGAGTATAAATTTTCATTATCCACTATATATCTATATATATATACATATATATTCATATGAGTGTTTTCTAATGACTCGAAAATCATTGACTTTGTAATATTCAGTCTGTCTAGAATAACACGACCAATAAATGAACGGTTAAGGAAATATTAGACTTTATTAATTCATATGAAATAGGCAAATCACGTTAAAAAGTTGCAGAAAAGAATGATGTACAGAAAAATATACAGTGAATCGACTAAAAATCAATTAAACTTGAATAATGTGGAAATAATTAAAGAAAATCATGGAAAAAGTGGAAAATAACTTGAACCCCCAATAGATGGACACAGTTTCATATTTGCAGTGGTATGATTTTAAATTTCGATCAATCGATATGTAATAAATAGTTTATGAATCTATATGAATGTAATAATCAGGAATTGACGTGAAAAGTATAAGAATCATTGATTTATTTATAAAAATCCTTGATAATAGAAAACGTTCATCTTTTGGTCAGTGTCCATCTATTGGTCGTGGGACCCTACTTAGTGGGGCGTTTTCTAGATTCGCGTCATTTTTAATGCACTGTTTACTGTGAAAACGCTTCAAGAGGACAGACAACAAGTTGGACTCTTTTTTCTTATTTATTTATTTTTTTTTCGTACGATGGCTTGCACACATGCCCACGAGGTGAAATTGCTGCATTTTAACCGATGGAAAAAGAAGCTTATTACAGGCTATTTACATTCGATAATGCCAATGGCCATTGCATTCCATCATACTTTCGATTTTATTGCCATTCCTATTTCTTATCGCGAAAAAAAAAGTTACTTGTGGAAATAGAGATAAATTTTTTGGAGTTTAGCTTAAGGTAGGATTCCAGAGTATGGTCGATAAAACAGGGAAAAATGAGGATTTTTAGGTTAGTTTCTAATTAATTGCTGTTAATTCGGGGAAAATGTGCTTTAATTTACCCGAAAAGAGTGATTAAACTATTCGAAAGTCATATCTTCAGCTTGTGAATATAATTTTTTTTTGTTTCTCGCATTTTTTTTAACATTACTAATCTCCTATGATATTGCTTCGATGATATTTTCATCAAAGCAAATAAATGAATATCGCAAAACGTGAAATTCAGTAGAATTTTTTAAATTTCTCACTTTCGTTTCATTATTTAAAGGGATCTCGCAAACCGTTGGATTTAGGAGAATTTGTCAAGAGACCTTTTTTGTAGAGAATTCAATTCTTCATAAAAAAGGTCTCTTCATAAATTCTCCTAAACCCAATGGTTTTCGAGATCCTTTTGAAAATCGCGAAAAATTCCGTTTAAAACTGAAATACGCTTCAATAATAAACAATTCATATTTAACTGCACGGTCAAAAATTATGAAAAAATTGAGAATAATGTAAAAATATATCATCTTTGATATGGCATCAAAAAAAATGAGTCAACATTTTTTTTCCTCTTTGCAAAATCATTGCAAAGGAAAATCTAACACACAATGACACTTGACAAATTTTGATGCTATAATTCAGGTCATAAGAAATGCGACACTGTTAGAAAATCATGACGAATGATGGCTCGGTATTCACCATCATACCGACATTAGTATAAGAGATAAAAAAAAGTATAAAAAAAAATCACTGGGTACCCCAGAGCCGTTGCTGACTCGAGCTTAGATACTAAATTTACCCAAGAGGGTTACTGGACCTTACGTAACGTAAGCCGGCATCAGGCGCCGTCTTCAAACGTGTATGTGTCTCTTCTTCCATTTCCTTCCTCAATTTTGTGTCACTTTGAATCTTCATTCAAAAAGAAAAAAAACCCAGTATTATCTCATTGACGATCGGATCAATGGATCTATTCTCCTCTTCTTTTTTAACCCACTGGTTTCTTTCAAGAGGCGAAAAAATGTCTTTTATCTCTTTTCTTGCCTTCAAATGAGTCTCTTGAGGACTCGAAATAGGTCCAGTGATGGATGATCATTTCCCATTGGGAGATTTCGAACGTTTTTTGTTGTAAAGCGTTCTAACAATTATTATGTGTTTTTGCGTTCATATTATTGTAGATTTAATTAGAGATGTGAGATATTTGGACCAAATAAAATAAATTGTAAATATCAATCTTTACATTTATTTTCTAAATTCGCGACTTTTTCCAGCTCTAAAATAAAACAATCAAGAAAATTTATTTAAATAACATAAGTTAAACATTATTTCGGTTTTGACATAAATAATCGATAAATATTCATTATTATGGCTAATTCTAACAATCTTTACTTCTGCATTTGGATCAGTCACGAGAATTTTAACCACGTGGGGTATTGAATGTCATCTGCCTATTGGCGGTGACGTTTATATTCTCTATCTCTATCTCTCTTTCTTTTTTCCTTCTCAAATCGTCTTCAACGAACCTAGGAACTCACCAAACGCTGCTGTCGTTCTCTTCCATATACTCATCACCGGACTAAATACGGAACAACGAGTGCCAAGACATCTCATTTATTTTTGGAGCACAAACCATTTGAATACGTTAGATCTCTTCGTTTAAATTGTTTTTATTCATTAATTTTATTTGTTTTACTTCCGAATTGAAGCTTTGAACAAATCGTCAATTTTTAGAATTTTTAGATAAAGTTGTACGTTTATTGCATCAAAAAAAGGATTTTTTTTCTCAATATTTCTAAAAAAAAATCCAAAAAGTTGCGATTTTTCTCGATTTTTTTGAATGGACACCCATATTTTTTCATTTGATTTTCTGAAAGAACACATTTTCACTCTTTTAAGGGAACATTAAGAGTGAAAAAGTGGATTTTCATGTAAAATTTAGTATATTTGATTTTTTTACTATTTGATGGAATAATTCAGGAGTGAAGAGGTAAAACAGGATAAATCGACTTATTTTTGTGGTCATTTTGAAGGAAATATCTAGGAAACTAAGCGAAATAAGGCGATATTACTCGTCTTTTTTAGTAGAGAATTTTAAGAAATACAAAAAAACAGGTTCAGAGCTAAATTGCCCTATTTCGCTCATTTTCTAAAGTATTTCGAAAAAAACGACTTATCTTGTTTTACCTCATCGCTACTGAATTATTAATTGCTCTTTTTTAAAAATTTGGAAAAATTGATAAAATTCTATTTAATTCAAAATTTGAATTTGGCTGATTTTTGGTCATGCTGCTTTTTTGAAATTTCGTGAAATTTAGTGAGATTTTTAGTAAATTCAATATTTTTGCCATTTTTTTTTGGAAATTCCTCTGAAATCGAACTCCGACAACCTTTCTCTGCCACTTGAAACATTAAAAATCTGTTTAATTTCAAACAATTAACGATTTAACCAAAAATCTGGAAATTTGTAGATTTTGTGAGATTTAGTAAAATTTTTGGTAAATTCAATATTTTTGCCAAATTTTTCTCGAAATTTCCCTGAAATCGAACTCCGGATTTGATCATGCTGCTTTTTTATTTTTTGACATTCGCAAAACATGAATAAACACCTAAACACGTGATTTACTAAAATTGTCTAGACGACCCGGAACAAAACGCGTTGAGTGTGTTTTTTTTTTTCATCCTAACGGGCAAAGTTTGGTACATTTCAAGGAAATGAGAATTCACGCAGTAGAAGAGAGGCTCGACTGGGTCGAAAAATAGCCATAGCTACACACAGAAGAGTTTCACTAGGGTGTTAGAGACCCGAGGGAGTGTAATGACACTTGGGATATATGCCAAATTTTTTTTTAAATTTTTTTTCTCCTTTTTTTTGCGGACTAGCTTTGGCATACCAAGTAAAGTAACTATGGGTCCAATCAAAAGGAAAAATTCAATCAATTTTCTTTTTTTATTTGTCCTCTTAAATTCTCGTTCTTATCGATTAGAATTTGCTATTATTGCTTTAATCGTCAGCACATTTAATTGTTATCGAGTTAACTTCAATAAAACTTTCTAATCCATGTTAAAAAAAAAAAAAAAAATTTATTCCTCTAATCATTCGCGCAGAATGATTTTTTTACACATCAACGGTAATTGCGATAAGATTCAGTGCAGAGTAAATAAAATCCGTATTTTTTTTCTACTGAGTTAGAAATAACTCTTTCAGTCTTTCTTGTCTCTTGTGTTATAAAAGAGATGAGAAAAGAGTAATCTTACAGAAAAAAATTGAGTAATTTTATGAGTGATGCTAATGAGGCAATTAAAGAGTTTTTACTCAATTATTATTATTATTTTTTTTTTTTTTTTAATGAAATTTTGGGTAAAAAAAAATTTTGGATATCGAAATAGTTGGGAGGGAAATAATAATACTGTCAGATATATAACCAGGCCTCGCTATCGTTCATATGATGGCCTCGATCACACTGCCTAAATGTCTTGAGAAAACGTCAGACTCAAATCCACGTGCGATCCCAAGGCCCCCTCGGTCATTCCTCCAGATCTGACTCTCAATCTTCTTTTTTTTTTTTTTTGCGTTACATAATAATCTCAGCGAATTCGAATGCGGTTTGAGACGGTTTATTTGGACTTGCATTATCGGGGAATTGGTCGGTGGGCATTTACTGCCAATTTCTAATTCATTTTTTTAGTGGGGAAAGATTTAAAGTAGTGAAAAAATCGAGACTAGAAGTTTTTCATATTTGTTATAAATTTTTTTTCCATATTCACATTTGAATAAAAATTTGAAAAAAATGACAAAATATTTAAAAAATAATTTTTAGGATTCGGAATTTTTAGAATTTCAAAAAGGGAAATATAAAGGATTTTTCGGAGATAATGTGGGCAAAGGAAGGTTCGCTGAGTTCAGATTTGGGAAAATTTCTGAAAAACTCCAAAAAAAATTCAAAATAATTTCGAAAATTCTGGAAAATCTTAAATAGAGAAATACAATAGATTTTTAAGGGATCATGTGAGCAAAGAAGAGTTATCAAAGTTGAATTTGAGAAAAAATCTTGAAAAACACTAGAAAAAAATTCGTAAAAAATTTTAAAATAATTTTGAAAATTCTGAAAAATCTCAAATAAGGAAATATGATGGATTATTGATGAATTATTTCTTTTTCCTCATTTTTTAACACACTATTTCTTTCTCAAAAAAAAAAAAATCAATGATTATCGCTGAAATCTTCATCTTTTTCCTCCCCAATTAAAATTTGTAAAAAATAAAAAAAAATTAAAAATTAAAATTTGAAGAGATTCGAAATGAAAGACAAAAAAAACCTGCAGATCGATATATCAGGAGTCAATGTTTGTCCAAACAGGTCATAGGTCGAGAACTCCCGGTTCCGGTGACGTTCTTCTTTTTTTTCCAACCGTGCGACTTTTTTAACTTTTGATTTTTCATTTCCACCTGCCGTAAAAAAAGTGTTTATGGTATTAAATCAATGCCCTTACCATGATAATAACCACATAAAAAGGCAAACATGTCCCAACCAAGTGTGTGTCACAAGAAAAAAAATTTATCCATTGACAAATGTGGAACACGGTTGAAAAGAAGTGAAAAAAAATTCTTTGATTGGGTAAATATCGATGTATTTTATATCGTTGCTTTAGTAACAAAAGGGCCTAAGTGATATGTATAAGCATAGCACACACGCCCCTTTGATTCTAAGGTGACGTTATTTAAAACGAAAAGTGAATTTATGGAAATTTTTATTTCATCAGCACAGTTGCTATCGAGACATTACGTGAAGTAGAAAGAGATATGTCAATTTTTATTGAGCATCCGGTATACACGTGCTGCCTACATCTGTTTCGCATTGATAATTGATATGGAATAAGACTTATTTCATTTTTTTTTAAGACTCCATAAGATCAAGTGAAAAAGTATTCACTGAAGAGTTGAAAAAAAAATTTTTTAGACCGATTCGATCATTTCTAAGCTTATTAGTCCGGAAAATCAAGGGTCAAAATGTGTTTATACCATGAATTTGTTTAATATTTGTTAGAAATTTGAAAAGAATAATGCAACGATTATATTTCAAAATAGAATTTTCCAATGAAAAATAGACCACAACACTTTTGAACTGTATTCTTGAAAATTTTTGTAATACAAAAGGCTTTTCTCGAAAATAAAGGATGCAACAAAAGATAGAAATATTGTTAAGCAGGTAAAACCTTTCGAATTTATTCCAGGTCACTATTGAATCCACATAATTTAAGTGTTTAAAAGAAATGAACCCTCGACATCTATTGTGTCACGTGGTTTTCGAGAGCACCTGCCTGTCTGTCTTGTTTGTATCTTTTCTAATAATAATAAAAACCTGAATTTTACGACACAATTCATTAAAACTATTCATCTGTAAAGATCATTTCTTCATTTTATGGATGAATAAGTGATTAGCCGATACAAAATTCTTAATTTTTATGATAAAATATAAACATTGGCATAATATTAAGGTAGTATCCTAAAGAAATGTCGATAAAACAGGAAAAAATGAAGATTTCTAGGTTTGTTTCCAACTAATTGCTGTTAATTGGGGGAAAATGTGCTTTAATTTACCCGAAAAAAGTGATTAAACTATTCGAAAGTCATATCTTCAGCTTGTGAATATAATTTTTTTTGTTTCTCGTATTTTTTTTAACATTACTAATCTCCTATGATATTGCTTTGATGATATTTTCATCAAAGCAAATAAATGAATATCGCGAAACGTGAAATTCAGTAGTATTTTTTAAATTTCTTACTTTCGTTTCATTATTTAAAGGGATCTCGCAAACCGTTGGGTTTAGGAGAATTTGTCAAGAGACCTTTTTTGTAGAGAATTCAATTCTTCATAAAAAAGGTCTCTTCATAAATTCTCCTAAACCCAATGGTTTTCGAGATCCTTCTGAAAATCGCGGAAAATTCCGTTTAAAACTGAAATATGCTTCAATAATAGACAATTTCCACTCGAAATGATTGTTCTCAAATTTTTGAGGTAGTCTCCTGAAGTACGGTTAATAAAACAGGGAAAAATGAGGATTTTCAGGCTTGTTTCCAATTAATTGCTGTTGATTCGGGGAAAATGTGCTTTAATTTACCCGAAAAAAGTGATTAAACTATTCGAAAGTCATATCTTCAGCTTGTGAAGATAATTTTTGTTTGTTTCTCGAATTTTTTCTAACATAACTAATCTCCTATGATATTGCTTTGATGATATTTTCATCAAAGCAAATAAATGAATATCGCGAAACGTGAAATTCAGTAGTATTTTTTAAATTTCTCACTTTCGTTTCATTATTCAAAGGGATCTCGCAAACCGTTGGGTTTAGGAGAATTTGTCAGGAGACCTTTTTTGTAGAGAATTCAATTCTTCATAAAAAAGGTCTCTTCGTAAATTCTCCTAAACCCAATGGTTTTCGAGATCCTTTTGAAAATCGCGGAAAATTCCGTTTAAAACTGAAATACGCTTCAATAATAGACAATTTCCAGTAACTTTGATAATTCATATCTCATAAACTGGACGGTCAAAAATTATGAAAAAATTCAGAAAAACGTAAAAAAATATCGTCTTTGATATGGCATCAAAAAAAATAAGAAGTCAACTGTACTCGAATCCACTGGGATACTACTCGGGTACTTAATGGCAAATGATACTTGAATATATAAATAGAAAATTTTCCTGAAAATTTTCAGTAGAGTTTAATGGACAACAGTTGTTGTAATAAATAAGCACTTTAGAATAATTTTATTTCAATGCCAGAAACTGGTTAATTTAACGTCAGAAAATTTAATAGACAGTTTTTTTGAGTATCATGGCTTATTTAATTTCTTATTTATGACAAAATGTCATTTGCTTACTAGAATAGTTACAAAATACTTTTATAATTTGTAGGATTTAATAAATCATGATAAAGTAATTAGTTGAGAATTTACTTCAAAAACTTCAGTCTATTAATTCGTCAGAAATTCTAATTTTTTTTTTTTTCCTTTTTTTGGAGACGAATTATTTAGTAATCTCGTTACACAATGAAGTTTGATAAGTAGAATGGAATTTTCGAAAAAAAAAAAACACGAGAGTATAATCAAAAGATATTTACTTAGCTGCCTAAACACTAGTGTTACCTAAGAATTTTCCATCACAATTCATTAAAAAAAAAAAAAATCCTTCATTTCCCCCTCTTTTTTCCTTCTTCTGGATAAGAAGAAGCGAAGAAAAGAAGAAGAAAAAAAAGAAAAAAAAAGAAAAAAGACCGGAACTACGTCTGTCAGTTTCCTATTTACTTGAGAGAGCAAAAGTGCAGTAAAAGAATAAAACTGTATAAATACATTTACATTTACATTATAATAAAAGAGAACCAAAAACTTTATTTACACGAAAAAATACGAAATAAAATTTTTTTTTTTTTTTTTTTTTTCTTTCAATTTACATTGGGCACTCTGCAAATACAAAGTGCATTCATGCAAGAAAAGGAGGATAAAAATTATCAAAAATATGTGGATATATTGAATTTTTAATGGAACATTGTCTGGAAGTTGTTGAGGCATGATAGAAACGAAGAAGCCATAATTCCTTATGTACTTAGCTTCTATGTTATTGATCAGAACAATTCTGTGTGTTGACCTAGTATCAAACACGAATTGGTGTATAGTCTCGTTTCATATCTCGAGAGAGCTTCCCTATCCAATCATTTCGTATTATCCATCAATTATGCATCGAAAATATCGCGAATGAAAGGAGTCGAAAAAAAATTTCTGCGAATTATTTTCTAAATTTTTTAAAGACCCAAGAAAAAATGGGAATTCTT
The DNA here is from genome assembly GCA_963942555.1 of Aleiodes leptofemur. Taxonomy (NCBI): domain Eukaryota; kingdom Metazoa; phylum Arthropoda; class Insecta; order Hymenoptera; family Braconidae; genus Aleiodes; species Aleiodes leptofemur. The sequence goes on along the minus strand of OZ012614.1, from coordinate 16,198,297 downwards.
TAATATAAGTAAAAAAATGCTCATCGATGGACAGAAATAATAATAAATTCTTGAATATTTACTGTTAAATATTTCATGATTTCTATTTCGATTTTTTAATTAAAAAAAATTTTTTTAATCATTATTTTGCAGGAAGAGAACGTTTTCCATCGTCAAGCAGCACAGATGACGATCAAAGTGGATCTGATGTTGAAAATGATACATCAGAAATTCGTGGCAAACCCCACTCTGGTATACTACACTCTGGCAATCATTCTGTACGTAAACGACGTGGTAATTTACCAAAGCATTCAGTTAAAATATTGAAGAGATGGCTTTATGAGCACAGATACAATGCTTATCCAAGTGACAGTGAAAAACTTACATTGAGTCAAGAGGCTAATCTTACTGTACTACAGGTAAATTCAATTGATTTTTTACAAATCTTCAAAAATAAAAATAATTAAATTGTTTCAATAATTTTTAACAAATTTTTTTTTTTTCAACTGATTAAAAAATTTTTAAATTTATTAAATTCATCAAAATTGACAATTTTTTAAATTATTAATAACAAATATTTGTTTGGAATTAATTAAAAAAATTAGAAATCAAGTAAATTTCTTTAAAATAAAAAAAAAGGAATTTTTAATTAAAAAAAAAGAATAATTAATTAGAAAAAATTGAAATAATTTTCGTCGTCTTGGAATCAAAGGGGCGTAAGTGCAATTCTTATAAACAGCACTTACGCCCCTTTGTTTCTAAGGTGATGATTAGTTAATGACTATTGAAATCCAATGAATTTCATCATTTTTATTAAGTTTTTCATTTTTTTCTAACTGTTATTTACAAAAAATTAACAAAAATTGAGGAAAAATTGAATTACGTTTTAAAAAAAATCGTCTCTGCGAATTTTATAATTGATTAAAAAGATTTTTTTAATATTCAGTATCAAAGTTTCGGTTTCTATGTGAATCTTTCTTCAGAATACTAATTTTTATTGATTTTGTGGACAAATTATTTAAGTTACAAAATAGTCATAATTATTTTTTTTTTAAATTGTTTTAATCTATTGTAATTATATATTGAAAAATACTGATTTTTCATATTTTACTTAAAAAAAAAAAAAAAAAAAAAGAGCATTACCATTTGTAATAGACGATCATTTACTGCCGCATTTATTCGCCAATGTTTTTAGTCAACTTCACTACAACTAAAACCATTAGATTGTATTTGTGTATTGTAAAATCGCGTGATATTAGGCAGTCTGTACTGTCTTCTGTGTTGATGTTACAATAGTTATCTCAAACGATCCGTGCAAACTTAAAAGTACTTTACTTACTGGTCAATGTGTGTCGGCAAAACACTAGAAAACACACACAGTGCCAAAATATGGGGTGATAAATATTCTGCGAATGATTATAAAGCAACAAAATTTGCAACATTTTATTCTTTGTCTTTTTTTTTTGTTTTTTTTTATTTTTATTGTGAAATAAAGATGTTTCTTGATGAATATGATATAATTTGCATATTATACGATATATCGAATAGGAAAAATCAAGATTTCTCGAGAATTTCAAAATTTGAGATTAAATTGTCATTTTTTTTTTCATTGTCATTTTTTAAAAAATTGTTTGGTTTTAAAACAATGTCATTTTTTGAAAATTGTCATTTTTTTAAAAAATTGTCATTTTTTTTTAAATTGTAATTTTTTTAAAAATTGTCATTTTTTTCCAAAATTGTCATTTTTTTCAAAAATTGACATTTTTTTAAAAATTGTTATTTTTTTAAAGATTGTAATTTTTTTAGAAATTGTCATTTTTTTAAAAATTGTCATTTTTATTAAATCATATTTCATGTTAATGAATTTAAAAAAAATATAAAAAAAATATTTTATGTTATACTCATTTCTATTTCAATACTTACAGGTATGCAACTGGTTTATAAACGCACGACGTCGTATTTTACCGGAAATGATAAGAAGAGAGGGACACGATCCATTACAGTACACGATCTCACGAAGGGGCAAGAAAATGCCTGGTGGAAGCCACCAACAGGCATCAGGATTGAGTCCAACTGCCAATCAAGATTGGGATACACTGGCATCAAGTGTACCAGCTAAACGTAGAAGGGATCACGATTATGAGGATCACGTTATGTACAGGTGAGTCTTTAATAATTCCCTAAATTGCATTTAAAAAAAAGGGGGGGGGGGGGGGTAGGGAAAAAAGGAGCAGAAGGAGTAATTACAAAATTAAACTTTCTGATGCATAAAATTATTGCTTTAGGAACAGAATGGCTTAAGTGCTGTGCTTAGGGGAAGGTGGGGTAAAACGGGCACGTGTTGATTTTTGTATTTTATACTGTGGAAATTAGTTGAAATTGATGTAAATATTGGAGACAGGTTTTTTCTGATGATTCCATTGGAAAGCTGAGGAAATTTAGCATGAAAATCATATGTCGGAAGTTATTTTTTGGAATTTTTCAAAAATTTAATTTTTCGCGCGAAATTTGAAGGTGAAACTCTTCTGTTTTTGAAAAATTTGAGGTGTTCGAGGATATCTCTAGTTCTATTGGTCGTAGCGATCTGGGGTTGATCTTAAATGAAAGGTGAGCTCATTTCCCATTGATTTATGGGGTTTAAAAAGAAAAATATCAATTTTTTCAAGTACTTATAGGGTAAAAACTGATTTTCAGAAAATGACCTATAAATATTTGAAAAATTGATTTAAAAAAAAATTTGAACGACATAAATCGATGAGAAATGAGCTCACCTTTCATTTGAGATCAACCCCAGATCGCTACGACCAACAGAACCGGAGATATCGCCGAAAAAGTGAATTTTTTCGATTTTCAAGAGGAAAATCCCTTCAAAACTTGGCCAAAAAAGTAAATTTTTCCAACAATTGGAAAAAAAAAAAATTTTGACACATGTTTTTCGCCTCAAATTTCCTCAGCTTTTCAATGGAATCATTAAAAAATTTCCATCTCGAACCCTGCAATCGAAATGCCCATTTTACCCCACCTTTCCCTATAAATGGCACTTAAGCCACTTTTTTTTTTAGAAAATTTAGAAACAAAGTGGCTTAATTGTTATGTTTAAGCATAGCACTTACGCCACTTTATTACCAAGTCGACTAAAATAAAAGTAAAATTGATTAAAAAATTTTGTTAATGTAAATTTTTTTTCTAATTTATTAATGAAATTCTTTACAGAAGCGAGGAAGACAGTCCAAATGATTACGAGAGTAGTTCACACAGTGAGGAAGAAAGGCCAACGGCACAGTGGCCAAGTGTAATCGTTTATCCATTTTCAGAGACTAAAGTTGAGCCATCAAATGAGCTTAGTTACAGTGATGCATTAAATCATCCAGCACGACGAGGGTATGTTTTTTCATTAATAAATACATTAATATTATTTAAAAATTAACGTTTCATGATAATTCAGTAACGTAATAGCTCGATGATATAAATTTCCATGTAGTATGGGCAAAGAAGTGGGTAAAATTACGTAATCTCATTGATAAAACACTTGTTATGGAGTCTAAAATCGCTGACTAGTACATTTAATCTAAAAAAATTGAATTTATGATAAGTTTGCCTTTTTTTCTTCTTTCTTTGATTCAGTAATAGAGTAATGAAACTAGATGTATCTATATGATACTGAAAATAGCAGACATTCAACAATTTCTAGTATTTTTTTATTCAATCAAATAAATCATTTTCAAAAAAATGAAAAAAATATTTGCATTTAGAAGAAAATTTCAAAATATACAAAAGCAAATTTTTTGAATATTTTTTTTCTCTTAATCATTTATTTAAGAAAAAAAAATACCAAAAAATTGTAAGATTTTTGCTAATTTCATTATCATGTAGGGAAAAGTGGGGTAAAATGGACACTCCAATTGAACGGTTCGAGATAGAAATTTTCTAATGATTCCATTGAAAAGCTGAGGAAATTTTAGGCGGAAAACATGTGTTAAATTTTTTTTTTTTTCAATTTTTGGAAAAATTGACTTTTTTGGCCAAGTTTTGAAGGGATTTTCCTTTTGAAAATCGAAAAAATTCACTTTTTCGGCGATATCTCCGGTTCTGTTGGTCGTAGCGATCTGGGGTTTTTCTCAAATGAAAGGTGAGCTCATTTCTCATCGATTTATGTCGTTCAAATTTTTTTTTAAATCAATTTTTCAAATATTTATAGGTCATTTTCTGAAAATCAGTTTTTGCCCTATAAGTACTTGAAAAAATTGATATTTTTCTTTTTAAACCCCATAAATCAATGGGAAATGAGCTCACCTTTCATTTAAGATCAACCCCAGATCGCTACGATCAATAGAACCAGAGATATCCTCGAAAACCTGAAATTTTTCAAAAACAGAAGAGTTTTTTACCTTCAAATTTCGCGCGAAAAATGAAATTTTTGAAAAATTCCAAAAAATAACTTTCGACATATGATTTTCATGGGAAATTTCCTCAGCTTTTCAATGGAACCATCAGAAAAAACCTATCTCCAATATTTCCATCAATTTCGAGTAATTTTCATAGTATAAAATACCAAAATCAACCCGTGCCCGTTTTACCCCATCTTCCCCTATCTATCACCTAATAATTTTTTTAAAAATAATTTAATTAATTTTGAATTCAGGGAGGATACAACAGTCAATGAGGCTGCATATTGGAGTGCACCAAGACAGCATTTAACAACAACAACAACAACAGCACAAGAAGTTAAACAAGAATCTGAAATTTACTCTACACACAATAATAATCACAGTCACAATGATGTAACACCACCACCAACACCACCAGAGGAAGACAAAGATAAATTTAAATGTCTTTATCTTTTGGTTGAAGCAGCAGTTGCAGTTAGACAACAGGAGAAGGAGCGTGAGGCAACTGTATCTGTTTAACATAATATTTTTTTTTCATTTTACAAAAAAAAAAAAAATCATTAGAATTACACGAAAAAAGCAAAAAAAAATCCTATTGTAACGGACTTCGGTTTATCGAGAATTTAATTCATAAATGAATTATAATTATCGTTCATTATTCATTCAGTAGCTTTCATTTCACAATTCAGTAAATATTGTTTACACATTATTATTATTATCATTATTATTATTATTATATTTTGCATTATTTGAAATTTATTTGACTTATCAAAAGTAGTTTGACGTTATCACGATTGCAGCTATCTATTTCATTGAAAAAAAAGAGAAAAATTGAAGAAAAAAAGATATATTCTGCAATGAAATGATATTAAACACTTTAAATATCTCGACACAGTTAATAAGATTTGAAGGAAAAAATGGATTCAATGAAAACTTTTGAACTGTTCTTTTTTTTTTTTTTTTTTTTCGTTTATGACGCTTGAGGCCAATAGATGAGATTATTTTGAGAGGAAAAAAAGAAATGAAAATAAATGAAAATCAAAGAAAATTAGTTTCGTATATGAAAATTTTTTCGATAAATGTGCCTTTTTAAGCGTCAATTATGCTTCTCATATTGAAAAAAAAAGAAAAAAAAATGAAAAAATACTGCAAATGAAGTAATTTCAATGGTAACAAAATTACAATTGAAGCAACAAAAAATGGGAAAAAAATGATAAAATCAAAGAGGATGAGTCAGAATAATTTGCTCACGTGTGAACATAATTGTGACAATTTACATACGTAATTCGGTTATTTAGTGAGTAATTTTTATTTCAACAAATTTATTTTCTAAATAAAAAAATAATGATAGGAAGCTCCAGTTATTCTTTTTTTTTTAATTTTTTTTTTTTTCATTATTCATGTACAATGACCACGACACACACAAACACACCGAATGTTCGTTTTCATGTGTAGGATATCCCACAAACACATATAAACACATAAAAACATAAAATGTAGATTTTTTTTTCTTCAGTGTTCATTTTGCCATATTAAATTTTTTTCATTTTCTATTATAATACTTTATGTTTAAATGAAATTGTTTTTTTTTCGAAATAGTCCTGAATCTCGAGAGGATTGATCCAATTGATTTAATACAAGATAATGTATTTTCCTTTTTTTTTTTCTCAAACTACAATGAAACGATGCTCAAAACTAAAAACTTCCTCGTTCCTTCCTTTTCTTTTTTTCGTACTTCATTTATTTTTTATTTTCTAATGATTAATTTTTCATTAAAAAAAACGAATTAACGTTTTTCAAGTTCCATTAGAATTTTTTTCGTTTACTACCAATAATCGATTTATTCATTTCAATTAAAAGCTAAATTTACAAATCTGACTAAATTTTTTTTTTCATTCATGTAAATGATTTCTTTTTTATACTGAAAAAAATACAAAAAAAATTAATGATAAAAGAACAAAAACATATTGTTAATCGTTATCAAAAAGCAAAAAAAAAAACGAGAAAAAAAATAAATATAACTGAATATATATCATGGAAAGATTGGTACAAACGCCAAAGACTTACTTAAACTCTTAGTAATAATAAAATAATTAATTTTGTGAGAATTTGTGTTGATTGAATGATTGTGTGATGAATATGAAAGAATTTGAGTGACTGTAAAAAAAAACACTTGGTACATTTTTTTTTTGCTTTTGAGACGTTTGACAAAAAAAAGCAAGTTCGTTTTTGCGAGCACAATAATAAGATTCTTGAGAAATTAATTAAAAATAATTAAATTAAAAAAAAAAGAGAGAGAAAAGCGATTTAATGAAGGAACATAAGAGAAAAATTACAAAATGTACAAATTAATATTCAAATTATTTTACTATACCAATAGTCGTGGTCTTAGCATAGTTTCCAATGTAGTCGTAAGTATGTTTTTTTTTTCTTTACCTTTTTTTCTTTTTTTTTTTTTAAAGGAACAATGTTCGATGATGAATTTCTATTAACGTTTACAAATCATTAATTTTTGATAAAAAATGGAAAAAGAAGAGGAATTAAAAAAACAAATGGAAAAATAAATGTTAGACACATTATCAGGTGCTAAAACCATTGAAATTCAGTCATTCACACTCACTTCGAGTTGATTTAATTAATTAAATGAAAAAAAATAATCGAAAAAAATAGATTTACTAAAAAAAAACACGTATCAGAGTACCTGATAGAATTTTTGTTAAACTGGAATTTATCTCACGTCGAGAATAAAAGAAAAATTATCATTTTTCTTTGGATTTTGGTGTCGTATACTTAATTAATTAAAAATGAAAATAATTGACCTCATTAACATCATTTTTGTTGATAAAAAGGCAAGATATTGAATTAAAAAGAGAAAAAAAATGAAAAATATGCTCAGAATTTTGAAAAAAAAAGAAAAAGAAACAATAAAATTCGAGATACTTGAAATAAATAAAGTAGTTTGTTTTTAACAAATGGACGGATATTTTCGTAATAATATGAACAATTATAAAATTATTGAGGATAAAAAATGAAGAAAAAGTGAGTCATCTCGAATTGCTGTTATAATGTTGTTTATTGGACAATTTTAGAGTTAAATGATATTGTTAACTATTTGAATAGTGATTAAAATGTGAAAATGAATGATACGAGAGAAAAACAAACAAATAAAAACAAAAGGAGAGAAATAAATCATAAGAATGTGAGACATTAATGCAAATTACTCTTTTTTTTCTGATTGAAATTAACAACCAGTTATATCACTGCCGCATAAAAGCGTTCAAAGTGTCTTAAATAATTTTTCTCTCCAAAAAAAAATTAATAAAAATGAGAATAAAAAGGAAATTCGTATTAGAGTTCAGGATTTAATGAATTCGTAATGATTTAAATTTAAAAAATGCAGGCCGTGTATTAATTCGAGAATTCACAGTGAATTCTTGTATTTATAACGAGATATATATTCGTTTAATAAGAGAAATAAATGAAATAGAAAATAAGAAAAAATTGCATATGCGTATAAAGGGTGCCTTTGTTTTATAGTTCTTCCACACAAAAATTTGATGAAAAAAAAAGTGAAAATGAAAAATTATTAGTTATTCAAGCTTAAAAATAACATAAGAATAGTGATTTTTTGTCAAAAAGTAAAATAAAACAAAAAAATTGTTAAATTTCCTTTTTTTTAGTTTAAAGAAACAAAAAAATTGAATTAAGAGCGATTAATCGGTGAAAATCACTGTAATTAAGTTTTAAATATTTTTTAAGTCATTAAATCATAGAAAACACAAAGTTAAAATTGAAAGGAAAAAAAAAATGCTCTTCCAATTTAAAGAAAATGAGACGAAAATAATTGAATCACGAAAGAAGATTCAATTGTATCAATGCAATTTATCCAGTAACATTTAAATAAAATAGAGAAAAATTTTTTTTTTGAGATCCAAAAAAAACGAAAAGGGTAAAACAAAAGTGGGTATTATGCATTAACTACTTATTCACGACTGGAAATTTTATACTAAAAGAATATGAAAAAAATTTTATCATTGAAAAATTCAAAGAAAAAAAAAAAAGGAATGAGCTATTAGTGCAAATTTTTTGAAAGTGAGAAATGGCACAAAAACTCTTTTTTTTACTATAAAAAAAAACGAATAATAATAACTGCAGAAACGCAACAAGTAGGAGCAGAAATTGTAGTTTGTGTTGCGAGGATTTAGAAACGCATGTAAAAAGAAAAATTGCTCTCAACTATTGAAATAAAAACCTTTTTTTTTTGTAGTTTATAAATAAAAAAAAGAAAAAAAAATGCATTAGTTGCAAGATTTAATTCTCGACGAAATATTCATAGACAATAATTAATGATTTCTTGTAATAAGATGATTAATGATAATAAGATTTCTTTTTTTTTTTTCTAGTTTTATTACTTATAGTTATGTACAGGTGCCATAAGTGAACAATACGATACGTAAAAAAATTGTTCAATAATTATGGGAATGATTAAATGAATAATCATAATTTAGTACAGACAAACACAAACACACGCAGTTGATATAATCTTTGTACCCTTTTGAAAATTGGGTAAAACAATTGTTTTTTTGTTTCATTTTATTAATTATTATTATTATTATTAATATTATTTTTCTCTATTTCTACGCGAAAATTGTTACATCGATAGGAAAATCCATGATTTAAGGATCTTTTTTAGTTTTATTCTTTTTTTTTTTTAATTTACTTCTCAGTGCAACATGAAAGCCACAGAGAGAATACATTTAAGAAAAAAAAATTCATTAATTTCATTTTTAAAAAAAAATATATCTTTAAATCATGGAATTACCAGTTATTAAGGTAATTTAGAAAGTAATGGTATTATATTACATTATTATTCGATTCGCAGACCTACAATAAAGCATGTTGTGAATTTTATTAATTTGTTTTATATTTATTATCACTAATTGCAATTTTTTTAATGTGTTAATTTCATGGTTTTGGAAATTACTCATTTTTTTAAATTTTTTTTTCCAATTTTTTGAGGATATCTCGGGTTCTATTGGGTTTAGCGATATGGTGACGATCTCAAATGAAAGGTGAGATCATTTGCCATCGATTTATAGGGTTTTTTTCTTTAATTATCGATCGATTAATCGATTTTTGAGGTACTTGTAAACAAAAAAACTGGATTTCCACAAAAATACCCCAATAAGTACCTCAAAAATCGATAAATTTCTTTTCGAAATTACATAAATTGATGGCAAATGATCTCACCTTTCATTTAAGATCAACCCCAAGTCGCTACGAGCAATAGAAACAGAGATATCCCTCAAAAAAGTCAAATTTTTCGCCAATTTTGAAAAATTGAGAAATTGCACAAAATTTTTATTTTACTATAAAAAAAAGAATAATAATAATAAATGCAGAAATGCAGCAAAGAGGAGCAAAATTGTAATGTTGTGCTCATACCCCCCCCCCCCCCCCAAAAAAAATCAAATTTTTCGTAAATTTTGAAAAATTGAAAAATAGCACAAAACTTCTTTTTTTTTACTATAAAAGAACGAATAATAATAAATGCAGAAAGGCAAAAATCAGAAACAGAATTGTGTTGCGCTCATATCCTCCCCCCCCCCCTCCCCAAAAAAAGTCGAATTTTTCGAAAATGGAAAGGGCTTTACCTCCAAATTTCGACCAAAAAACATTAAATTTTCGGAAAAATTGTAAAAATCAATTCTGACACCTGTTTCCCACCCAAAATCTCTTTTCTGCTCTCACAGAGATGATCTGCATGAAAATTATCCTCTTCAATGCAGTATTTCCGGTTTCGAATTTCCCAAATTGACATAATTTGCAATGAGAATAGGTGCTTGATTAAAAATTTAACACGTAGCAAAGTAAAAAAAAAAAAAAAAAGTTCATGTATCACATACGTGACTTCGTAAGAACACGCCTGTTTTTCGATAGGAGGGGGATCGAATCCTCCAGGGTAAAGCAGTGTGTTTGAATAGGATGCATCCAGTGTGGAAGTCGACGTCGTGCAAGATACGGGTTTTATAAATTGCTTTTTTTTTTCTGCGAGTACTTGATGACAGTTTAAAATTTTTTGAAAAAGAAAAAATTGTGTAAAAATGACTCATTAAAAATTATAAATTATTAATTATTTCAAAAAATCATTAAATTAATTAAAATTCTAAAAAATTAATTTCAAAATTTTTTTTCAAAGAATAATTAAAAATCAAATGAAGTATTTTATAAATAACAATAAATTTTTTCAATTCAAAGTACTTGTTTCTAAATAAGAATAAAAAAAATGAAATAATCACTTGAAACTATAATTTTTTCATAATTTTTAAATTGATTAATTATCGATAAGTAGATGCAAATGAAATTTAATTAAACACGAATTATTTAATTGTGAAACGAATTGAATTAGAAGTTTTATATAAATAATAAATTGTATAAAAAATAATAATAAGGAGGAAGTGCGAGCTGGCGGGCAGTAATTATGCCATAGTCCTGGTTAACCAGTGTGCATCAAAATTACTCCTTGCATCGTAATAAACATAGCACTCTACCGTTGTACCTCTTCTCCACTTATCAACTTTAAAATATCTTTATTTTTTTATTTTTTCTAACAAGGTGAGTTTGAAATACACTCTTCAGCACAAGATGCATAAAATGAATCAAATTGAATATTATTATATGATTTTTTTTCATCGTAATTTTTGTATCTCGATTCAAAGATAATGCGAACTCAGAAAACACATTTGCCAATTAAAAAAAAAAATTTTAAACAAATATATTTTTTTTTAATTCATTAAAACAAATAAATTGCTAAAAAAAATATTTGAAAATTTTGCACTTGCAGTTTTTTTTTTGAATTTTTTACAAGTGCAGGATTTCAATTGTTTAAAGAATAATTTATTCAATTCTTCAATTTATCTACATTTTTCTGCGTTTTAATATTATAATTGTTTATAAAAAAAAATTGGAAAAATCATTAACAACATCAAATTATCTTAAAATCGCGACATTTCGCTGGATAATTCGCTGTTTCTTCAAATAATTTATTTTTTAGGAAAAAAAAAAGGACATTAAAAATTGTCAGATGTCTCCTATTTTCCGCATCATTTCAAATTTATAGTTAATTTTTATACGCTAACATGTGCATAATTACCTCCTGATTAAATAAAGTTCAATATGCAAGGACTCGCGTAATAGAGGGGTCAAATGTCGGTTATGGCTTTGGCATTCCTATCAACTTTTCTTGCACATTCACTCAAGGTCGCACATTAAAAAACATGCAATTATACTCAAGCATATTTTTCATCAATTTTTTAATTTAAAAAAAAATTTCAAAATTTTTTTAAAAAATTTTTTAAAAAATTTTAAAATTTTTAAAATTTTTTTAAAATTTTTTAAAATTTTTTTTACAGATTTTTTAATACTTTCCCAAATTTAAATATCTTATCATTCCATTATTATTCAAATCAAACTATTTTCTGATTTTTTTCCCTCAAAAAAATGAAATTTATGAGTAACGCGATGACTATTGCCTCTTAATGGAGTAATTACTAAGGAAAAATCAATACAAAACAATTAGAGCGAGTAATAGTCATTAGAGAAAAAATTGTTAATGGAATTTGAAAAAAATCATTCACTTAACGATAGAGCCTTAATTATTAGTGAATTATGATCGTAATTAAAACGGACGGTTAATTTTCTTGAGATTTAAACTTCCTCTATCTGCTGAGAGTATTGCACTTTTTAACAATTTGAAATATTCAACGATTGAATGTTCCTGGTAATAAAAAAAAAAAAACATGCGGAATTTTATAGGTCCAGTTATAATTTCGGGAGTGTATTGAGGATGCGTAAGTAAGGCCGGTTAGTCCCGCACATTGCTCTGCTTCCACAGCACGTTTCAATGAACGATTGTGACCTGTTTTTTTTTATTATTTTTTTTTCCCGATGCCGAGCCAGACAAAACTGGGACGTAATACCCCCCCCCCTCCTCCACCCCATTTTTTTTAATCTGCTTAAATTTATGGTTTATTCGCGGAACAATCGAAAAGATTTTTTCATCAAATTATACCGATTTTTTTTTTGTTTTTTTAAAAATATTTTATGGAAACCTTGATTTAAGGTTCATTTGCCTTACATATATACATATACATATATGTTAATGTATATATTGTTGATATAAAATGAAAAAAGCGTAATAAGATAGGAAACGTGTACCATTTACGTCTTTTTTTCTCTAGGACGACGATATATATAGATAAATCGAATTTTTTCTGCTGAAACATTATTTCATCGTCTTAGAAATAAAGGGGCATAAGTGCTATGACTATACACAGAACTTACACCTCTTTGACTCTAAGGTGATGATTTTTTATCGAAATTCAATGGTTTTTCCTTCCGAACGGAAACCATATAATCATCAGAATTTTCGATCGTAATTTTTTTAATAGAAGATACTTAAAATGATCTAAATAGAGAGAAAATGATCTTTTTAGCCCATGTCTGTGTGTGTGTGTGTATGTCTGTGTGTGCATGGAAGTCTCAATGACAGTAAAACGGTTTTATAGAAAAATTTCATACTTTGTGGAAAACTTCCTCTCGACGAAGTCTATTTTTTAAGCTTTATTTGAAGAGAATCTGATCGTTACTTTATGATAAAATGGACACATTTGAATTTTTATGCATATATTAAGAAAAAATCTTTGAATGAATGAAAATATTGGAGATGGATTTTTTTCAATGATCTCATCGTAAAGCTGAGGAAATTTTAGTCGAAAAAAATGTGCCAGAATTAATTTTTTTCAATTTTTTGAAAATTCGATTCTTTCTGGCATTTTTGAGGCGTAAAAGCCTTTCGATTTTTGAGTAAATTCAGTTTTTTGGGAATATCTCTGGTTCTATTGGTCGTAGCGACCTGGAACCGATTTTAAATGAAAGGAGAGATCATGTCCCACCGATTTATGGGATTTTGGATTCAAAAATATAGATATTTTACATAGATATAAGACGAAAACCGATGATCATAATTTTTCACATAAGTTCCCATAACTATTTGAAAAATCGATATTTTCACTTTCAAAACCCCATAACTCGATGGGAAATGATCTCACCTTTCATTTAAAATCGGTCGCAGGTCACTACGACCAATAGAACCAGAGATATTTCCAAAAAACTGAATTTGCTCAAAAATCGAAAGGCTTTTATCTCTCAAAAGTGCCAGAAAAAATCGAATTCTCAAAAAATTGAAAAAAATTAATTCTGGCACATGTTTCTCGACTAAAATTTCCTCAGCTTTCTGATGGAATCATTAAAAAAAATCTATCTCCCACTGTTTCATTACAATGTCCATTTTGCCCCACGTTCTCCTATGTTCATTTTTTGAAAATCAGTTTTTAATGGATTTTCTGGAAACCATTCAACTGATATTATTTATACTCATATATTATCTCGAGAATTGTATCAATTAGATGCCTGTAAATTTTGAGCTTATTTGCATGATTAGTTCTCGAGTTATTGGCGTTTTAATGAATTTTTCCAAAATTTGATATTTTGATGATGGTTTGAAAAAAGTTGTATCACTTCCATTCGGAAGCATATTGCTAAAGTATTAGCAGAAAAAACTATATCAGTTGGAAAACAATACTGTTATCCACTTGTTTTAATTGCATTGAATTTGGAGGTATTTGCATATTAAAAGTGTCACTGGGTCAAGTATTTGTAGCACAATTTCCATTGTTTGGTTGAACATCGTTAAGTTTGATAGCAGGACGCACCCATGTGTGAGATATATTTATAATAAATGGAAAATTGAAGCACAAGTTCGGGTTATTACTGGAATTACACCACATTCTCTCTCTCGAATCATTTCTGGAGAATTTATAAAATGAAAATTGGAAGTTTGTTTTTTTTTTGATTATTTCGAATTGATCGGAATAACGGGAAATCAAATTCTTATTCAAATAAATTGGAGTTGCTTCAAGTATACAAATGAACTCACGAAATCCAATTGTTGGTGAAGTGAAATTTTATTCAGAGTTAAAAAAAAAAGACAGAATAGAAGATTAGAATAAAATTAGCACACATTCAACAATTTTTTTTCTTCTTTTAACAAAACATAAATAATTGTGAAAAAAATATTGAAGAAATTCGCACTTATTCGCACTTGTTTTTCTAATTTTTTACATATGCACATTTTTCCTTTTTTTCAAATAATTGATTTGTTAAAGGGAAAAAAAAAAATGAAAATTGTCTAATTTTTGCTATTTTCAGTGTCATTATAGAAATTGATTTTGTAGTTTTACTACTTTGCTATTAAATCAATCAGTTTATCGTTTAAATTTATCGGAATTCCTATTTATTTAGAGGGAAGTGGGGTTTATTTAGTAGAAAATGGGGATTTTGAAGGAATGACTTGAGACGAAATTTTTTTAACAATTCCATTGAAAAGCCAAGAAAATTTGCAATAAAAGAATGTTTCAAATTTTTTTTTTGCAAATTTTTGCAAAATTTCTAAGAATTATCCAAAAAAATCTATTAAAAATTTTTCCAATAATTTCCAGTGAATTTCATCATATATATAAAACATGAAAATGTCTCTGTTGCACCCCTTACATCCTTTCTACTTCACCTTTCCGTATAGAAAGTGCACAACTATCACCTCAACTTCACTTTCTATCCAGAATCTCACGAATTCTTCATGACAATAAAATTATCACACATCTAACAATTAAAAAATTTTTCTCTAAACAAATAAATTATCATCAAAGAAAGTATTTAAATAATTGCAATTTCCGATTTTCTACATGTGCGTATTTTTAATTAAAAAAAAAAAATTTATTTGCTCGCTGAAAAAAAAAACTGTAAAATGTTCGCTACTCTTCCAAAAAAATTAGCGATTCACTAAAAATTTAGAATTTCAAAAATAGTAGATATATGACAAGTTTTAGTTTTTTTTTGTCAACAATTCTTCATTATCAAAGAAAAAGAAAAAATCCTCATTATTATATTCGAATAAGAGAAAATAATAATGAATTCACCAAATTAACATATGTCAATCTTTCGTGATGACAATAGCTGCATACACATGATCCATTAGCAATTGCTTGATATTCAATAATCGTTTGCGCCACAAATTAACAAACATTCTACCTTATCGATAATTCTGTATCGATGGCACAAAGAAGCGGGCCAATATCAGTATTCTGCGAACACATCCTTCGACATTCACCTTTATTTATTTCCATTGTCTCTTGTGTGCTATTCACTTGTGTGATCATTAGAGACCCACCCACATCAATAAATAAAGTACTACCGCATTTTTTTCACTACTGCATACGAAATAACTTTCCCGATACAGGGGAAGGTGGGGTAAAACGGGTACGGATTGATTTTTGTATTTTATACTATGGGAATTACTCGAAATTGGGGGAAATATTGGAGATAGGTTTTTTCTGATGATTCCATTGAAAAGCTGAGGAAATTTCCCATGAAAATCATATGTCGGAAGTTATTTTTTGGAATTTTTCAAAAATTTCATTTTTTGCGCGAAATTTGAAGGTGAAACTCTTCTGTTTTTGAGAAATTTGAGGTTTTTGAGGATATCTCTGGTTCTATTGATCGTAGCGATCTGGGGTTGATCTTAAATGAAAGGTGAGCTCATTTCCCATCGATTTATGGGGTTTAAAAAGAAAAATAACAATTTTTTCAAGTACTTATAGGGCAAAAACTGATTTTCAGAAAATGACCTATAAATATTTGGAAAATTGATTTAAAAAAAAATTTGAACGACATAAATCGATGAGAAATGAGCTCACCTTTCATTTGAGATCAACCCCAGATCGCTGCGACCAATAGAACCAGAGATATCGCCGAAAAAGTGAATTTTTTCGATTTTCAATAGGAAAACCCCTTCAAAACTTGGCCAGAAAAGCCAATTTTTCCAAAAATTGAAAAAAAATAATTTAGACACATGTTTTCCGCCTAAAATTTCCTCAGCTTTTCAATGGAATCATCAGAAAATCTCTATCTCGAACCGTTCAATTGGAGTGCCCATTTTACCCCACCTTCTCCTATCACAATTTACTAAACTTCAAAAAATTGCTAAAACCATCAAAATTTCCCTTCTCACTCGAAAGTTCTATTGAAATCCACGGAATTCCAATTAAAATCAACTGGTTTCACCACTCCACTAACTGAATTAATCATCTAAATATTCACACGATTAAAACAATAAAAAAAAAAGGGAGGAAAATTATTAAAAATAAACTGGTTCACTCTCGATTTTTTTTTCTTTCTATTGATGAGTCTTCCTCGAGGGAAGTAGTAAACGATAAAATCACTTCTTGCAGTACTAAACTGCAGAAAATTTTATTAAAAACAGTTTAAAGCAAAAAAAAACGTTTATAAACCGTTTAATTTTATTAAATTGTTAAACAGATTTTTTTTTAAATAATATTTATCATTTCCGAATAATGGAGCCACTTTTTTTTCAATATCCGCGAATTCCCGCGCATCCAAACTTGTTTAATTTTTTAAATTCCTCCCCCCCTCCTTTTTCAAATAAAAATGCAGTAAACTTTATTTTCCGTTGATTCGAAGAAAAAAAAATAATTATTGCAAATTAATGCAACTGAATGATAAAAAAAAAGGAAAAAAAAAGAAGTTGAATTGTGTATTACTTTTAAATATTCATGTCACGAAGAGGAGTCCATGCCAGAAAGATATAATGTACTTTATAATGTATATATATATATAAAAGAGAGAAGACACAGCACCTCGAGCCAACAACTAATAACCAGTCGGTGGCAATCTAACGGTTACATGTTATATCACATGGCTAATTTTCTGAAAAACCGTCCGGACTTCGACTGTAACGGATTGGAAAAATATATATGTATATATATATATGTTGTCGTTTGCAGCCGGGATGTGTTTTACCATTCAATTGATTCCATACGAATTGATTTATTTTTATGCAGCTTCCACTTCACCCAAATCTCATTAAAAGAAAATCACATGATGATCATGTTATTTGTGCGATTTTCTTAATTTTTGTTTTTTTTTCTGTTAGTGGTAATTGGACGAAGATTGATACTATTTGATAGTGAATCGAATGAATAAATTACTTTTCTTGATAGTTGTGTGATGGTGTAATGAGCTCTTGAAGACTTGTCTTGAGATACGACAACTGGAGTTACGACTTTTGCCCCCTCGACTACTTATGCTGTAACTGTGTCTCACTGTTATGGGAAATCAATGTGTTAGCTGGTCACTCGGTCAGGTGAACTACCTGCATCCCCCCCCCCCTCCCACCTGCTGTGTAGCTTCATAGAATTAAATCATTTTGCTTTGGAAACAAAGTGGCGTAAGTGCTGGGTATAGCACTTGTGCTATGGTTCTAAAAAAAAATTAGTTTTATTGAACTATTTGAGATTTTTCAGGATTTTTTAAATTATTTTTTCAATTTTTTCGATTTTTTTGAAAAATTTTTCTCAAATTTAATGATGAAGACCTTTCTTTGACTCCATATACTCTTTTGAAGATCTGTTTTATTTTACTATTTGAAATTTTTCAGCATTTTCTAAATTTTTTCTATTTTTTTTCAAATTTTCTTATTTTTTTCGAATTTTCTAAATTTTTTCGAATTTTCTAATTTTTTTCGATTTTTTCGAATTTTCTAAGTTTTTTCGAATTTCCTATTTTTTCTCCAGATTTTCTCGATTTTTTCGAATTTTCTAAATTTTTTCGAATTTTCTAATTTTTTTCGATTTTTTCGGATTTTCCAAGTTTTTTCGAATTTCTTATTTTTTCTCCAGATTTTCTCAATTTTTTCGAATTTTCTAAATTTTATTCGAATTTTCTAAATTTTATTCGAATTTTCTGAATTTTATTCGAATTTTCTAATTTTTTTCCGAATTTTTTCGAATTTTTTCTAATTTTTTCTCGAATTTTCGAAATTTTTTCGAATTTTTTCAAAGATTTGTCTCAAATTTAGCTGCAGCTACTTCCTCCACTCACATGTTCTCTTAAAAATGAATTTCATTTTACTATTCAACATTTTTCAGAATTTTCGAAATCATTTTCTCAATTTTTTCGGTATTTCTTAAACATTTTTCTCAAATTTAACTCCAAAAATTTGCTTTTCGCCCAAATACTTTCTTAAAAATCAGTTTTATTTTACTACTTGAGATTTTTCAGAATTTTCGAAAAGTGGTGTAAGTGCTATATAAATGAATATATATAGCACTTACGCCCCTTTTTTTTCTAACATGATTTTAATTATTGAGCGTATCTTTCCAACAATTTCGATGAATTGTTAATTTTTTTTTTGGTACTGATTTTCTGTTGCAGACAATGTTACGACAAACATTTCTACTAGTCCTGAGTCTTCTCATCCTAGAAAAGTGCAATGCATCAACGCCAGAGAGTGATAAATCAGATGAACCACATCACAGACAGAAACGAGTGCTATGGCTGACGAATGATGGTAGAATAGCATTACCACCAGGAACTGTAATGACAATAACACCAACACTAGCACTACCATTTGTTCGATATCCACCCTATGGATTTCTAAGCAATATGACGATCAGTCTACCATTTACAAGTAATTATAATTTTATTACAAAAAATAGTCAACAATTAAATAATGCACCAAGAAAGAAAAAGTGAAAAAAACAAGTAATGGTTCAATTGATTAAGTCGAAATGATTGTGGATTTTTTTTGAGAGTAAAGGCCTCTTCAAAAAAATCTCAAAAAATTCCCTAATGATGTTCATCTATTGAAGCATCTTCTCAAATTTTTTTAGATTTTTCTACAAAGTCCTTCACTCCGAAAAAAATTCATGAATCATTCAGTTTCTCCCATTTTTTTTATATTATTTTATTTATTCTGAAAACAAGTGGATAATAGTATTGCTTTCCAACTGATATAGCTTTTTCTGCTAATACTTTAGCAATATGCTTCCGAATGGAAGTGATACAACTTTTTTCAAACCATCATTAAAATATCAAATTTTGGAAAAATTCATTAAAACGCTAATAACTCGAGAACTAATCATGCAAATAAGCTCAAAATTTACAGGCATCTAACTGATACAATTCTCGAGATAATATATGAGTATAAATAACATCAGTTGAATAGTTTCCAGAAATTCCATTAAAAATTGATTTTCAAAAAATGAACATAGGAGAATGTGGGGCAAAATGGACATTGTAATGAAACAGTGGGAGATAGATTTTTTTTAATGATTCCATCAGAAAGCTGAGGAAATTTTAGTCGAGAAACATGTGCCAGAATTAATTTTTTTCAATTTTTTGGGAATTCGATTTTTTCTGGGACTTTTGAGGGATGAAAGCCTTTCGATTTATGAGCAAATTCAGTTTTTTGGAAATATCTCTGGTTCTATTGGTCGTAGTGACCTGCGACCGATTTTAAATGGAAGGTGAGATCATTTCCCATCGATTTATGGGATTTTGAATTTAAAAATATCGATTTTACAGATAGTTATGGGAACTTATGTGAAAAATTAGGATCATCGGTTTTCGTCCTATAACTATGTAAAAAATCGATATTTTTGAATCCAAAATCCCATAAATCGATGGAAAATAATCTCACCTTTCATTTAAAATCGGTCCCAGGTCGCTACGACCAATAGCACCAGAGATATTTCCAAAAAACTGAATTTACTCGAAAATCGAAAGGCTTTTACGTCTCAAAAATGCCAGAAAAAAATCGAATTTTCAAAAAATTGAAAAAATTTAATTCTGGCACATTTTTTTCGACTAAAATTTCCTCAGCTTTTCGATGAGATCATTAAAAAAAATCCATCTCCAATATTTTCATTCATTTAAAGATTTTCTCATAATACATGCATAAAAACTCAAATGTGTCCATTTTATCAAAAAGTATCGATCGAATTCTCTTAAAATAAAGCTAAAAAAATAGACTCCGCCGAGAGGAAGTTTTCCACAAAATATGAAATTTTTCTATTAAACCGTTTTGCTGTAATTGAGACTTTTATGCACACATAGACAAACATGCGCTAAAAATATCATTTTCTCTCTATTTAGATGATTTTGAGTATCTTCTATTAAAAAAATTACAATCGAAAATTCTGATGATTACATAGCTTCCATTCGGAAGCGAAAACCCAAAGAATTCCCAGATGTATACTAATTTTATCATAATAAGATTTATTTAATTCAACTAGTTGTTTTAATGAAAAATCATTTCTTTCAGTTGATTTCGACAAATTGGGACTGACAGACAATGAAAATCCTTATGGTGCATTACCGCCTGTATTTGACAGAAGTATAAAAAGCAGAGGGGCTGGCATGGTTTTGGCTGATTTTATAGCTTCATTTATAAACCGCAGATTACACAAACGTGATTTGCATGATCCACCACCAAAAAATGCATTTCATGGGGGTGAACGTGCACTTTTGTATGGAACTGCTGAGGATATGCTTAGTACACTTGGATTGGATGGTAAAGCATGTTTATTGAGAGCAATTTGTGAAGTACAAGGACATCAGCTCAATAATTTTGGGCTCATTGGGGAAATGCTCAAGCTTTTCTTCACGTGAGTATTTTTTAGCATTTTCTGAAAAAATGTTAATTTTTTTGTATAAAATCGTTAATAACAATTTGTACAAGATGAAATTGTCAAATTTGATTCAGTGAATCTGTGAAGAATGTAATGAGAAATAAAATAAACTCTAGAAGCAAAAAATCAATTGAAAATTGAAAATTTTTCATTATTTTTTACATTTTTTTAAATCTTAAAAAATCTGAAAAAATCAAAAAATTAAGGAAAATCTTTCAATTTTCAATTAATTTTTTGTTTTCAAGGCTTATTTTATTCCTCATTAAATACTGAACAGATTATATATATATATTGATACTATATAAATTGTTATTAACGATTTTATACAAAAATTTAACTTTTTTTTTTCGATTGTCCCAATTATTCTTAAGGTACAATCTCTTAAATCCCATTGGATTTTAATGCAAATCATTATTTTTACAGGGCAAGCAAGTCACCATTTGCTAATCTACTAGATGAATACGTGGAAGCTGAGAATCGGGGTAAAGAGCATGGCGAATGTTGGCCTTATTTCAAGAATTGTCCAAAATCCCTGTTTCTGCCATCAAAAAACAGATATACGTAAGTTTCTCATTAAGCTCTGCCTTAATTATTTCAGCAGAAAAGTAAGAAAAACCAGGTCAAAATGATTCAGGAATTTTTTCTTAGGGAAAAACTAATCAAAAAAATCTGAAAAAATTTGAGAAGACGTTCCAATATGTCCGCCATGTTGTCAAATTTTTTCAAAATTTTTCATAAAAGCCTTCTCCATTAAAAAAATTCCTGAATTTTTTTTTCTTCTAAAAGTTTCATTTTTTGCCGATTTCTTCTATTTAAAATGAGTAATAATATTTTTCTTTGGATTTTTCTTGCAGACAAGATTTAGATAAGGACCATCCACAATCTGACACTAGAGAGGAATTAAACGAAGTCTTTGGTGCAAGAGAAGAAGAAAGACCAAGTAGAAAGCACACGATAAATCGAGCAATGTAAATTAAAATTACCATAGGTTTTTTCAAATAATTGGCAATATTGTGAGAGCTTTCACAGAACCAAAAAGATAAAACATTTTTTTATTTTTCTTCAAATGTATAGAATAATAACTGACAATTACTCGAGTAAACGCAGGAGGTCAGAAGCTCAGGTAATTTAGACAAAAAAAAAATCTTGTATCTAGGCAAACTCCTAATGAATTTATTTGATGTTGCACTTGTCTTTGATGACAATCCTCAACGTGATGCTAGATTATTATCGCAGTATTCTTTTTCGTGCAAGAAGAAAAAGAACTTTCTATTTAATCCTATTTATTTATTTTTTTTTAATTATAGAGAATAATTAAGTCAGTCGTGCTTAGTAATTTATATAATTGTTATTAATTCTCTCTTTGTTAAGTGTTTTTTTTATTTTGTGAATCATGATATTTTGATATTCTGTAAAATGCCATAATACGTTTAAACAATTGAGATGATCCACATATCTTTCTTAGGATCTAACTCATTTGTACAAAAAAATATTGTACGATGATAAGTGTCATCATTAGATAGATAAATAAATGGAAATTTTATGAAATTTTTGTTTAAGCTGTTTTAAAAAATGGATTTCATCGTAGTAATTAAGGTAGTATCCCAGTGTACGATCGATAAAACAGGAAAAAATGAGGATTTCTAGGTGAGTTTTCAATTAATTGCTGTTAATTCGTGGAAAATGTGCTTTAATTTACCCGAAAAAAGTGATTAAACTATTCGAAAGTCATATCTTCAGCTTGTGAATATATTTTTTTTCTCTCGAATTTTTTTTTGCATCAATCTCCTATCACATGCATGAGATAGAGAGAGAGGCAAATAGTTACGACTACCTTCTAATTAAAATTTCTCAATAACTATACGGTGAATTGAATATTTTTTTCTTCTATTATTTAGTTAAAATGCTGTTCTTTTCAACAATTGTTTTTGAATAATGGGTCAAACCTGTGGTTTTTTAGTAATTTCGTTATTTCCGGCTGATTTAGGGCGTTTCATCCCCACCACCGCTATTTTCAGTAACTTTGATAGTTCATATCTCATAAACTGGACGGTCAAAAATTATGAAAAAATTCAGAAAAATGTAAAAACATATGATCTTTGATACGGCATCAAAAAAATAAGGGTTTAACCGTCCTCAAATTCGCAGAGATACTCCCTTAAGGAATAGCAGAACGCCTCTCATGCATTGAATTTCCAAACCGATCATTCGCCAAAATTCATCAATATTTTCATCATAAAACCGTATCAACCACTAAAAAACCAAATAAAAAAACTCAAAATTCCTATAATTCCATAGAAAAAAATCATATTTACCTCTAAAAAATCCATTCAAAAATTTGAAAATTTCGAAATTTACCAAGTTTTCCCTTACCCTTAAAAAAAAATCTGAAGAACTCACCACTGCCAGCAGTTGGAAAAAACCTCCCCTTCCTCTTCAAAAGTATCCCCCCTATAGATGGCGCAGTAGACACAATCCACTTGGGGGTGAGTCTGCACTTCTAGAAAAAGCAACAAATTCACAGGCATCAGAGGGGGTTAGTACATTTTCATAGCCATCGATCGATGCTGCGCGAATGGGTGATGACACACACACAAGGAGAAGGGGTAGGGGCAGGAGGGGGGGGGGGAGGGGTAGGAACGATTGCACATACACAGAAAGCGAGAAAGAGAAGGAGAGAGAGAGAGAAAGAGGGAGAGAGTGGGAGGGGGGGGGGGGGGAAGCTGGAGCAACTCTGTATTATCATGCACATACACTTTGCCTACTAACACAAGTACAAACAAAAAAAAAAGGCATTAGTATTTGTAATTGTGGGTGCTGGGTGGGGCGTGAGGGCGCCACTGTAGTTTTTAGGGAGCCTCCACGATAGAGTGAGCGTCCAGCTAGTTGCTGTCAAAAGTTCACGAGTCGATTTGTATCATTTTACCCGTGTTCCCTGTTATAAACTTAAAAAGAAGAAGATAAAAAAAACCGACTCTGTTCCGAGCGGTATAGGAGAGGCCACGATACTTCTCCATAGCGACTCGTGAACTCTATTTTCCCTAAAAATAAAAAAAAATATAAAAATTGTCTTTAATTACAAAAAGTGTTTTTTTGAATTTTGATAATTCAAAAAAAAAGGGGAACGCTCCAAAAAACATGCGGATCAGTTTAAATTAGCGAAAATTTAATAAAAACACGCACATAAGCACACACATACACAGGAGGGTAGAGAAATTGCCATTGGAGTCATAAATTGATAATTCAATGATTTACAGTGGAGTGTTTTAGTTCATTCGTGATTTTTTTTTGAAAAAAACGCCTATTTCATCGGCAAAAAAAAGGGAGGAAAAAGAAGAGAAATTTTTGTGTTTCTCCCCTAAAAAAAAAAAAAAAAAGCTCCTGCAGCCTCCTCCTGTTCTTCTCTTATTCGCCTCCCTTCTTCAATAGATAGTTGGCCGACTGGGAAACGTAGTGGGGCTGTGCCGGTCCGGAGGTTCCTTCAAATTATCGATCAAATAGCACACGAAAACCCCCGGAGAGCCTTAACCACAGGGTAAGAGAAGTGCCGGAAAAAGAATTATTAAAGTAGAGAATTTAAAAAAAATAAAAAAAAAACTTCCATTCGGAGTAAAAGCAAAAAAAGGGATATTTTCAATTTTTTCATCAAAAAAATCCAGTGATTTATAATTCATAATATAATAATAATAATAATAATATGATTTATAATTTATAATATATAATAAGAAAAAGTTGCAATTTTGTGATGTTCCGAATTAATTTGAATTAAACGTAATTTACTGATTAATTTTGGTGAATTGTGATTTTCGGTTCAATTGAAAAGCGCGAATTAAGAAATAGGAGAAATTGAAGGAAGAAAAAAAGTGGATTTTTAATTAAACACAGACAGATACACAAAAAAAAAGGGCTGTGTTTGTATGTGTTTTTGTGTTATAAAACTGCACAATTACATGCGGAAAAGGGCTTGAACTCCTTTTTATACTGCTATAATCATTAACTACTGTTAATCATTCGAATAAGATAACCGTTGTATGTCAGAGAAAAAAGGGACCACTGATTACCCTGATACCTAGCAGAAATAATTTTGCCAGGATTTAATTTTAAATGTAAGTATGTCTAATTATTGGATTTATTTCCATTTTTTCGGATTTAATTCACTGATTTTTCATGGGAATATTGGAAAAAATCATTAACAACATCAAAATTCCTATGAAAAATTAGTAAATTATCTTCTCTTTTTTTTTTTAATTCGCAGCATTAATCTCTAATTTTAAGTATTTCTCTACTTGAAAAAATGACTTATTTATTCAAAACCCCTCATTGAATTCATCTTTCTCTCCTTCTTTTTCGCTCTTTTTTTAACAATTTTCTTCGCCTCGTTTCCACTGTCGCCACTGTTCCTCACTTCCATGCGCACTGAATCTCACCTTCTTTTTCCCTTTTTTCCTCTCATTTTTTTCTTTTTATTATTACTCTCAACTGTGTCTTTCTCTCTTTCTCTCTTTTTCTCTGCTCATGTCCATGAAAGGCCAGGCTTTTTTATTTCAACGTTAGCCATTAAAAAAAAAATGTGTGTATATGCTCGATAGAAGCGGTCACGAATTGCCTCAACTGTACAGGAAATGCTTTATCTTTAAAAATTTGCAGAAAAAAAAGAGAAAGAGCCAATGAGAGAGATAGATAGATTATTTGCCTATTGTGTTAAAGCGAATTAATGTTAATTATAAAAAAAAAGACTTTTTTCTGTAATTCTCTCATTCATTTTTTTTCTTTGCAATGAGAAAAAAGAAATTCTTGCAGCAAAAAAATTGCCTTTTACCAAAATTTGTCTTCACAATTTTTATATCTATATATATTAAAATTTTTTGGAGTGAAATAAATTTTCTTCAATTAAATTAATGTTTTTAAATAAAAAATGTTTTTTTTTTACTCTGTGTACAATTTTTACTCGTCTTTCATTTATTGGCAACTTTAATTATTGATTTGGATATTTTTCTTCTCTTCTTCTCTGCGGCCTATTCTTAGTGCTTGAACTCTGCCCCATTGACTCTTAAATAAGTAGAAAAAAAAAGGAGGAGAAAGGAAATAATTGTGGGAGTTGAATTTAAAATTCAGAGCAGTGCAACAGGTATTGATTCATGTTTTTAACCGATTAATTTGATAATATCCGCAGTAATTATGTAAATAAACGTCATTCTTCCATGATTTATCGAGATTTTTCATTGTTAACATTGTGAAGATTCGTGACTCGTGAACTTTGACATCTGATAACAATTACCTGTCGACATGTGTTTCTGCAACAAATTCGCTCTCTTCCTCTCTTTCTCTCTCTTTCGCTCCTTTTTTTTATCCTCCCTGATAAAAGCCATTAATCGATCGCCTTTTTAGCAACTGATAGCACGAAAATTACCCAGAATTTCCAATCGCATGAATTCTTGCATTATCACATTATCATGTAGTAAAATTTTAATTAAATTTATCAAATTTGTTTAAAAACACAATCCTTATATCTATATATATAGTCACCTTAGAAGCAAAGGGGCGTAAGTGCTATGAATAAATATAGCACTTGTGCCACTTTTTCTCATTTTCTAAATTTTTTTGTAAAAATCATTTTTTTTTGTTAAAAATTTTTTTTCTGTAATTTTTATGTTTCTATATATATATATCGTCATCTTAGAAACAAAGGGGCGTAAGTGCTATGGATAAGCGAAAAAGAGCGTAAAAGTACACGTTTGCCTATCTTTTTACGTCTTTTTTATTTTGAAATGACGAATAAATTGAAATTTTTTGGAGCAACGTGCAAATTTCTGGGACTAGGGTCAAACGACCAATAGATGAACACTGACCAAAAGATAGACGGTTTCTATTATCGAGGATTTTCATGAATAAATGAATTATTCTTATACTTTTCACGTCAATTCCTGATTATTACATTCATATAGATTTATAAAATATTTGTTAAATATCGATTGATCGAAATTTAAAATCATACCACTGCAAATATGCAACTGTGTCCATCTATTGGGGGTTCAAGTTATTTCCCAGTTTTTCCTTGATTTTCTTTAATTATTTCTGCATTATTCGAGTTTAATTGATTTTTAGTCGATTCACTGTATATTTTTCTGTACATCATTCTTTTCTGCAACTTTTTAACGTGATTTGCCTATTTCATATGAATTAGAAGAGTCTAATATTTCCTTAACCGTCCATCTATTGGTGCATGTTACCCTAACTCAATGTTTTTTGCAAAGAATAATTTTTTTTTCTCAATGATTCAATGAAAAACGAATAAAATTAATAAAATAATCATTGATTTTTTGTTGCAGATTGAAAGTCATTTGGCTATAATTTTAAGGGTGGCGGCCTTAGGTGATTGCTCGTGGGGGCACTTTGTGTGGCGGTAGTAAGGTGGTGTGCGTGCAAAAAAGCGCGCGTCCATTTAAAAAACGAGGGTGACAGAGTGAATAGAGAAATTGGAGGAAAAAAAGGGAAAAAGAAAATTACATACTTTTTTTTTGCGAGTGTTTTTGTATGTGTGCGTTAGTGTGTCCAGTGTTATTCACGTGGGTGAGAAAAAAAAGGAGCTGAAGCACTTGTCTGTGTGCGGTAGTTTTTCGTGTGTTTGTGTGTCTGAGTGTATTTATTACGTGTCAGTGGTGGCGGGGGTGTTAGTGCTGTGCCCGTGAACAGAGGCGGGGGTGTGTAGGTGTGTGTGTGTGTGTGTGGTTGGGTGGAAAGCAGATAAAAAAAAAAGGAAAAAAAAAAAACGAAGAAAAAGGAAAATAAAAGAGGCGCGTGGTGGCGTTTGTGAAGGCAACGTGTAGCAAGATGGGCTGTGCCATGTCTGCAGAAGAGCGGGCCGCTTTGGCCCGCAGCAAACAGATTGAAAAGAATTTGAAGGAGGATGGAATACAGGCTGCCAAAGACATCAAGCTACTATTGCTTGGTAAGGATTTTTCTAAATTATATTTGTCGCCTTAGAGTTAAAGTGGCGTAAGTGCCGATTTTTCCGATTTTTTTTCCTTCAAAATAACAAAGAGGCGTATCTCCAACATTATTGCTCCAATAGACTTTCCAAGACTTTTTACGCAATATTAGTAAAAAAATAAAAAATAATAACATATAGGCGTAAGTACCACCCACTAATAACAAACGGGCGTAAGTACCGGAGATACGCCTCATTGTTTTTAGTTTTTTTATTGAATTTTTCCTAATCATTGGAAAAATACTAATAACAAAGAGGCGTAAGTCCGGAAAAATAATTCAATGAAAAAAATTTAAAAACAAAGAGGCGTAAGTGCCATAATTTAGATAAAAATCGCAAAAAACAAAAGGTCGTAACTCCAAAAATTCTCATATGCTATAAAAAAAATTATAAAAACAAAAAGGCGTAAGTGCCAAAATTTAGATGAGAAATCCTAAAAAAAAGGGCGTAACTCCAAATATTTTCATGAGATGAAAAAATTATAAAAACAAAGAGGCGTAAGTGCGGAGATGCGTTTTTTTCACATTAACATTAACAATTATATAGCTTTCAAAAAGAAAATAACAAAGGGGCGTAAGTGTGGAGATACGTCCCTTTCATTTTAAGATTGATAATTACGCCAATTTGTTATTTTAATTTTCAATTATCCAAATAATGTTCCAGAGACCATAAAAAACATTTTGGAGTGATAAGTGGACATACGCCCTTTTTACTGCAGAATTCCGTGTTTTTGGCACTTACGCCCCTTTCACTCTAAGGCGACGATATACTTTGAGATTTGTTTTTATTTTCAGTTTTAAAATAATAAATTATATCCATTGAGTTTCCCACACATTTTTCCTGTTTTTGTTTTTCTTCTTGATGATAAAAAAAAAATGAAGGGAAAAAAAATGAGAATGCTTCTTCCAATTGATTATTTTATCTTTTCAACTCTCACTCAGGAATATGCGGCACATATTGTTACCATGTGTCTCATTCTAAACACTAGACCTAGGGTATTTCCGGTATGACGAATCTGTTCAGTGTCAGGGCATCAGAGAATTTAAATTATGTGTTTTGTTTTGGAATTTTAGGAGAGGTTTTTTTTATTACTATCATATTGGCCATATGATTTTGGAGCGAATTGTGAAATAAAAAGGATTTTGAGGGTCTAGAGGGGCAAAGAAAGATTGCTGAAGGTCGATTTGAGGGAGAAATTTCAAAAAAAAATTGGAAAAATAGAAGATTTACTAAAAATTTCGAAAAGTCTCAAAATCGTTTCGAAATCTCGAAATTTTGCAATTCCTGGTTAAATCCCAAATTATTCGAAATAAAAATGATTTTTAGGTTCTAAAGGAGCAAAAAAGGGTTGCTGGATGTAGATTTAAGAGAAATTTCGAGAAAAATATGGAAAAACATGAAAAAATATTAAACATATCAAAAATTTCGGCAATTCTAAAAATCTCGAAATTTTGAGATTTTTCATTAAATCTCAAATTATTTGGAATAAAGCGGATTTTAAAGTTCTAAAGGAGCAAAAAAAGGTTGCTGGATGTAAATTTAAGAGAAATTTTGAGAAAAATCTGGAAAAACATCATATTTATCAAAAAACTTAAAAAGTCTGAAAATCTCGATATTTTGAGATTTCTGGTTAAATCTCAAATTATTCGGAATAAAGCTGATTTTAAAGTTCTAGAAAGGCAAAGAAAGATTGTTGGAGGTAGACTTGAAAGAAATTTCGCGAAAAATGTGGAAAAATACAAAATTTACCAAAAATTCTCAAAAGTTTTCAAAAAGTCTCGAAATCTCTAAATTTGCTAAATTTCTGGTTAAATCTCAGATTATTTCAGATAAAACTGGTTTAAATGCAAATTGTCTGCTAAATTTAGAAAAACGCAATCGAGCTGACAAGCTTCTTTATTCATCCAGAACCATTGATATTTCACATTAATCAACTTCTTTTTTTTCCTCCTCCTCCTCCTCTTCCTCCATCTCTTTTATCCTCTTTCTCTCTCATCCTTTGTTTCATTTTTCTTCATCAAGATAATGGAAAACGATGGAAGTCACTATCTCACCAGTGTCCAGTTTTATTTGCAAATATAGTAATAGAATAGAAAATTTATTGTTGTTACGAATGACGTCAGATAAAGCCCAGATTTAATAGAGAGAGTATTTTCATTTCATTGATGAAGGCCACGTGGTTTTTAAAAAACTGCAAAAGGAGCAAAATTTACTCCAAAAATTACTGAGTTTATTTGACTTTACGAGCTTTAATTTTGCGTGGGAATTTTTCCTTTTCAACACACACTTCCAGGCAAAACGAGATTTCTTGCATGAAGAATCTGTTATTCTTTAAAAAAAAAAAGGAAAATGTTTTGACGTCTCGTCAAAACAAAATGAAGAATTTTGAGGAAAAAAAAGAAGGATTTTCTGAAGAAGATGAGATTTTAAAAAATGAGATGAAGAAGAAGAAAATTAAAGAAAAATAAATAAAAGAAAGAAAACAAGTGGATAATAGTATTGCTTCCCAACTGATATAGCTTTTTCTGCTAATACTTTAGCAATATGCTCCCGAATGGAAGTGACACAGCTTTTTTCAAACCATCATCAAAATATCAAATTTTAGAAAAAATCATTAAAATGCCAATAACTCGAGAACTCATCATGCAAATAAGCTCAAAATTGACAGGCATCTAACTGATACAACTCTCGAGATAATATATGAGTATAAATAACATCAGTTGAATAGTTTCCAGAAATTCCATCAAAAACTGATTTTCCAAAAACGAACATAGGAGAATGTGGGGCAAAATGGACATTGTAATGAAACAGTGGGAGATAGATTTTTTTTAATGATTCCATCAGAAAGCTGAGGAAATTTTAGTCGAGAAACATGTGCCAGAATTAATTTTTTTCAACTTTTTGAGAATTCGATTTTTTCTGGCACTTTTGAGGGATAAAGCCTTTCGATTTTTGAGCAAATTCAGTTTTTTGGAAATATCTCTGGTTCTATTGGTTGTAGAGATCTGTGACCGATTTTAAATGAAAGGTGAGATCATTTCCCATCGATTTATGGGATTTTGAATTAAAAAATATCGATTTTTCAGATAGTTATGGGAACTTATGTGAAAAATTATGATCATTGGTTTTTGTCCTATAGCTATGTAAAAAATCAATATTTTTGAATCCAAAATCCCATAAATCGATGGGAAATGATCTCACCTTTCATTTAAAATCGGTCCCAGGTCGCTACGACCAATAGCATCAGAGATATTGCCAAAAAACTGAATTTACTCGAAAATCGAAAGGCTTTTACGCCTCAAAAATGCCAGAAAAAAATCAAATTTTCAAAAAATTGAAAAAAATTAATTCTGGCACATGTTTTCCGACTAAAATTTCCTCAGCTTTTCGGTGAGATCATTGAAAAAAATCCATCTCCAATATTTTCATTCATTTAAAGATTTTTTCATAATATATGCATGAAAATTCAAATGTGTCCATTTTATCAAAAAGTATCGATCGGATTCTCTTCAAATAAAGCTTAAAAAATAGACTTCGTCAAGAGGAAGTTTTCCACAAAATATGAAATTTTTCTATAAAATCGTTTTACTGTAATTGAGACTTTTATGCACACACAGACATAAATACAGACACAGACATGCGCTAAAAATATCATTTTCTCTCTATTTAGATCATTTTAAGTATCTTCTATTAAAAAAATTACAATCAAAAATTCTGATGATTACATAGCTTCCATTCGGAAGAAAAAAAAGTAGAAATAAGTGATATTATTTTAAAACTCAAGTCCATCCAGATAGACCCATTATAGGCGGCCACTTAAACTGAAAGAGCTTTTTAAAAAAAAAACGAGAGGGAGAGGGCTTGCGGTAAGCAGGAAAGCAAGTTCCGCCTTTACGTCATATCCGCTTATAAAATAAAACACTACTACTCTACTGAGAAAATTTTCCAACGCTCCATGTTCCTCTTTTTTCTTTTTTTTTGTTCTTCACCACCTTAATTACATTGAGAAGAAGAAGTCTTTGAGGCATTCCACCCTTTTTTTCCCTTTTAATTCGCCAACTGCAATTATATACTCAAAATTGTTATTTTTCAGGTGCTGGAGAGTCTGGAAAGAGTACCATAGTGAAACAGATGAAGTGAGTAATTGCGTATTTTTTAAATTAATGTATTATTCCTTCTTTTTTTGGAGGAGGGCTTTAAGGGGATTGCGTTTATTATTTTGGTTAATTAAATGGAGACAAAAGAATTTTTAGTGGCCTTCATTTGACGACCCTGTACTGTGCTTTTGACCCCGTATTATCCATCAGGGCTGTTTGGAACAAACTGTTGCCTCTGCCCTTCCCTCTTCTTTTTTTTTTTTTTTTTTTCTTTTTTCCCTCAGTAAGATCGATATTTACACGTTACGATAGAACGAACTACTTGAGGTGAGAGCAGCTGTGAAGCATGCTTTCACACAGAGACACGCGACAATTTTTTTCACATTTTTTTCGCCACCTTTTATTTTTTTCCTGTTTTTTTTCCTTTTTCTTCTATTCTATGTGGTTTTTTTTTCGTCTTTTTCTTTTTGGCTACTTCCTCTTTATCTCGAGGTACGTTGGACACACCAATGTATGCGCCTTTTTGGATCGACTTCCGCTTCTTCAGTATTAAACTTGTGAATGAGCCTTTTCATGAGCAAGAAACTTCCTTGACACAATGATTCTCCTGTGAACACACATTCTGAGACTGTGTAGAAACATTTTTATCGTCTTTCTTTTTTATGAGTTCAAACTTTTATTTTATTTTCTTTTCTTTTTTCTTTTCATTTTTATCGAAAAACGTGGACGAGATTAAGTTTAGAGTCGTAAAAACAATTTTTAATTTATTTTTTCATTCTTGGAGAGGAGCTATTGCTCGTTTTGCCACTTTTTCATGTGAATTGGCTTTTTTTAGCCACTTTTTGATGGGAATTGCCTTTTTTTGCCACTTTTTCCATAAGAATTGTCTTTTTTTTGGCATTTTTCTATGTGAATTGTCGTTTTTTGTCACTTCTTCCATATGAATTGGCATTTTTTCCACTTTTTCCATGAGATTTTGCTTTTTTTTTGCTACTTTTCCCATGAGAATTGGCTTTTTTCTCACTTTTCCATATGAATTGCCTTTTTTTTTGCCATTTTTCCATGTGGATTGTCTTTTTTTGCCACTTTTTCCATTTGAATTGACTTTTTTTTCCACCTTTTCCACGAGATTTGGCTTTTTTTGCTACTTTTCTCATGGGAATTGCCTTTTTTTGCCACTTTTTTCAAAACATTTAGGTTTTTTGCCACTTTTTCCATGAAAATTGCCTTTTTTTGCCACTTTTTCCATGGGAATTGCCTTTTTTTTGCCACTTTTCCATGTAAATTGTCATTTTTTGCCACTTTTTCCATAGGAATTGGCATTTTTGCCATTTTTTCCATGAGATTTGGCGTTTTTTCCTACTTTTTTTCATGGGAATTGCCTTTTTTGCCACTTTTTCCATATGAATTGGTATTTTTTCCATGAAATTAGGCTTTTTTTGCTACTTTTTTCATGGGACCTCCTTTTTTTTGCCACTTTTTCATGTGAATTGTCGTTTTTTTTCCACTTTTTCCATTTGAATTGACGTTTTTACCACTTTTTCCCATGTGAAGTCACTTTATTTTTCTTTTTCTCTTTTCAGAATCATTCACGAGAGCGGATTCACGCCAGAAGACTTTAAGCAGTACAGACCTGTTGTTTATAGCAACACGATACAATCTCTAGTCGCTATTCTTAGAGCAATGCCCAATCTAGGTATTAGCTTTTCCACGAATGAAAGAGAGGTAAGGATATATAATACATTGATTCATAATTTCTATTCTAAAAAAAAAGCAATGAAAAAATGACAAGACGACACAAAACCACAAAAAAAGAATCAAAAGTGAGAATTCGGCAAAAAAAAAACGTTAATTATGATTTTTTTAATTAATCCGATTTAAAAACAAATAAAATAAAAATTGAGGTTTAAACAATTTTTTAAAGCAATTATCATTAATTCCCAATACTTTGCAATTTAATTTAAAAAAAAAAAAATTATTTCAAATAAAATATTTTAAAAATTTAATTCACATAAAAAATTATAAAAAAAAATTGAAGAAATAAAATTGAAAAAAAAATGAGATGAGATCCTTGAAAAAATCAGAAATAAAAAATGATAAATGATTCATGAAGTAAATATCTCCCCTCTTGTGTGTTCCAAATATATTCTCCTCTCTCATTTGCCTCTTTTGCTCGTGAATTAATAATCGATTATCTGTCGATGAATTGGAGTCTAGATACTTACTATCTTCTCTAAAAGTAAAAGCGCGTTAGTGGAGTGGTGCAAAACTGCAACAGGTGAGAAAATAATTAACTTGCACACGTAGTACATGGTCGAGTTTTAGCAAGGGTTGTATATTTGAAAAGGGTCTATACACAAAACCGCGTGAATTGTTTAAGAAACCACTCCACAACTTTCGGAAAATCAATCAAAACGTTAATTAAAAGTTTTGCTCTTTTGCTTGTAAATTACTTAGCAATAAATCGCACCATAAATGTCTTTTTTTTTGCTCATTTTTTTTTAATCATCACGAGTTCACTGATTTCTCAACATTTATTAACATTCATTAATTCAAAGTATTGATTATTTAAACTTGGAATAATTGGAAGTGTAATGTGTATGTAGAGAGATTATTGGGTACAAATGTGGATGCTATTTGACACGCTTCAACGATTATCTTATGAATGAAGCATTCAGTTGAACAGACATATAAGGCTCCATTCGTTATAACGAGAGTCAACGTATCATGCAATCATTAAAGTGAAATGAGAAAGAGAAAGAGAGAAAGGGAGATTTAAAAAAATGATCATGGATCAGTTTACATTGTGTGTGTTTCAATAAAAATAAATAGGAATTAATTTGAATTATTTAAAAATAATTGAAGGGTTCATTAAATATATATATCGATGCCTTAGAAGTAAAAGGGCGTAAGTGCCATGTAATGCTTATACACGGCACTTTGTTGTTTTACATCACTCCCTCTATGTTTGACTTCTTTCTTTAAATCATTTTAACATTAAAAGTTAATAACATTTATGAAACACATTAATGAGTAACATTTTTATAAAAATTTGTTGTTTTACATGGCTCCCTCTATGTTTGACGTTTTTTTTTTATCATTCTAACATTGAAAGTTAATAATATTAATAAAATACTTTAATAAGTAACATTTTTATAAAAGTTCGTTGTTTAACATCGCTCCCTCTATGTTTGACTTTTTTTAATCATTCTGACATTAAAAGTTAATAATATTTATAAAACACATTAATAAGTAACATTTTTATAAAAATTTGTGGTTTTACATCGCTCCCTTTATGTTTGACTTTTTTTTTTAATCATTTTAACCCTAAAAGTTAATAATATTTATAAAACACATTAATAAGTAACATTTTTATGATAATTTGTTGTTTTACATCACTCCCTCTATGTTTGACGTTTTAATAAAGTTAATAATATTTATAAAACACATTAATAAGTAACATTTTTATGATAATTTGTTGTTTTACATCACTCCCTCTATGTTTGACGTTTTTTTTTTTAACATTTTAACTTTAAAAGTTAATAATATTTATGAAACACATTCATAAGTAACATTTTTATGAAAATTTGTTGTTTTACATCGCTCCCTCTATGTTTGACTTCTTTTTTTAAATCATTTGAACATTAAAAGATTAAAAAAATTAACAAATAATAACATTTATAGGCATTTGTTTACTATGAAATATTAATAAATAACGTTTATTCAAATTCGTTTTTTTATAAATCATTGATGAATAGAATTTATAAAAAATTAAAAAAATTGAAAATAAATAGAATAAAATAGAGATTAAATAAAAAGAGGAAGGGGGGGGGATTAGATCTTAAATCTCAGCTGAACATCTCATTATCAATTATTAAATACTTTTAATTCTACGAATTATACAGCTCTAAAATAATTGCATTATTAAATTTAGCTTTATTTTCAGACCGATGCAAAAATGGTTTTTGATGTCATTCAACGAATGGAGGATACAGAGCCCTTTAGTGAAGAATTATTGGCTGCCATGAAGAGGCTGTGGGCTGACAATGGGGTCCAAGAGTGCTTTGGAAGGAGTAATGAATATCAACTTAATGATTCTGCAAAATAGTAAGTTTTGTGAAAAAAATAATAATGAAATTAGCAAACAAATCTGACAATTTTTTCCTTCTTTTTCTCAACAAATAAATAATTACAAAAAAAAAAATATTAAAAATTTTCTATATTTGCTTTTTTTTTTCATTTACCTTTTAAGAAAAAAATAGAACTAAAAATTGTCCGATATCTATTATTTTCAGTATCATTTATAAAACTCTTTAAATTTATAAAATTGATCGTTGTATGACCTGTACTATGTATCACGTGATAGGCAGTAAGGCGCCAGGATAAGAGGTATAGCTCGACACCTGTTCAGACAGTAGTAAAAATCACCTTTTCCCATTTCTATCCTAAATCTTTCTTTTTCCACGATAATAGAGTATATCACACCTTCAACAATTTTTCGAATTATCCTCAAACAAATAAATTGTTTCAAAAAAAATGTGCACTTTTTTCAAATTTCTCTCAAGTGCATATTTTTTATTTAAAAAAAAAATTTATTTGTCAAGAAAAAAATCCTAAAAATCATCAATTCTGTCTATTATCTTTTGGTATCTTTTTTTTTTTCAAATTTCATTGACCCTCCCCTCCCCAAGATCATCAAAACCCTCCCCCTCCCCCCCCCTATTTCCACTCATTCCAACGTAAAAATTGCGGTAAAATCGACCGTAAAAAGACTTTAAATCGTTACTGTACTCAAAAAGTAATAAAATAATGAAGAAAAAGAGCCAAAGAAGAGAAACATATCGTGCATGAGTTTATCAAAGCACAACAGACTGTGTTAGTAAAGTACAGGAAAGAAGGGGGGTGGAGGGGGGGGGGGGGTTCCAGAGAACCCCCATGCGACACAAATTTTCCTCGTGAAATCAAGAGGGAGAAGAGAGAGAGACGGTGGGTCTACCTTTCTATTGAAAGGTAGAAAAGAGGGGAGGGAGGAAAGGGGGGGGGGGAACATGATGATATAAAGTGGGAAGGGGAGGAAAAAAAGTACAGGAGCATGTAGAATGTAGAGCGTGGAGTCTCTCTATGTTGTATTGATCGGTAATGACGTCACGCCACGCCCGTGTCACGTGGTCACGTGGTGTACAGAAAAGAGAGAGAAAGAGAGAAAAAGAGAGAGAGAGGTGACTGATGCTGGCGCCCCTCTTTTGCACTGGTTAGAAGAGACCCAACCTAATAGTCCTTTCGCCACACTGGACTTCTGTATACAAATTGGAAAAACGTATGTCCAAAACTTTTTTCAGTTGATTCTGACGTATTTTGGTACGGAGAATCCAAATCTGAAATTATTTTTTTTGTAGGATGTCCGAGTCTTTTGTTATTAACATTTTAAATGTTTATAACGCGATATCTCCGGAATTTATTTTTTTCAATTTTTTTTCTCTTCACTATCGGATTCGCCATAAAAAATTGAATCGAAAATGTTCGAGTCATTTTCAGAAAAAATGAATATTTACAGAAATAATCCAATTTTTTAAGAAAAAGTCGCGGGCGAGAGAAGAAAACACGAACGATGCGCGCGCAGCGTTTCACGTATACGCACGCATACATTCATGCCTCACTCTATCTCTCACTGACGCACGTATAGTACTATCGTACTTTCTCGCCTTTCTCCGTCTTCGTTCGGCACTCGCTACAGAATCAATCGGGTGATCTTTGTTTTTCTAAAATTGATTCTGTAGCGCAATCTCGTACAAAAGAAAATCGTTGTTCAACTGTCATTTTCTTACATCAATCTGTCATGTAAGCTGATAATCACCTATTGTGTCAGTTTTTGAATGAAAAAAAGTGCATTCTGTTGTTAATAGTATTTTCTATAAATTTAATAATATTTGATGAATGATCAAATGATGTAATTAAATGTATATAGTGTATATATAAAATTTTTTCATTTTTTTATGCAAGTGAAGTGTTTATGGTGTATATCATTTTGTTTAATTGTATAGTGTACATGAACTTACTATTAAAAAAATGGAAGATGATGAAGCTGATGAAACTAATGCTGTTAATACTCATTCAGTTTATTGTGTTATTTGTAACAAAAATTCGCATAAGAGAATTGAAAAAAAAGTCGATTGAATAAGGACAAATCCATTTCATCCTTTCTCAAAATTACCCGTTTTTTCGGTGATGAGGTTTATAATCGAATAGCTCATCTAGACACTGTTGAAAAAATACGTGATGCCGGTGTTTTATATCATAGTAATTGTATGCGGAAATATAATTTCGATATTTAACAAAAAGAAATATGGAATTTTTTTTATTACTTTCTATCCATATTCAACAGGAATTATGGTATGAATACACTTGCGGTAGTAAGAAGAAAATTATTGGCATCCATATATTGGCTCAAAAAAATTCACCACCAATGTAGGAATGGAAAATTCGATAATATCTGCGGAAAAATTTCTCGTAAATTTGTTGAGAAAGAATAGCCCTTGTCAAAATTTTAATGAATTGAGATATTGGGAATATCACCATGGGAAAGGCTTCAACATTCACGAGCTGCCTGCAACGACGAGCTGCATGACCCATAAACAACTCAATTTACTAAATTCTTTTTATCAAGTGCAATTAAGATTTACTGACTTCGGCTACGAAATAGTAAAAAATGATATTCACCCCAAAAAAATTATGAATTTATCCCCTCCTATCGATGAGCTAGTACCATGTTGCAACTGTCTAAAATGCAGTACTCATAGTTGTACATGTGTACAAAATTCCTTAATGTGTACTACTTTTTGTAAGTGCCGTACTCAAAATTCATGTAAAAATCCTCACAATCAGGATTAAAATTCGGTATATATATGTACTAAATGAAGAATAAAGTTTCTTTTTTTTGAATATTCATCGTAGTCAATCTGTTATTATTGCATTTCAGTTCCTCAGTGTAACATGAAATGTTTTATGAAATTTCAAGATGAGTAATTTTAGAACTCAAACCTAAAGAAAATCATATTGAAAATTTTCATGAGAGAAACGATCTGTTTTCATTCATAGGGGAAGCTGGGATGAAATGGGCACAAGGTGTGAAACGGACACGTGTTAGTTTCAGCATTTTATTCTGTGAAAATTACACAGAATCTATGAAAATATCGGAAATCGGTATTTCCGATGATTCTATTGGAAAGCTGGGAAAATTTCTCATGTAAATCATATTTTAGACGTTATTTTTTAGAATTATTCGAAAGCTCCATTTTTTCGAAATTTGGAGGTGAAACTCGGTTTTTGAAAAATTACTGTTTTCCAAGAATATCGTTTGTTCTATTGGTCGTAGCAACCTGGGGTAAACATCAAATAAAAGTGCGCTCCTTTTTCATCGATTTATGTGATTGAGAAAAATTATAAATTTTTTCAAGTTTTTATAGCAAGACGACTTTTTTTTTTAGAAAATAGTTCTGTAAGTATCCGAAAAAATGAATGGAAAGAAATTGAACTACATTCATCAATGGGAAATGATCTCACTTCCCATTTGAGATCAACTCCAAGTCGCTCCGACTAACAGAACCGGAAATGTCACCGGAAGAGTGTTTTTTCTTTCGTTTTTTGAAAGACTCACTCCTACAAAATTTGAAAAAAGTGAAATTTTTTAGAAATAAAAAAAATAAATGAACACATTTTTTACCTACAATTTTCTTAGCTTTCCAATGGAATCATCAGAAGATCTCTATCTCGAAGCGTTCAATTAGAATGCTTATTTCACTCCATTTTCCCCTATGTTTATTAGTTTGAATGATGAACAAAAAAAGGAATAATTTGTTTCTACTTTGCATTCTTCCAAC
This sequence comes from Aleiodes leptofemur, assembly GCA_963942555.1. Taxonomy (NCBI): domain Eukaryota; kingdom Metazoa; phylum Arthropoda; class Insecta; order Hymenoptera; family Braconidae; genus Aleiodes; species Aleiodes leptofemur. Next base: position 16,158,361 of record OZ012614.1, on the reverse strand, counting down.
TGGAACTACGTTCTCACATTAATCATTAACAATACAATGAAAGATCGTACAAATCAATTGAATCAAAAGATTCTGTAGCGAGTGCCGAACGAAGACGGAGAAAGGCGAGAAAGTACGATAGTACTATACGTGCGTCAGTGAGAGATAGAGTGAGGCATGAATGTATGCGTGCGTATACGTGAAACGCTGCGCGCGCATCGTTCGTGTTTTCTTCTCTCGCCCGCGACTTTTTCTTAAAAAATTGGATTATTTCTGTAAATATTCATTTTTTCTGAAAATGACTCGAACATTTTCGATTCAATTTTTTATGGCGAATCCGATAGTGAAGAGAAAAAAAATTGAAAAAAATAAATTCCGGAGATATCACGTTATAAACATTTAAAATGTTAATAACAAAAGACTCGGACATCCTACAAAAAAAATAATTTCAGATTTGGATTCTCCGTACCAAAATACGTCAGAATCAACTGAAAAAAGTTTTGGACATACGTTTTTCCAATTTGTATACAGAAGTCCAGTGTGGCGAAAGGACTATAAGCCAGGTTGGAAATCGGGGGTTGCCCACAGTTTACCCATTTTGTTGGCTTATCCCCTTTTTTCTTCAAGGATGCTAATGATTTTTTTTTCGCCTCTTCCTTTTTTCCTATTTTCGTGCTAAAAAACCTGAGAGGAATGATTCAAGATTCACTTATTTCTCAAATAGTAAAAAAAAAAAAAAATTATTTCTCAGAATTACAAAAGTTTTTGCTTTACATCATCCTCTACTGTCTCATCATCTTCATTTTCTGTTAATTACATTAATTACATTTTCAGTATTTATCTTATCTTTTTACACTATAACTTTGGTAGGGTAATATGACCAATAGATGGACGGTTAAGGTAATCCTAGTGGCAGGTTCAAATGATCGATTTTTATTTATTTTTCCTTTTAGTTATTATAATTACTATGACTATTTCGATTTTTCAACATTTTACCGATACTAGAACGATTTCCAAGATGATGAATTGTTAATAAATCATATTATAAATATTCAATATTGATTCGAATTTGACTGACGCTGTCCCAGCATCGACTGGGATTGGAGGATTCTCGAATTTTAAATACCAATATAGCCACCATTGATGTTTTCATGCAATTAATTGAATTAATCCTCGCTATATGTCCGGTAACATGCATTTTTCATGATTTCAAAAATTAATACACATTCTGACGAACAAAAAACATGTAAGGTTATATAAGGAAAAAATAGGTCTGTGATTATGAATTTTCGCAGTGAAACTGAAACTGAAGCTCGTTTATGGAGTTTCAATGTTAATTTAATTATCTTCAAAAATTAATTTTGGCCTCATTTGTCCGGTAACATGGGGTAAACTGAATTTTTTAAAAATCTCCTCATGCTGTTCTATTGAAAGTGAGGGAAATCGAAGAGGGAAAATAGATTTCCCGAACCTCTAGGATTACCTTAAGGATGTTCTACACCTACCGTAATCGGGGGTTGTGCGGCATGAGAGGGGCAGTGATTTCGTCAGTGTTCCAATCCCTGAACATAAAATAATGATTTTTTAAATTCCTCATTAAAATGATTTTCAGGGAATTATAGAACGCTGTGGGTGTTCAAATATTATATTATTATCATTACATTTCATAGATATTTTTTTTATCCTTTGATTAATTAGTTTGGGAATTATTTGGAAAAAAGCGTTGAATTCTAGGGAATTCTGGCGACACAAGTTGGCAGCACTTACCCGAAATCGACAATTTTTCAAGCATTTTTATTAATTTTAATGCCAATTATTGACCCAATCGTTGTATAAAAATGTACAAATTGTGCGGGGGGTTATTTCTCACCTATATCCAAAGTTTCATCAAATTTGAACAATTTTTCGAAAAATTTCTTAAGCTTTTGTGAATTTCCCATAAGAATCATGTTAAAAATGGTTTTTAAAAAATTTATAACTTTTAAACCAGGTATGAAAAAAATCCAAAATTTTGCATACGGTTTTTTTATGATTTGGAGAACCTTGGAAAAAAATTTCATTGAAATCGTACATTTTTGAGTTCTAATAAAATACCGGTAGAACATCCTTGAACGATGGTTATTAAAAAATTTATAACTTTTAAACCAGGTATGAAAAAAATCCAAAATTTTGCATACGGTTTTTTTATGATTTGGAGAACCTTGGAAAAAAATTTCAATGAAATCGTACATTTTTAAATTTTGATAAAATACCGGTTGATCATCCTTAAGGAAATATTAGACTTTATTGATTCATATGAAATAGGCAAATCACGTTAAAAACTTGCAGGAAAGAATGATGTACAGAAAAATATACAGTGAATCGACTAAAAATCAATTAAACTTGAATAATGCAGAAATAATTAAAGAAAATCATGGAAAAAGTGGAAAATAACTTGAACCCCCAATAGATGGACACAGTTGCATATTTGCAGTGGTATGATTTTAAATTTCGATCAATCGATATGTAATAAAAAGTTTATAAATCGATATGAATGTAATAATCAGGAATTGACGTGAAAAGTATAAGAATCATTGATTTATTTATGAAAATCCTCGATAATAGAAACCGTCCATCTTTTGGTTCAGTGTTCATCTATTGGTCGTGTGACCCTAATACTGCACATTCTTATTTCCCTGAGAGGAATGATTTTTTACCATGATGACCTTCGAGAAGTTTAAAAATAAGCTTTGTCGAGGGAATAATAATGTCTGCCTCCTTTTTTTCGGAAATTATTGTCCTACTTATGACAGAGAAAGAAAAAGAGAGAGAGACGAATAATGAGTGGAAAAAAATGAGCTTTTTCTTCTTTCTTCTTTCTTTCGGAGAAAAAGGGAATTTTTTATTGAATGACTGGTTTATGGAGAAATGGGAGCGATATTTATGATTCGCCATTCAATAATTACAGATCAATACAGCTTTTCTTTTTTTTTTGCAATATCTTTTTTTGCCTTTTCTGTTTATTGGAGGAATGATTGATGGTACCATTTCGATTTTTCTTCAGCTTTTTGGATGACCTAGACCGATTAGGGGCGAGGGACTATCAGCCAACAGAACAAGATATTTTAAGGACTCGTGTTAAAACTACTGGAATAGTTGAAGTACATTTTTCATTCAAAAATCTCAATTTCAAGTAAGTTAATTTAATTGTAATTTTGTGCTTTTTTTTTTCTTTAATGTTACAGACTGAAAATAACAGACATCTGAAAAATTTCAGTTTATTCTGTATTTTTAAGGAAAAACTTTCTTTAAAAAATGGAAATGAAACACAAATGTAGAAAATTTCCAGAAAATTACACTTAGAAAAAAAAATTATAAAAATAGCGAGTTATAAAAATGTTATGGAAATGTTTTTATAACAAAATTTTGCTTCACAGATTTTTATATCTATATCGTTGCCTTAGAATCAAAGGGGCGTAAGTGCCATGCTTATACACAGGACTTACGCCACTTTGTTACTACGGCAATAATATATATATTTCGATATCTTCTAAAGCAAAATAATTTTTTTTTGCGAAAAAAACACATTTTTTTTCTCAGTGTAAAGTGCAAATTTTGTAAATATTTTTTTTTCAAAAATATTTTATTTATCTAAAATAATTTGGAAAAATTGTTGGATGTTTGTTAACTTCATCACTTTTTTTTGAGTATTCAAAATAAATAATAATCCTTCTGGCGAGTAAAATAAAACAATTCAATTAAACATTTTTACACAGATTATTTGATGTGGGCGGTCAACGAAGTGAGCGTAAAAAATGGATACACTGTTTTGAAGATGTAACAGCAATTATATTTTGTGTGGCAATGTCCGAATACGATCAAGTACTGCATGAAGATGAAACCACGGTGAGTAAACTAATTGAGAAATTAAATGCAATTATCATTCCATTCAGTGCATGCTTAAGCATGAAATATCTCTCATTCCATCTCATTGAGAGAGAAACCTTCCTTTTTTGCTTCCGAATGGAAGCTATGTAATCATCAGAACTTTCGATTGTAAATTTTTTAATAGAAGATACTTAAAATGGTCTAAATAGAGAGAAAATTCTATTTTTAGCGCATTTCTGTGTGTATGTGTGTCTGTGTATGCAAAACGGTTTTATAGAAAAATTTCATATTTTGTGGAAAACTTCCTCTCGACGAAGTCTATTTTCTAAGCTTTATTTGAAGAGAATCTGATCGATACTTTTTGATATATAGGGGAAGGTGGGGTAATACGGACATAGGGGGTAAAATGGACACATTTGGATTTTTATGCATATATTATGAAAAAATCTTTAAATGAATGAAAATATTGGAGATGGAATTTTTTTAATGATCTCATTGAAAAGCTGAGGAAATTTTAGTCGAAAAAAATGTGCCAGAATTAATTTTTGTTAATTTTTTGAAAATTCGATTTTTTCTGGCATTTTTGAGGCGTAAAAGCCTTTTGATTTTTGAGTAAATTCAGTTTTTTGGAAATATCTCTGGTTCTATTGGCCGTAGCGACCTGGGACCGATTTTAAATGAAAGGTGAGATCATTTCCCATCGATTTATGGGATTTTGGATTCAAAAATATCGATTTTTTACATAGTTATAAGACGAAAACCGATGATAATAATTTTTCACATAAGTTCCCATAACTATCTGAAAAATCGATATTTTTAAATTCAAAACCCCATAAATCGATGGGAAAAGATCTCACCTTTCATTTAAAATCGGTCCCAGGTCACTACGACCAATAGAACCAGAGATATTTCCAAAAAACTGAATTTGCTCAAAAATCGAAGGGCTTTTATTCCTCAAAAGTGCCAGAAAAAATCGAATTCTCAAGAAATTGAAAAAAATTAATTCTGGCACATGTTTCTCGACTAAAATTTCCTCAGCTTTCTGATGGAATCATTAAAAAAAATCTATCTCCCACTGTTTCATTACAATGTCCATTTTTCCCCACATTCTCCTATGTCCATTTTTTGAAAATCAGTTTTTAATGGAATTTCTGGAAGCTATTCAACTGATGTTATTTATACTCATATATTATCTAGAGAATTGTATCAATTAGATGCCTGTAAATTTTGCGCTTATTTGCATGATTAGTTCTCGAGTTATTGGCGTTTTAATGAATTTTTTCAAAATTTGATATTTGATGGTTTGAAAAAAGTTGAATCACTTCCATTCAGAAGCATATTGCTTAAGTATTAGCAGAAAAAGCTATATCAGTTGGAAAGCAATACTACTATCCACTTGTTTTTGTTTTTTTTTTGTTTTAAATTCGTTCATGAATGTGCGTAAGCACTGATGTTATTTGAGAATTGTGCGTCACTCGTTGTTAGACGAGTATTGCATGTAAGACTGAGTTTTGCGGTCGTTAAATCTCGTTTTTTTCACAAACTATGATATTGCTCTGTGTACACATTTACCCAGAGGAAGAATAGGATAATGGGAGCATTAAACAATGTAGTTTTTTTTTTTCACGAAACGTGTATCGTATTACAGACTCACTTCCATGTACGTTGGCAGTTTTTTTCTTTTAAAGTTAACAAAAGATTTGAGGATGAGATGAAATTGCTGACTTTCAACAATGTCAGGTGTTGAATCTAATCGTGTTGAAAAGAGGGAAAATAATGGAGATGGAATTTTTTTGATGGTTCCATTGAAAAACTGAGAAAATTTGCAAAAAAAAACATATGTATCAAATTTTTTTTCTCGTTTTTTTTTTGGAAATTTCACTTTTTTAGGGAAAAATGAGGGAAAATTGGAAAAATTTCACTTTTTTCAGGATATCTCTGGTTCTATTGTTTTTAGAAAGTTGGGGTCATTCTTAAATGGAAGGTGAGATCATTTGCCATTTATTCATGTGGTTAAACAAAAAAAATAACGATTTTTCGAATATCTATGAGGTAGAAACCGATTTTCATAAAACGACTGCTAAATATATCAAAAATCGATCATTTTTCTTTCAAAAACCATTAAATTTATGGCAAATGATCTCACCTTTCATTTGCGACCAACCCCAAGTCGCTACGACCAATAGAACCTGAGATATCTTCAAAAAAGTGAAGAAAAATCGAAATTTGAGAGTTTTTGACTCCAAATTCAAGTCTCAAAAAATGGCAAATTTTCAAAAAAATTGGAAAAAAAAAATTCTGATCCACGTTTTTCACCGGAAATTTCCTCAGCTTTTCAATGAAATCATCAAAAAAATTCCACGTCAAATCGTTTAATTGGAATCTTCATTTGACCCCACATTCTCTCGTCAATCCAGAATCATGAATGATTCGTTTCAGACTACGCCAGACTGTGTCTTCGAAATTAATCCAAAATTAGACTTGAGAAAAAAAGAGTTGAACTTTGATATTGTGACAGTTGAATCCAATTAGTAGAAAAAGAAAAAGAAGAAAAAAAAACAAACAAGCCAAGTAGACTATGTGAAAAATAGGTTTGAATGAACAAAATTAGTAGATGGGAATCATTGAGGCGTGGAAAATGTGTATAGTTTGGACTAGGAGAAATACGAAGAATGAAAGGGGGATCAATTAGTTGGGGTCACTATATGTGGGAAGTACTCTGAAAGCCCATTCAATTTTCTAGACACGCATTAAATAATACGCACGTATCCAACCCCCAGAAATTGTAATACAGCAAGTGTCAATGTATAGATCAATTGACTGTTTCATATATATAGTATCACACGATAGTTTTCATTCAAGTATACACTTGGTAATTGTTTGTAATTTATATTAATTCAAGTTGACAATAATTTGTCCAGTCAATTTGCACATTTAATATATAACTAAATAAAAATAAAAATAAAATAGAATAATCATTTTAATTATTATTAAAAAATAAAAAATTTTGTATTTTATTCTTATAAAATAATAATTTTTTCTATTTTTTTTATAAAATAATTAATTTTTTCTATTTTATTTCTATAAAATAATAAATTTTCTCTATTTTATTTTTATAAAATAATAATTTTTTCTATTTTATTTGTTTTTAGAATCGAATGCAGGAAAGTTTGAAGCTATTTGACTCAATCTGCAATAACAAATGGTTCACAGATACTTCGATAATTTTATTCTTGAATAAAAAAGATTTGTTTGAAGAAAAAATACGTAAATCACCTCTCACCATCTGTTTTCCTGAATACGGGGGTAAGAAAATTATTTAATTAAAAAATTAAGTCTAATTAATTGAATTTTTGATATTTTTGTAAGGAAATTTTTTAAAAAATTGAAAAAATTGAATATTTTATAAAAAAAAATCTAAAAAATCTGAAATATTCGAATAAAACTGATTTTTTAAATGTATGGACTAAGGAAATTTTCCGGAGCTTAATTTAAGATAATTTCGAAAAAATTCTTAATTATTTTCGATTTTTTTTTTTGCTTAAAAATTCGAAATAATTTCAAAAATTCAGAAAAGTCTTGAATATTGAAAATAAAACAGATTTTTAGAATATTTAGGCAAAGGCAAATTTTCCGGAGTTTAATTCGAGAAAATTTCAGAAAATTTGCAAAATATTATTTAAAAAAACATTATAAAATTTAAAATAATTTCAAAAATTCTGAAAAATCTCAAATATTGGAATAGAAACTAATTTTTGAAATCTGTGGATAAAGACAAGTTTTCGGAGTTTAATTTGGAAAAAAAACGGAAAAATTGCCAAAATATTTTCAAAAAACAAAAAAAAAATTTCGAAAAAATTTTAAAAAATTATTTCGAAATTTCTAAAAAAATCGTAAAATTTTTAAATAAAAATGATTTTTTCTTTTCTAATATTCTTTTCTCTTTCATCATGCAACAGGCGCACAGGAGTACAGTGAGGCTGCAGCATACATACAGGCACAATTTGAGGCGAAAAATAAATCCACTACAAAAGAGATCTACTGCCACATGACCTGTGCTACAGACACAAACAACATACAGTTTGTATTTGACGCAGTAACAGACGTGATTATCGCCAATAATCTTCGTGGCTGTGGTCTTTACTAGAGTTATTTCGTATTCTACATTTTAACGTACACAGAATTATGAATGAAAGAAAAATTAAAAAAAAAAAAAAAAAAAAAAAACGTTACTGAACGAACGTTGTTTCCACGTAAGTAAGAAAATGAGGAAAGACACAAAAAAAAACTATTTAATAATTAAAAAAAAATTATTTAATTAAAGAAGAAGAATATTGACGTTCGTTTCGGCTCGGCTCATTCGCTGATTGCGACACACAATTTTAATATCAAATCATTCGCATTTTTCACCTCGTGTACATCATTTTTATTTACACATTACCTCTAAATAATGGAAAAAAAATGATTTTAATGAAAAAAAAAAAATAGTTTAGGAAAAAAAGACACGAAGTGATTTAATAGCGAATTCATCTAATAGACAATCGCAAACAGCTAAAAAATGAATGAAAAGATAAAAAAAATTGAATGCCAAATTTACTATAAATAAATAAATGTAAAATGTAATGACTGTCATGCGATAACGAGATGAGCCGAAACGAGCTAAGCACCAAATAAAAAAATTAATGAAAAAAGACGAAAAAACGGAGAAACATCTCGTAATCAGTCGGAGATGGATAAGTACGTTATTCGCAAGTCTTTAATTTTAAATGAACACGCCGACACCGAGTTGCTTCTTAATTTTTCACTCTTCCCACAAAAATCGTAATTTTTTCTTTATTTTCTTGAAAATTTACGAACAAAAATCAATGAAATCAATCGATTTACTCGGAATCATCGCACAATTTTTAAATTTTTTTAAAAACATTTTTCCTTAAAATAGTAAAATCATCTTTACACAATTACGAAATTCTTCAATATCAATTGTAAAATTGGAGATTTCATCTAAAAAAAAGGATAATGATCGAATTCTCATGAAATATTGAAGCAAACAGACAGTTCTTATGACTAAAAATACGTGATTTATCTATGGAAATACGATAAAAGTGAAAAAAATTGGGAGAAATGATAGAAAAAGCACAAAGTTGACACTCAAATAGTAGAGAAAACGTTTGAACATTCATACGAGTTACCAAATAAAGAAAGTTTTTATATAGCTCTGCTTTTCGAGGATTTTCCATCAAAGAAAAAGCAAAACTTTCAGCGAAAAAGGGAAAAAAGAAAAAGAAGATGACTTCATGCTCTTTTTTTTCTTTAGCACAAATGCACAAAAAAAAGAAAGATTTAGCTTATTTTTCACTTTTTTTTTAATTCTCAAGAGAGAAAAAAAAGAGAGAGGAATTTTTTATTGTATTTATCAAATTATTTTTGTCTCATTCTGATTTTCTGAAGAAATTGGAAAGACAAGTGTGAGAGATATGATAAAATGATAATAGCAGGTATAAATAAAAGGGGACCTCTAAAATACGCACGATTAAAGAAAAAAAGGAGAAAAACGTACAATGGAAGTAAAAAAAAATTGATTTGCACAATTGTCACAATGCAAATGATTAAATGCCATTATTTTTGTCATTATTATTGAAAAGAAAAAGAAAATAAAAAATCATTTACAATATTTAAATGAAAATGACAATATTAAGTCATTAATTAATAAAAACAAATTTAATTAAGATGAATAGATTTTAAAGTAAACATCATTTCATGTTATAATTAATTGAAAAAAAATGAATTATTTGTGATGAATAGTGCGAAAGTGATGGGCTGTACATTGTAAAATGTTCAATTTTAACTTCGTGAAATGGACCAGAATACGCTTTGATAAATTAAAAGAAAGAAAGAAGAGAAAAACAGTTATTTCCTTCACGAATAGTTAATGAATAATTAGCAAATGAGATGAAAAATTACCCCAGAAAATAACTTAAAAGATAAAAAAAATAAAAAATGATCTAATTAATGAAAAAATTTTAATATGAAAAGAAGGAACCAAATACAAACGTGCCAACGAGCATGAGAATATTTATTTTATTCAAGAATAATACAAAAGAATTAACAAAAAAAAGTGGAATAATATTCCCTTTCTTTTTTTATAGCAAAAAAAAATAAAAAATAAAAACAAATTAATTGCATACATGATTAATGAATAATGGGCTCGGTGAACTCGAAAAATTATACAGTTTAAATTAAATTGAATGAGTAATTTCCATGAATTTCGCTCAATTCTGCCCCTCAAAATCATTCAAAAAACCCACAAAATTATCAAAAATTTAACACAAAAAATAAAAAAATTAGCCAATAAATTACTTTTTTTTCCTCAATTTCTTTTATAACTTCATGCAGCTAATTAACAATTGTCAGCATAATTAATTAATTAATCTACATGCCTTTTTTTATTATTGATTTGTAATCGTGGCTCATTTTCGATAAATTGTAGGTAAAAGAGTGTCGCGAATAATTGTGAAATGGAATTGCGAGTGAAAAGATAAATTTTCGTAAATAATTAAAAAAAAAAATGTCACATTAGAAACAAAGGGGCGTAAGTACTGTATATAAGCATGGCACATACGCCCCTTTGTTTCTAAGGTGACAATTAAAATTCCAAACGAATTTTGGAGGATATCAGAAAAACACTGCAAAAAAAAGGGAAAAATAAAAATTATATTGTTTCAAATACTGAAGAAAAAAATGAAATAATCATAATAATAATACTAATAATAATAATTTAAAAAAAATTGAATAGCCGGCAAGAGTATATTTGTAAGAGTCTACCCGATCATCGCGTTATTACTTATATATAATTAATATTAAATGAGTAAGTGATGTGTTTTTCTGTGTATAACTGGGGAATCAAAGTAAAAGAGCAAAAAAAAATTATTATTATAGTTAAAAAAAAAAATTGTAAAACAAGGATAAACGATGAGTGAATGAGAGAAATGTGCACATTGAAGATGATGGATGCTGTGTGTTTCATCACACTAGATCGATGAAAATGAGATGAAATTTAGAGACAAAAAATGAGGGTAAATGGAGAAAAATTTAATGAATAAATGAATTAATGAGAACAAAATGAATAACAAATGTTAAATGTACGAAGGAAATTTGTATTTCTTTCGTACAGAAAAGTCAAAATGAGTCGTAAGTCTGCCGAAAATCGGTGAATCCATTGAAAAAAAGAATGGGATAAGAAATTTTGGAGAAATACAAAATAATGTGTCAGCTTTGAGCGAAGAAAGGAAATAAGATTCATTTTGATGATTAATGGATCTTATTTAAGGGGAGGGAGGGGGGGTTGGTGGTCGATAAAAAAGCATATTTTCAAGAATTTTTTCAGACGATACAAATAATGTTGGTTTCTTCAATGAACTTTTATCTAATAATACAACATATGAACCATATTTTTCGGAATTTTCATCGCAAAATATTGATGAATAAACTGTTGCCAGTAAATAACTCTTCACTGGATCAAAAAAAACGGAAAAATCCAAGGGCTTTGATTAGCTAAGATGTTTCTCGAGATAATGTCGTCGATTTTTTCATTTTTATAATTATTTGTTATTTTACAATAGCAAATTAGTTGATTTTTTCAAGCAAAAATCGCATTTTTAACTTTCGAGTGCTACAAAAAAAATTGAAAAATCGATTAAAAAAAAAATATCTCGAGAAATATCTTAGCTAATGTACTTGGATTTTTCAATTTCTGTTGATTCAGTGAAGAATTCTAGTGTACACCGTTTTTTTTTGGGATGCCTGCGGATATTTATTGGCAATGGCTCATTTATCAATATTTTGCAATGAAAATTTCGAAAAATATAGTTCATATGTTGTGATATTATATAGAAGTTCATTAAAGAAACCAACATTATCTGAATCCTGTAAAAAAATTCTTGAAAATGTGCTTTTTTCTCAATTGCTAAAACCCTATCCCCCCCCCCCCCCTTAAGAACAGGATAAACGTGTTGTACTTGCCAATGCTTTGCGTAATGCCTATCTAGTCTAAAATGATTTATTTTTTCTCTCGGAAATATATAATCTATGAGTCTCATCTTTTTTTTCTAATAAAAAGCACAATATGAAATTTTTTGGATTCATTTTTTATTTTTTTTTAGACTTTTGGCATCAAATGATGATTAGGAAATAATCTTTTATACTAAAAAATGAGAGAAAAAAACGTGAATTTTGCAGTTGTACAAAGTTACATGATTATTGTATTGTGAATTGCAGTGAGCTTGAATAACGCATTTTATTTAACAATTAATGGAGTTTTTTGAAGATTAATAATTAACTTTTTAGATTAATAAATGATTAAATTCTTCTCTCCCCTGGGGGAAAAAATTCAAATTTCTTTTATTTTTTAATGATAATTAAACATTTTCACTAGCTATTTGTAAAATAATAATTGAGAGTTGGAATTAAATACGATGTTATAAATGTAAATTCACGTAAAAAACTAATTTTCCAATTATTTCTCTCAATGTGCAAATATATCCAAAGATAATTTCTTTTTTCCATTTAATTTACGTGAATTACGACATCGTGGCTTGTTTTTTTTCTAACTTTCGTCATAAAAGAAGCATTATTCAATAAATTTTCATGATAAACTAAATAATTCCTTTTCATGCATTTCTGTTTTATATTAAAAAAAATGTGGAGATGCTAATGACAAAGCAAATTATCTTGAGATAATTATTGTTAGTACGATTTGTAGTTAGTATTATTAATTTTTATCATAATTACTGCGGTTGCCATATTATTATTATTAATTATTTCAAATGAACACATGATAGGAACTGACGAAATTCCATAGAAAATTAAAAAAAATTGCCATTTCAGGAAGGAAAAAAACCGAAAATAAACAAAAAAAAAGGGAAAAATTCTAGTTATTATTATTGTAACAGTAATTATTAATATTGAATCTAATTCGTACATATAACGTGTTTCTAGTCATATAGCCGAACAAAAAAATAAAAAAGAAAGAGAAAAAAAAGTGAAAAGCAACAATTGACACTTACACTCGCACATGCCTTTTAATTAGTTAAAAAAACAATATATATATATATATAAATATATATAAAATAAAAGAGAGAAAAAAAAGTATGCGCACACAAGAACAATTATTTGTTTGCTCATCTCTTTTATTTTATTTTATTTCTTTTTTCATTCTCAAATCAGTGCCGGCGTGCTTTCTCTTTAATTTATTACTATTTTTAATTAAAAAAATCTTTTTTTATTCAACAGAACGTGATAATTATATCAGAGAGTATTTCGCTGAAGTATACGTGGAATAAAAGTGAATAAAAAATTTTTAACAGTAATGGGATGATTTTTAATAATTACAAAAGAATAAAAAGGACATAATGAATTTTAAAAAAAAAGAAAAATGTGAAGGAATATAAAATATTGAATTGTGGGAGAAAATTTGTGAATACAATTTTTTTTCTCGACATTTGAGTTTGTCGAATAACTGCGATAACAAGTTTGAAAGAAAAAATAAAAAGAAAAAAAAACGCTTGATCGGATTACTGAATATTATAATGAAAAGTGGCAAAGAGGATAAATATTTTTTTAATTAATTGTCGTGAGGAAAAAAAGCTCGATTAGCAAATTTCATGAAAAAAAATTTGTATTAATTCCAATATTTCCATTGAATTTAATTTTTCACTATCATTCCGAAGAATGGAGTAGTTCTATATTCTACATTCCTAAGCGAATGAATAATTCGCATTTTTTTCTTTTAAAAAAATGAGAACATGAAAATAATCGCAGCTTATTAATTGACAATTTGATGAATTAAAAAAAATATATATATATATCTTTTTGCCACTTTTTGAGATACAGTTTCCGACAAAGACTTACGTCTCCTGACGCGGTGTTCAAAAAATAACAAAAACAAATTCATATAAATGAAGAATTAATGAAGATAAAAAAAACATGAATAAAAAAGCAGAATCTCATAAATTCTGTGAACAATATTCGCCATACATTGCATCGTAACGTACTTTCTATCATTATGAAATGAATTAATAAAATCAGTAATTAAATGAAAAATGAATAAAAAAATGAAAAAAAAAAACAAAAATTATAGCGTTATATCGTAATTGTAATGATTAATGGTAATATAATGATCATAATATTGAATAATGATTAAAAAGAAGAAGAAGAAAAGAAAAAAAATAATGTTTAATTGATGAATTAATTAACCAAGAGCGCACGTATTTAATTATTCATTTCTAGTTCGATGATCATTGATTTTTTGTGAAAAAGAGTGTTGTGTAAGAGTTTAAGAAAGAAAAACTAATGAAAAAAGCAAAAAAAAAAGGGAAAATTGAAGAGAGGCAGAAGAAAAAAAAATAAAATGTTGAACACAAGTCAGAACCTTACAAACTACCACTAAGAGAAATCTCTCATTATATATAATTATTATGTAATAATTGTCCATACATCCTAAAATGTCGGAATAAACTAATACTAAAAAAAAATTAATTAAATTCCATAGTTTTCTTGAAGAATCATTTAATCTCCTATTTAACAGTGAGAAAAGAAAAGTTGTAAGAGCTACTAAATTGTCGTCTTAGAGTCAAAAGGGCGTAAGTCCTGTGAATGAACATAGCACTTACGCCCCTTTGCTTCTAAGGTGACGAAATGTTTGGTCCATTGGTCCTTAACAAATATTTTCTTTTAAATAATTGAAGAAGTTGTTGAATTTACTGAATTTTGTTTATTCAAACAGTTGATTTGTGTTTCAATAAAAAAAAAAAGTGGATAATAGTATTGTTTTCCAACTGATATAGCTTTTTCTGCTGATACTTGAGCAATATGCTTTCGAGTGAAAGTGATACAACTTTTTTCAAACCATCATTAAAATATCAAATTTTGGAAAAATCCATTAAAACGCCAATAACTCGAGAACTAATCATGCAAATAAGCTCAAAATTTACAAGCATCTAACTGATACAACTCTCAAGATAATATATGAGTTTAAATAACATCAGTTGAATAGTTTCCAGAAATTCCATTGAAAACTGATTTTCAAAAAATGGACATAGGAGAATGTGGGGCAAAATGGACATTGTAATGAAACAGTGGGAGATAGATTTTTTTTAATGATTCCATCAGAAAGCTGAGGGAATTTTAGTCGAGAAACATGTGCCAGAATTAATTTTTTTCAATTTTTTGAGAATTCGATAATTTCTGGCACTTTTGAGGGATAAAAGCCTTTCGATTTTTGAGCAAATTCAGTTCTTTGGAAATATCTCTGGTTCTATTGGTCGTAGCGACCTGCGACCGATTTTAAATGAAAGGCGAGATCATTTCCCATCGATTTATGGGGTTTTGAATTTAAAAATATCAATTTTTCAGATAGTTATGGGAACTTATGTGAAAAATTATGATCATCGGTTTTTGTCCTATAACTATGTAAAAAATCCATAGTTTTGAATCCAAAATCCCATAAATCGATGGGAAATGATCTCACCTTTCATTTAAAATCGGTCCCAGCTCGCTACGATCAATAGAACCAGAGATATTTCAAAAAAACTGAATTTACTCAAAAATCGAAAGGCTTTTACGCCTCAAAAATGCCAGAAAAAATCGAATTTTCATAAAATTGTAAAAAATTAATTCTGGCACATTTTTTTCGACTAAAATTTCCTCAGCTTTTCGATGAGATCATTGAAAAAAATCCATCTCCAATATTTTCATTCATTTAAAGATTTTTTCATAATATATGCATGAAAACTCAAATGTGTCCATTTTACCCCCTATGTCCGTATTACCCCACCTTCCCCTATATATCAAAAAGTAACGATCGGATCCTCTTCAAATAAAGCTTGAAAAATAGACTTCGTCGAGAGGAAGTTTTCCACAAAATATGAAATTTTTCTATAAAACCGTTTTGCTGTAATTGAGACTTTTATGCACACACAGACATGCGCTCAAAATATCATTTTCTTTCTATTGAGATCATTTTAAGTACCTTCTATTTAAAAAAATTACAATCGAAAATTCTGATGATTACATAGCTTCCATTCGGAAGTAAAATCAGTAAATTCAATAATTTTTTAAGTTATTCAAAGAAAAATCTTTGCTAAGGACCAATGGAACAAATATCTGATCATTTTTACTACTTTTTCTTTCTCTCAGTGTAATAATTCGCACTCTTTATGAAGATAAAATTCGATTAATCCAATTTGTTGATCGAAAAAAAGCAGAAATGACACTCCAATTAAAAAAAAAATCACTAACTCATGATAGTTATTAAAAAAACAAATATTCACTCACTCTAATTACACTCTAAAGCACTTCAGCTACTGGATCAGCTGTTTTCTCCAGTTCGCTGCATGAAACACTTGTTCTTTACCTCTCCACATTCATCAAAACTTTTTACAACTACACTGTAAACTTTTTAAATCACTGGATCACGATATTTTTACACCACTCGTAATACACTGGGGGAACATAAATAATTTTCATCGAGAATAAATAGGCACTTTGTTGGCTGCCAAACTACTTTTATCGATATTCAAGTTTATCGGTGATACTCAATTTTATTTACAACGATTTATTCACTTTTGATGGAAAAAATGAATGAAAAAAACATTTATTCGTAAATAAAAAAAATATTTTTATTGTATCGAAATCTTAGAAACAAAGTGGCGTAAGTGCTGGGTAAGCACTTAAGTGTGAGAATGGCACTTACGCCCCTTTGGTTCTAAGGCAATGATAGTAACATGATTTTTCACTCGTTTTTCATTGTTAATTAAATAAATATGAGACATCGTTAATGTTGTTACTCACTGAAATTCATTTTTTCCCGCCAAAATCGGCGCCCGGCATCTTAGATTACAATTAAACATGTAAAGTCCTTTTTAAAAAGGTATTTCTTTGAAAAAAATGTATTTTATGATTTATCCATTAGTTTCCCCCATTAAAAATCACTTTTCCACTTTATTTATCACAAAATTCTCGAAAAATTCACTAGAAATTTGTTGATCACTGTTCCACGATCTTTCCCGCCAATTCCATCCTCCGCCATTTTGAAAAATGTTTCGTCCCCACTTTTTCCCGCCAAAATCGGCATTCAGCATCTTACAAAACATTTACATGCAAAAACATCTGTAAATGTAAACTTTCTGTTAGTTTTTCTTTTAAAAAAATGTTCTTCTATCATTTATTCATTAGTCTCCCCCATTAAAAATGATTTTTCCACTTTATTTATCACAAAATTCTCGAAAAATTCACTAAAAATCTGTTGATCACTGTTCCACGATCTTTCCCTCCAATTTCACCTTCCGCCATATTGAAAAATGGTTCATTCCCATCTTTTCCCGCCAAAATCAACGGCCGCCATCTTTCTTGATTAAAAACTCCTTCTTTCCCGCCAAAATCGGCGCCCGGCATCTCAAATTACATTTAAACATGAAAAGTCCTTTTTAAAAAGGAATTTCTTTTAAAAAAATGTATTTTATGATTTATCCATTAGTTTTCCCCATTAAAAATCCTTTTTCCACTTTATTTATCACAAAATTCTCGAAAAATTCATTAAAAATCTGTTGATTACAGTCCCACGATCTTTCCCGCCAATTTCACCTTCTGCCATTTTTAAAAATGGCGGACGAAGAACAACCGGCTCCAAGGAACATAAACACACTCAAAAAATGTGTCAATTATCAACAAATGCACCAATAAAGTGATAATTTTCATTTAATAAATGAAATAAAAAATAAAAAATTGAAAGAAAAAATAAAAAAATTGGGACAAAAGCTGAAATCTTCTTATCATCATTCGAAAAAAAAAGGTAAACGAATTAATCCTATTTTTCCTACAAAAACCTCGAAACCTCGACACATGAAATACGTGTGAAAATGATTCTCTCAAAGATGCAAGTAATTCGCACGTATTGTGTGTGTGAATAAACAAATACACGTGAATTCATCATGTGTCTCTTGATATACGATACATTTACTCGAAGAAATAAATGTTTATACCAAACTCCAGTATAGTGGCAGTTATTTCTCCAACGTTGTACAACAGTTCCTCTTTGGTATATATAGGATATATATCCTAGATATATATATATATGTATAACGTACAATTGTCGAGTGCAAACGTGCAAGTAGAAAAGCAGTAATGTGGTTTATTCTACATATATATATATCTCTCTCTCTCTCTCTCTCACTTTCTCCCGCAGAATAATTTTCAAACGTCTCTCGAATTCTCGTGAGATACACACATATTCGTGTGTGTGTGTGTATGTGTGTGGATGTACGTTTGCTATAATAGACGAGTGCATTCACGTACTCCTACAACTTCCCCCACTGTGTCAACACAATTGGCTCCTATAAGTTTGCACAAATAAAACTGTAGAATATGAACGAAATTCAAGGAATTTAAAGGTACGTATTTTTTTTTTTCGTTTTTTTATTATTTTTCTAATTTAATTTGATGCAATTTAAAATCTAAAGTTTAAGAGATTCTTGAATTTTTTCTATAAATTTGAGGATTTTTTATTTT
Organism: Aleiodes leptofemur; assembly: GCA_963942555.1. Classification (NCBI taxonomy): domain Eukaryota; kingdom Metazoa; phylum Arthropoda; class Insecta; order Hymenoptera; family Braconidae; genus Aleiodes; species Aleiodes leptofemur. The sequence goes on along the minus strand of OZ012614.1, from coordinate 16,139,953 downwards.
TTTTTTTCATACTCTGAAGAATTTTTTGATTTTTTTTCATGAATTTAAGAATTTCTTAATTTTCTTTCATAAATTAAAGATTTCTCTTAATTTCTTCATAAATTGAAGAATTTTTTGAATTTTCTTCATAAATTTAAGAATTTCTTTGAATTTTTTTCATAAATTAAAGATTTCTTTTAATTTCTTCATGAATTGAAGAATTTTTTCAATTTTTTTCATAAACTGAAGAATTTCTTGCATTTTTTTTCATAATTCAAAGAATTTTTTGAATTTCTTCCTTAACTGAAGAATTTTTTCAATTTTTTCCATGAATTGAAGAATTTTTTCGATTTTTTTTCATAAAATTAAGAATTTTTTGATGAATTTAAGAATTTCTTTGATTTTTTTCATAAATTCAAAAAAATCTCAAATCATTGAATTTTGAATTTCTCTATTTTTTCAAAGATTTTCAATTAAACTACATTTCCCATCAGTTTACCACTTTTTTGACATCAATGCTATTCATAAAATATTCGTTAAATTCATAAATGTGAGAATTTCTAGAATTTTTTCATAAATTTCATAATTTCTTGAAATATCATTAAATTTCAAATTTCGCGATGTTTTCAGAGATTTTTAATTAAATTACATTCATTATCAGATTCAGATACCACTTTAGTTGCATCAACACTCTAAAATATTTGTTAAATTCATAAATTTAGCAATTTCTTGAATTTTCTCATAAATCCAAGAAAATCTCAAACAGTTATTAAAGTTCAATAATAAAAAAATTATTAAAGTTTCCAATTTCTCTATTATCTTGAAGATTTTCAATTAAATTACGATAAAATATCCGTTAAATTCATGAATTCAACAATTTCTTTGAATTTTTTCCTAAATTAAAAAATGCTTGACTTTTATTCATAAACTTGCGAATTTCTCCAATGTTCCCATAAACCCAATAAAATCTAAAATAATCACCCAAAGTTTCCAATTTCTCTATTATCTCAAAGATTTTCAATTAAATTACATTCTCCACCAGTATCAGATACCACTTTAGTTACATCAACGCTTGATTCCATTGAATTTCCCATGATTGTTTTCTCTTGTTCGTAATTCAAGTTACTTTGGCTCTTTTCAGTTAAAGATTTCATTTGATCAGTCTGATTGAATGTATTTATTTCCCTGTGTTCCATTGAATCGCCCATAGTATCCGCAATAGCACGTTTTTCCTTGAAGTTTTCCTTTGAAATTGTTTTACGTTCTTTAATCAATTTCTTATTGCACTCTGTGCTATCAATCTTCATTTTATCATTTCCACATTTGACTTCACTATTCTTCCTCTTGCAAAAATCATTCGTTGATACTTGTGACGCAATATCCTCAGTTTTAATGGGAAAACCCTTTTTATCGTCATTTCTAACTTTTTTCTTCTCTTTTTTAGATGTTTCGGTCTGACGAACTGGCAAACGTGATTTATGGATTTTATCGAGTTTCTCAGGATTTTGAACAGATGATTGATTTTCCTCGAAATTAACGTCACATCCCATAGTTAAAACACTCTCAACCATAGGCAGAACATCATTATCCTTTGAATTACCAGTTTTCTTCATCAGAAACGTTGATTTTGATGGATTTTGCTTATTAATTGGCTTTTGCCTATCAATAATCCCCAAATTCTCATCAATTCCATCAACATGACCTGTTTTTTTCATCAAAAACGTTGATTTTGTTGGATTTTGCCTATCAATAATGCCCAAATTCTCATCAATTCCATCAATATGACCACTTTTTTTCATCAAATCCATCGATTTTGTGGGATTCTGCCTATTAATTGGATTCTGCCTATCAATAATTCCCAAATTCTCATCAATTCCATCAACATTATCAGGAATATCTGAAAAACTATCAGGTATATCCCAGCCAAAGTAACCACCAGATCTCGGTCGTGTATTAATTCTCCCTTTGTGATTCCTAAAACCCCTTGGACCAGAACCACACGATGATGTTGGCCTGCTTGGTTTTTGCCTCGATGAACAGCTATTCAAACTGAATGCCTCACTAGATGCAACTGACGAACAATTAATCGATAATCCCTCATTCTTGTCCCCCAAACTACTATGATTCTTCAAATCCCCCAAATTATCAGCTTCACTCTTCACAATCTTCTGTTGTTGCTGGACTTTTACCAAAGTACTTGTTCGTTTCATCAAATTCAATTGATCCTCATGTTTTCCTGCTTTTTCCTGTATTCTACAAACTTTTGAATCTCTATCGTTTACTTTAAAGTTCACTGGTGTACTAACACTTTCATTCAACTTTTTAAACTTATCTAGAGTATTTTTGAACTTTGTTGTATCCATACTGTCACTCAATAATTTACGTTTTCTCAATTTTTGGGATGTTGGAGTCTGCGCACGTTCTTTGAAATCAATCATTTCTGGGACTTGATCGATTTCCAGGTTTTGGTCAAGTGTTTCGATGGATTTGTCGGTTTTTATTGTGTCTTCAGGCTTTTTTTGAAAATGATGAACAGGGTTGTAGGAGATTTTTTGATCATTCATATCGGGATAATCGATAAAGTCGAATAAATCATTTTGCCATTTTCCATTTACTTTAGCTATCATTTTAGCGTCAATTGCGTTCAAATGATGAGAATTTAGGACAACATTGCCTGGCACACAATCACCGTACTGTCTCTTCAAATTTAATTCAATGAATTTATGACGATAATAGTCATAGTCGTGACGTTTAATTTCACTCAATGAATTATCATTGTGTAATTCATAATTTTTCGAATTCATTATTATATCACCTATTACATTGTAGTTTGGATGAATCAGTTTCATGTCCAAATTACTCAAATTACCGCGGATTGATGATGATGAATTGATTGGATGTATTGTATCAAGCTGAAGATTGACACTAATTACTGGAGTTGGGTTGATTATTGGATCGTGAATTGTAATGTTATGGGCATTGTGGTATTTGTGGGTTGAGGATGGAAGGAGAGAGAAATAATTCATTGGATCTTCCTGAAAGTGATAATGGATAATTTAATGAAAATTAAGGGGTTTAAAAATTTTATTTACTTTATTAGGGGAGGATGGGGTAAAATGGGTATTTTAATTAAATGGTTTGAGATAAAGATTTTTTAATGATTTCATTGAAAATCTGAGGAAATTTTAAGCGGAAAACACATGTGTTGAAATTTTTTTTACAATTTTTTGAAAATTTCACTTTTTTGGTCAATTTTTGAAGGGTTGATTCTTTCGAAAATCGAAAAAATTCACTTTTTCGACGATATCTCCGGTTCTGTTGGTCGTAGCGACCTGGGGTTCATCTCAAATGAAAGGTGAGCTCATTTTTCATAGATTTATGAGGTTCAAATTTTTTAAAATCCATTTTTCAAATACTTATAGGCCATTTTCCTGAAAATCAGTTTTTGCCCTATAAGTACTTGAAAAATCGATAATTTTTTTTTAAAACCACATGAATTCATGGGAAATGAGCTGATCTTTCATTTAAGATCGACCCCAGATCGCTACGACCAATAGAACCAGAGATATTCTCAAAAACCTGAAATTTTTCAAAAACAGACGGATTTCACCTTCAAATTTTGAGCAAAAAATGGCAATTTTGAAAAATTCTAAAAAATAACTTCTGACATATGATTTTCATGGCAAATTTTCTCAGCTTTCCAATGGAATCATCAGAAAAAACCTATCTCCAATATTTCTATCGATTTCGAGTAATTTTGAGTGCACTTTTACCCCACTTTCCCCTTTATCTTCATTTTAACAACAAAAATTCATAGTAAATCAGTGATAATACTCACAAAAAGCATTTGAACACGTGCAATAAGTGGTATTGCCAGTAGTATAACCAGGATAAATGCCAAAATACTTTCAAAAAAAAATGGTGGTACTGAGTGCAAGGTTAATACAAATTTTGATGGTGCTGAGATACTCAACATTCCGAAAATCCTTGATTATTAATTAATGTTATTATCCAGGATAATGCCAATTTTTTGACCCTCATGATAACAAAACTGGCGGCTGTTTAAACATTACTGATATTAAACATTGAATTTTATTTGTTTGACGTTTATTCTGATAAAAGCCGCCATGCTTTTTGAACAATCGAAAGTTTTAAAGGATTTTTTTTTCTTTTTTTTTCAATGCAAGTGAAGTTATTCACTACAAATCCCTTTTTTTTCATTTATTTGATAGATTTTTAATTTCAATATCGATTATATTCAATACGTAAACGTATTTTTTTTTCTTTTTGCAGTATTTATTAATTTTGTATTCATCTATTTTGCTGAAGCAACTGACGGAGGAAATTGGCGGAAAAGTTTTCCTCAATCAACTCCAATTTCACTTTTTTTTTCTTCCTTTTTTTTAAAAACCATTTTACATGACGAGAGTCTTCAATACTTGGAACGATGAAAATTTGCAATTCATTTACGCAGAAAAGCCAAGAACTCGAGAAATTCTAGTAGAGCCTGTTTTCTTAATAAAAAAAAAAGAAAATCTCGAGGAAAACTCATAGCTGCAATTCTCGTTAAAACTCTTCAGACTACTCTTTCTCTCTTTCTCTTTATCCTTCTCTCACTCTCTCACTTTCTCATTTGCCCACGTATTTTCTCCCACTCGTTGAATCTACACTGTGCGTCCCTTTAAAAGATTTTTCCAAGATTATTACATCCTCTTCATGTTTTTTTGCTCTCTCTCCTCTTTTTTTCCTTTTTTTTTTCACTTTATTCTATGTTTATCATGATAAAAGCTTAGTCTCTCAGGATTTGAAAAACAAATTATCGTTTCTTCTTATTTGATTTTCATCTCCTCCAGGCGTTACAATATTTCATGAGGCTTATCAGATTGCATAGAACAATTCTCCTCATTTTTTTTTCTTTTGCATTTTTTTCTTCATCATATATTCTGTTTATACAACAGTTGAACAATAAAATCTTGCATAAATTTGGGAGGAGAGAAATAGGAATAGGAATAGGATGAATCAATTATAACTTGACTTGATAGGGTAAAGGGAGGGGGGGGGTGAGAGGGATCTTTATATTCCCTTCATATTATATATAGATAATTAGCAGAATATATAGATATTTAGCAGAATGAACCTAAAGTTCAAATGCAAACAATTAAAAAAAGGATATGAGGGGTGAAACAGACAAATTTTGGTTTGAATGTTTTATATTATGAAATCGTTCGAAACCAGTGGAAATCTTTGAAATAGGGTCTTTTTTATGCCTTCTATGGAGAGTGGACCATTAAAGATAACATTTCTCAACCATAGGACCTTATTATATCGAATATGAGGCATTCTCTCTTACTGTTTTCTAATTTTTTGAGAAAAATCAATCAATTTGCCTTCTTTGAGTTCTGAACTTCCTTGCCTAACGTGGAAATTATGATCCTGCCGATTTTTTACTTTTATGTTGACCAAAAAGCATCCTATTCATGACCAAAACCCTTCAACTTTCAATAAATCCAATTCGGACACATGTTTTTTGTCCAAAATTTCCTCAGCTTTTCAATAAAATCATTTCGTTACCTTAGAAACAAAGGGGCGTAAGTGCTATGCTTATACATAGCACTTACGCCCTTTTGTTTCTAAGGCCACGACTTAGAAAAATCTATCTCAAGTCGTTCTATGAAAAATCTCCATTTTACCCCACGTTCCTCCATATTTCGATTTTTTTTTCATTTCAATCTTTTAATTAAAAAAAATTAAAAATTTTTAAAAAATCTTTCAATTTTCTTCATTTCCCTAAAAATTATTTTCCCATATTTTTTTAAATCATCCAAGAAATATTCAATTAACCATAATAACGTGTAATATATAGTCAAGCTAAATAAAAAGAGGATAAGATGTATGTTGCGGATTGTGCTTGCCAAGTTTTACCATGTTTCCTTTTAAATGTATATTAGTCTAGTACGAAAGTAGAAATTATATCGTGTTCACCCATTTTCATGGGACATTAGGAACATTAGCGGTTGTGGTTAATGTGCATTATTTTTCTTAAATACTTTTTAAATAATCTTCCACGTTTAAGGCATTAAAGTGCATACAGAGCAGTTAAAGGAGAATCAAAAGTAAATTCAATGGCCAATTTGTTAAAGATTAATTGGGGTGGATTTATTTCGGTGAATTTATTGTCATCGTTTTATTGTATCACCAAAAAAGAGTGAATTGTTAGCAAAAAAATGGAAATTTCATAGACAATTTGATGGGAATTTTCATAAACGTGATATTTATTTTTTTTTAATGGGAAGATCATTATGAAATCTTTGAGTTTCAGAGAAAAAAAAAAATTCTACAAATTACTTGAATTTTCATTTTTTTTTTGAATTTTTCCCTTTTTTTACTAAATTTTCAAGAAACAATTAAACTGAAATTTACAAATTTCATTGATATTCAGGCGTGAAATTATTTGAAAAATCGATGATGTCTTCATTTTTCAATGACGTAATTATCTGAAATTTCAGTAGAAATGTGACTCGTTTCGAAATTTCCGAGATTTTGCACGAAAAATTCAGACGGAAATTTTTAACAGTGATAAGTATTAAATTTTCACTCATTTATCATGAATTCTGCTGGTTTTCTTTTTTTTTTACGATGAAGAACAACACTTTTCGGAAGAATTGCTGGAGACAGGAAGGACCAAGGACTGCTCCAAATATTAGTTTAGCAGGAGTTCAAGCGAAATTCATCATTCAGACTAACACTTGAGACGTCTTTATTAACACGTCTACTATTCAACTCAATGCTTGAGAAATTTCTGCATCAGTCAGGTTGAAATATTCGTTCAATCTGTCGTGAAAAATTGACATTTTCATCAGAAATCAATTACATTTTTATACTTTTTAGTAATAATTCTTTCATAAATAATATTTTTTTAAATATTACTTTTAAAACTAATAGGAGAAAGACTGGGGCAAAATGGACCTAGGGGTGTTAAGATGATTCGATTTTTTTTAAAAAAGCTGCAGTTGCTATGAAAAATCTGAAAAAATTCACAGACAATATAGATACGTTGGAGCATTTTCTCAAATTTTTTCAGATTTTTCCATCAAGTCCTTTACTCCGAAAAAAATTCCTGAATGCTGTTGATACGGAGGTCTATTTTGTCACACTTTTTCCTACTTTTTACTATTCAAAAAAAATCATTAGATTTTAAATGAAAGGTGAGATCATTTCCCATCGATTTATGGGATTTTGGATTCAAAAATATCGATTCTTTACATAGTTATAGGACAAAAACCGATGATCATAATTTTTTACATAAGTTCCCATAACTATCTGAAAAATCAATATTTTTGAGTTCAAAACCCCATAAATCGATGGGAAATGATCTCACCTTTTATTTAAAATCGGTCGCAGGTCACTACGACCAATAGAACCAGAGATATTTCCAAAAAACTGAATTTGCTCAAAAATCGAAAGGCTTTCATCCCTCAAAAGTGCCAGAAAAATTCGAATTCTCAAAAAATTGAAAAAATTTAATTCTGGCACATGTTTCTCGACTAAAATTTCCTCAGCTTTCTGATGAAATCATTAAAAAAAATCTATCTCCCACTGTTTCATTACAATGTCCCTTTTGCCCCACGTTCTCCTATGTCCATTTTTCGAAAATCAGTTTTCAATGGAATTTCTGGAAACTATTCAACTGATGTTATTTATACTCATATATTATCTCGAGAATTGTATCAATTAGATGCCTGTAAATTTTGAGCTTATTTGCATGATTAGTTCTCGAGTTATTGGCGTTTTAATGAATTTTTCAAAATTTGATATTTTGATGATGCTTTCAAAAAAATTGTATCACTTTCATTCGGAAGCATATTGCTAAAGTATCAGCAGAAAAAGCTATATCAGTTGGAAAACAATACTATTATCCACTTGTTTTCTCTTTTTTTTATCAAACAAATGATAAACATTGAATGTCAGTGGTCGTTGTCATATGTGCATACAATGGCAAAGCTTACCCGAGTGTTAATACACAGTGCAACTGATAAACTAGAAGCCCTGAGGTTCAAGGATCTCTCTCTCTTCATTCCTCTCCTCTTCATTCCTCCAAACTTGATGTTGTACAGAAGTTGAACTCGTAGAAAAGCAATTTACGAAGTTTCTACTTGCTCACGTCACGTTTCATTTACAAGTCAGACTTGTTGTGTATATGGGGGGTTTGAATTTACGACATATCTTGTTATCAAGAGTGCTTACTGAGCTTTACATATTCAGAATTCTTTTGATACACAAGTAACACATCAGAGAAATGAATGAAGGCCCACAAAGAAAACAAGATTGACGAGATTATTTTCTTAAATCCTTTTTATTTTCAATTTCTTACACATATATAATTGTTACATTAATTATTAATACGTATTCCAGAGATTCTTGAGAAGAATTGATATTTTTTTGGAAAAAAAATCAAGAAAATTTGATTCAACATTTTTTCTGAGCAATAATTAGTTATTATTTAAAGGGAAAAATCGGGGCAAAATGGACCTGTTTTTCAAAAATGAGTCGAGATTTTTTTCGGGAGTGAAGGAGGCTTCGAAAAATTTCGAAAAAATTCACCAACATTGTCAACATATTAGAGCATCTTCTCAAATTTTTTCAGATTTTTTAATCATGTCTTTCACTCCAAAAAAAATTCCTGAATCTTATTTGCTAATGTGGTCCATTTTGCCCCTTTTTTGCCCCTATATAATTTCACAGTTGAATTAAACCCTCAGTTATTGAAATCGATAGGTTAAAATCAGTCATTCGTATAATTTAACTATCAGAATTTATTAATTAATGAACTTTCCTCTCTAATAGCCAATTAACGTATTTCAATTGTTCAACTGTGTTGAAATATCGAATGCCTCATGAATTTTCCACTTTTAAATACTGTTTTAATGCATTTAATGCTGATAAATTCTCATTTTTCATAATCATTTTCTCGATTTTTCATGAAATTGCTACTTTTTTAAATTTAATCACGATTCAATGAATTATTTCACTGTTAATTCCTTTTTATCATAAATTATTCTTCTCATTCAATTAATTTAATTAATTTAATTGATCATTAGCAAAGTTTCATAAATAGTTTAAAATGTTTTTTTTAAGAACAAATTGATATTCGTCAGCAATTAATTAACGTTTATGATAGAATTGAATTTAATTAATTACACCTGTTGCAGAAATTTCACTATTTCAGGGAGAAAATACGCTGACAGTGCAATAACATGACTTAGTTAATTTCTTGGTTCAAAGCATAGTCATCTAACTGGGTAGTCTCATAGCCAAAGCTAGAATAGACAATTTCATTCATCTCAATCAATTATGTCTTAATTGTTATTACGAAGTTATTGCATTTGATATATACATAATTAAGGATAATTTCGAGGTACAATCGAAAGAAAAAAGTTAAATTTTCGTATAAAATCGTTAATAATAATTTATAGAAAATGAAATTCTCAAATTTGATTCAGTGAATTTGCAAAGAATGTAATAAAAATCAGTTTTATTTTGATATTTGAGATTTTTTTCGATTTTTTTCAAATTTTTTCAAATTTTTCTGAATTTTTTCAAATTTTTTTTTGAATTTTTGAAATTTTGAAATTTTGAAAATTTTTCGAAGTTTTCTCAAATCAAACTCCAGCAACCTTCCTTTGCCCATATTTATTACAAAAATCAGTTTTATTTTGATATTTGAGATTTTTTTCGATTTTTTTCAATTTTTTAAAAATTTTTCTGAATTTTTTCAATTTTTTTTTGAATTTTTGAATAAATAAAATAAGCTCTAGAAAAAAAGAATTAATTGATAATTAAAAAATTTTCATTATTTTTTACATTTTTTCAAATTTTTCAAGATTTAAAGGAATTTAAAAAAGTGAAAATTTTTCAATTTTTAATTAATTTTTTTTTGTTGGTAAGGCTTATTTCATGTCAATAAAAAAAAAGCCTTATTTTATTCCTTATTACACTCTTAACAGATTCACTGAATCAGATTTGAGAATTTCATCTTGTATGAATTATTATTAAAGATTTTATAAAAAAATTTAACTTTTTTTCCGATAAATCTAATTAAGATGCAAAATTTAACGCAATAAAATGAGATAAATTATTTTTAAATATCGTTGACTTAGAAACAAAGGGGCGTAAGTGCTATGCTTATTCATAGGACTTACGCCCCTTTGTTTCTAAGCTGATGAATCATAATAAACTGATGATTCGCATTTTTTCGATGTGCTTAAATGTTTTTTTTTACAAATTTTCTTAATAATTCAATGATTTAACGATTAATACTAAAAATGACTTCATGAATAGACTAGAAGATTCAAAAATAAAATACTGCAAAAATAAAATACTGCATTCCTCCTAAAATCTCATTGTTCCAGTGTCTCAATTTAGAAACTCACAATAATTTTTTTTTAACATTCTAACGTATTGTAACATTGAAAATACACAAAGTTGACCAACCAGCATCATCACTAGCATTGTACGTAATTTTCCATTGGCCAATGTCAAAGGTCTTCTCTGGACTCTGTGAACATGAGAACGAATACAACATTTTCGGTCCTTTTGCTTCATGCTTAAACCACATAGTTTGCATGCCAAAGTCCACAGTTATCTCAGAGTACCCAAAGGAAATAACTTGAGTTCCACCTATCAACTGGGGCATTCAGTCTATGAACATTGGGGGATTTTAGTGACGTTTACATGTTCTCTGACGTCATTTATTGAAAGGAATAATGAAGTCAATAATTGATTGTTCATTAAAAGCTTTTGAAAATAAAGAAAAAAACTAAAAGAAAAAAAAAGACAATTTAATATTAATTTTTTTCGAATTCATCAGAAATGATTTTTTTTTAATGCTATATATCGTCAAGTTAGAAACAAAGGGGCGTAAGTGCAATGCTTATACATAGCACTTACGCCCTTTTAACTCTAAGGCAATGATATAGTTTTATATGCATTTTTCGTCATGTTCGTCAAAAAATATCTTTATTTCTCAAAACTGTTAAAGATATTTAATATATTTAATTTTAATAAATTTAATATAACTTTATTTTAATATATTTAATTTTGATTGCAATTTTTAATTTTAATTTCGCTACAAAACGCAAAATAATGGCGATTTTATTAAAAAATTCTTCATTATTTTTTTTATTACCACATTTTTACTATTTTCGTTATTTCTCTTTTTTTTAAATCACAATTGATTTTATTTGATTTTTTTACAAAGCTACTTCGATTACTTTACTTTCTTCATAATTTAGTTTAATTCTGTTCATTTTTTTGTTTATTAGAAAATATTGCACAAAATAATGTACAGTAATAAAAGTCAATCATATTAAATCGTTGCCTTAGAGTCAAAAGGGCGTAAGTCCTGTTAAAGCATAGGACTTACGCCCCTTTGCTTCTAACTCGACAAAATCAAATAAATAGCATTATTTTAAAATGACGATTTAATCTCAATTTTTATGATAATTAATTATAAAAAATAAGTTTTTTAATGATTCTTATAATTAATTATCGGATTTAAATTAAAAAAAAAAAAAAAATTATCGGATTCATTTCCATTGATTTTTAATTAAACTCTAGTTGTTCATAGGGAATTTGGAAAAAATTATTAACATTAATAATATACAACATATTTGACAATAATTGTTAATTATTTTCTCCAAATTCTCTATAAACAACTAGAGCTTGATTCTTATAATATCATACCTGATTATTTGTGACATGCGTTACTCTGACATTATCTGTAAAGACTGGCTCATCCCATACGATAATACTTCCATTTTTTCCAGCTATATCTTTTGGACAATTGTGCACTTTTGGTGCTTCACCATCTAAATGAAATTAACATTAACATTTTTATCTCCACGTGTTTTACTTGAAAAACGAGAAAGAAGAATGAAAAATGAAATAACTTTTTCGTTTCTAGTTTTTAGTTTCTATAATTGATATACAATTAATGGATTTCTTTACTTTTAATTACTAAAAATTAGATTTATATTTGATTTAATATTTTTTTTTATATTCACATTTATGATATACGTTGAATAATTTGAAGTGCGCTTTGAGTTTATATGGATTTGTAACAGCTAATAGGATTAAAATATACACTACAAACATTTCAACACTATGAAACAATATACAATATCATTCGAATTATTCGTGACGAGAGAATTCAACGATCCGTATTAAACAAAATCCTTGAGAGCAAACTGAATACTAAATCCAGATTTAATTAAACCACAATGCTTGTTATTCCACTGACATGGATTACGTTTGCAAGAATGATTCGATCGGATTAATCACAGTGAATATTACAATATTATTTATTCTTTTCCATTTATATTCGATAATAATTTAGAGGAGATTTGTGCGAAATAGGCTTTAAGGATTTTTTATAAATATTTTATAACTAGTTTGATGGATTAAGGTAGTAATCCTAGAGTAAAGTCGATGAAAAAGGAAAAAATGAGGATTTGTAGATTATTTTCCAATTAATTGCTGTTAATTCGAGGAAAATGTGCTTTAATATTTTCAGTAACTTTGATAATTCATGCAGAGATCGGCAAAAAAAAAATTCGCATTTTGAATTTTTTAATTTTTTTTATTTCTATAATTTCCATCGAAAAAATTTTAATTACTTTCTTAATGAAAAATTTGGATTTTCAAATTTTTCATTAGTTTGAAAATTAATTTTTTTTAAAACAATTTTGATTACTATTGTATTTTAAAATTTGACTGATGGAATTCCATAATTTTTTTCTTTATTAAACTTATTAACATTTTTATTAGTTAAATTGAATTATAAATTTCATATAAGCGTCATTTAGATTGGATTAAATTATAAGTTCTTATTTGTGTTACATTTAGTTAACACTCTCAACTCAAAATTTTTGTCTGAAAGACGATTATATTTGGGAAGATTAAACATAGTAGCGTTGATTTTATTATAAAATTAATTATTCCAATCAATTAATAAGTAAGAAAGAATCAAAATTTCGAATAAGAAAAAGAATTATAAAATTTCATCAGTCAAATTTTTAATTACAATAGTAATCAAAATGGTTAAAAAAAAAAATTAATTTTCAAACTAATGAAAAATTTAAAAATCCAAATTTTTCATTAAGAAAGTAATTAAAATTTTTTCGATGGAAATTACAGGAATAAGAAAAATTAAAAAATTAAAAATGCGAATTTTTTTTTTGCCGATCTCTGAATTCATATCTCATTAACTGCACGGTCTAAAATTATGAAAAAAATTCAGAAAATTGTAGAAAAATATCATCTTTAATACAGCATCGAAAGAAAAAGGGATTGAACTGTACTCAAGTTCGTTGAGTTACTATCCTAAATAATGCCAAAAAAAAGCCAACTCACCTTTAACAACGATCCGGAAAGAACAGCTGACTTGTTTCTTCGTTACCGGATGCTTAGCAATAAAAGTGACAATGTGTAATCCAGATTGAAGATTTGCCTCCAGTCTAGTACCCCATGATGGCTTTGATTTAACGTAACGGAACCAGTCTAAATCCGTTGATGGTTGATTGAATTTCACGAATGCTTCATTTCTACCAGGCGGTAACTCAGCAATTACATCCTCTGGACATTCCAAACGTGGTTTTACGTACTCTGTGAAGCACACACATACAAACCATTTTCAGCTTGTTGTAAAGTGGATAGAAACTCAATGTAAACCCTGGATGATATTTGCTTTGGGCTTTATTAAATTCCATTGTTAATTATGGTTTGCCAGGAAATTAATGCATTTACAAATGTAATAATTCAAAAATCATTGAAAATAGTAATTATTCCATTTGATTTATTGAATAGACATTTCTCCCTAATAAATGAATCTTCCCAATAAAAAGTTCATGAATAAGCCACTTCGGATCAATAAATCTCTCTTTCAGCTTCAAACAGATGGAACTAAATGGATGAACACTTTAAAAAGCAATATTTCTCATTATCGAATGAATTCGAGACTCAAAAAAAAGGGAAATAGCATAAATTAATTTTTTCTCCAGAGAATTATTTATAATTGAATTCGAATTAAGGGGGGCACCCCCCCCCCCCCTTTCTCAATATATATCTATATATATATGAGACAATAAACTCACTGACACATTCACCATTCTGCTGACCCTTCCATTTACCATCACCATAGCATGTGATCTGATACTCTCCAAGGAGTTGATAATTCCTCGGACACTTCAAATAGCACTTAGTACCAGGGCGATTAACAGCCCTATACGGTTGCCACGTATTGTCGTCATCCTGTCTTGAGCATATTAAGGTGCCTCGTTTAACTGGATTCAATGGTGGACATGAGACAGCGTTTATCTCTGTAAATTATCGTGAAAATTCAAGATTATTATTATTATTATAATTACAAATCCACTGCTATGATACATTAATTAAGGATGATTGAGAGGTACAATCGGGGAAAAAAAGTTGAATTTTTTTATAAAATTCTTAATAACAATTTATAAAAGATGAAATTTTCAAATTTGATTCAGTGAATGTATGAAGAATGCAATGAGGAATAAAATGAGCCCAAGAAACAAAAAATTAATTGAAAATAGAAGAATTTTCATGATTTTTTACATTTTTTCAAATTTTTCAAAATTCAAAAAAATTTTAAAAATAATAAACATTTTTCAATTCATTTATTTACTTGGAATAAATCACTTTCCAAATTGATTGAGATTCTTTGATATCAGAATAGTTATAAAACAGTGAATTTAGCAATTTAGCAAGTTTGTTGAGACACTAAGGAAGAATAAATGAAGTTGATTAGTGAACATATAAGATTTTCTTTCACTCATCAAATTCAAACGTTTATGGAATTAAATTTAAGGATAATTGGAATGTACAATCGAAAAAAAAGTTAAATTTTTATATAAAAACAATTTATAAAACATGAAATTTTCAAATCTGATTGAGTGAATCTGTGAAGAATATAATGAGGAATAAAATGAGCCCAAGAAACAAAAAATTGATTGAAAATAGCAAAATTTTCATTATTTTTTACATTTTTTCAAATTTTTCAAGATTCAAAGAAATGTAAAAAATAATTAAAATTGAACAACTTTCAATTAATTTTTAGTTTTTCGGGCTTATTTTATTACTCATTACATTATTTACAGATTCACTGAATCAGATTTGATAATTTCATCTTTTATAAATTGTTATTGAAGATTTTATACAAAAATCATTCTTAATGCCTTTAAAGCTACTATCAAAAAGAGGAAATCATTTATTCAACCATTTTTTTTCAAATCAAATCATTAAGTATATATTATTCATTTTGAAGTTGAAATATCTAAAGTTAATGGCACACTTTTCCCAATATTTTCCTGTTCATTAATCATGAAAATTGATGTCATATTCAACATATTTCACACATATACACACATTGTAATATTAATTTTCACTACTTTAATGACATTATTTGTCATGTTAATGACAATACGTCAGTAAATTACAAAATAATTGATATCAGTAGAGAGAAAAGAGCATTGGACCATGTGCAACTGATGGGAATTGGCTGTTTCTAGCCTCTGGCAATTTCACCAAGTCAATTTTCAAGTGAACTATCGACTTCTCATTAAATCCTATGGACCTCTCTCTCTCTCTCTCTCTCTCTCTTCCCCCCACGTAAATGCCATGGTAAACAATCGTCTCATCTCAAGTGCAAGACAGGACGATAACGAGAATCGTAATTCAGTTATATAACCACTCTATTCTGCATAATTGGATTTCTCTCTCTTTTTTCTTCTCTAATTTATTTGCTTTTTTTTACCTCCTCTACTCTACTTTTTTTATTTTTTCTCTTGATTTCTTCTGCTCACCTATACACGATTTTCCATCTGATGACAATACTTTTTCATCTCCATTGCAGGCACAAAAATAACTGCCTTGTGTATTTTCACAAACTTCTGTACAGCCAGCATTGTTATCAGCACACTCGTCTATGTCTAATGATCATTTGTAATATTTTTAGTTTGTGAAGTGGAAAAAGGGAAGAAATGATAAAAGAAGTTAATTAAGAAGTGGAGAAGAGACCACAAGTAAGTGTATTTTTTTTTTTTTTAGTTTTAATGGAATTTTTTTTTTTTAAATGAATTATCGATGTTGAAAAGAAAAGGAGGAAAAAAATTTTCAATCAAAAATATCAATATAGGATGGAAGATATATTCATACCCAAACAGGAGAATAGAGATGATGGTTCATAACCACTGGGGCAATCGTTTCTCCATTTCTCGATTGTCGATTGATCCTTGAACTCAAGTGGATCAGCACAATGATAAGAGCCTGGTGTATTGATGCATCCATATCTACATACCTCTGTTTGTAGCTCAGATACTGCACATTCATCTACATCTAATTATTGAATTTGAAGATATATAAATTTTTTTTGAAATTAAATATTTGATGAATTATCATATAGGGAAAGGTGGAGTAAAATGGGCATTTCAATTGAGCGGTTTGAGATAGAGATTTTCTGATGATTTCGTTGGAAAGATGAGAAAATTTTGGGTGAAAAACATGTTTTAAACTAATTTTTTGAAAATTTTACTTTTTTGATCAATTTTTGGAGGGATGATTCTATCGAAAATCGAAAAAATTCACTTTTTCGACGATATCTCCGGTTCTGTTGGTCGTAGCGATCTGGGGTTGATCTCAAATGAAAGGTGAGCTCATTTCTCATCGATTTATGTGGTTAAAATTTTTTCAAATCAATTTTTCAAATTCTTATAGGCTCTTTTCTGAAAATCAGTTTTTGCCCTTTAAGTACTTGAAAAATTGATAGTTTTTTTTTCAACCACATAAATCTATGGGAAATGAGCTCATCTTTCATTTAAGATCAACCCCAGATCGCTACGACCAATAGAACCAGAGATATTCCCAAAAACCTGAAACTTTCCAAAAACAGAAGGATTTCGCCTTCAAATCCTGCTCAAAAAATGGGATTTTTGAAAAATTCCAAAAAATAACTTCTGACATATGATTTCCATGGCAAATTTCCTCAGCTTTCCAATGGAATCATCAGAAAAAACCTATCTCCAATATTTCCATCAATTTCAACTAATTTCCATACTATAAAATACCAAAATTAATACCATTTTACCCCACTTTCCCCTAAATTTCTCAGAATATTCCGAATTAAATTCGTCTATGAATAGATTCATCTCATTCCAACCTTGACATGTTTTCCAGTCGTCCTGTAATACAAAACCTTCAGGACATAGGCAAAAAATTCTGCCAGCAGTAGAGAGACACGTGTGTGAACAGCCAGCATTGTTGTCATTACAGTGGCCAGTTACTAGACATGTGTGATTGTCAGACGAAAGAATAGTACCGGGTAATCTCTCACAACTACAGATATAGCTGCCCACAGTATTACGACATAAATCCTGACATGGACCTCTGCCATTATTCTCATCGCACTCGTTGACATCTGGAGAATATTAAGAGAAGCAGAAAATTCAAGAGTTGAGGGAAGATAACTACAAAAAGCTTTTTCCTTTCTATTTTAAGACATAATTCTATACTTTTTTTGCACTATTCGATGAGTCTCAAGGGAGAAACAAACAGAAAACATCGAAAAATTAATACTTATTAAAAACCTATTTCTTGGTATTTAAAACGAATTCGAAGAAGAATTTAGAAATTATATTAATTATAAGCGATTTGATTAGTGTTTTTATGTATTTTTTTATGCAGAAAAAACAATTATTTATCATGAAGTTGAATAATTTTCATATTAAATCGTAAATTTTTGGCCTTTTTCTTCTTTTTTTACAAAAACTTTTTTTTTATTTTTAATGTTTTGCTTAATCTGAAAGTGCGAAAGCCTCTATTAGTCTATAAAACACTGTATTACTCTTATTATTCCATTTTCATCTATTATCGACCAAAAAAAGGGTCAATTGATCAGAAATTTGCCCGAAATAGTGCAAATTCATATTAAAGCTTCCACTTAAAATTTATTTTGAATTTCGATCTTCAAATTCGCGGAGTGATAGAATTATCTTAAAGATATCTTAAAAATTTCAAAAAATTTGTGAAGAAACTTCTTTTTTTTCTTCTTTTATCATAAAATCAGTTCAAAAATTTTCTTATTCTTTTATATATAATAATAATAAAATAAAAAATGAAAAAAACCTATGCAAGTGTAAAAAAAATGAATTTTTGTATAAAATTGTTAATAACAAATTTATATAATCTGAGATTCTCAAATTTTTTGAATGAAATAAGTCCTAGAAACAAAAAAATTAATAGAAAATTTGGAAATTTTTATTATTTTTTGCATTTCTTCAAATTTTTCAAGATTTAAAAAAGTGTAAAAAATAATGAAAATTTTTGTTTTTTAAAGATTTTATACAAAAATTTAACTTTTTTTCCGTTTGTATCTCCCAATTATTGTTAAGGCCTTCAAAGCTACTCTTAAAAAGTGTCTTTTTTCTTCATTCATTATAAAATCACTTCAAAAATTTTCTCATTCTCTTATATAATAATAATAATAATAATAATAATAATAAAATAAAAATGGAAGAAACCTATGCAAGTGAAGAAAACTTAAATTTTCGTATAAAATTGTTAATAACAATTTATATAATCTGAGATTCTCAAATTTTTTAAATTAAATAAGTCCTAGAAACAAAAAATTGATAGAAAATTTGGAAATTTTTATTATTTTTTGCATTTTTTCAAATTTTTCAAGATTTAAAAAAATGTAAAAAATAATGAAATTTTTTGGTTTTTAAAGATTTTATACAAAAATTTAACTTTTTTTCCGTTTGTATCTCCCAATTATTGTTAAGGCCTTTAAAGCTACTCTTAAAAAGTGTGTTTTTTCTTCATTCATCATAAAATCACTTCAAAAATTTTCTTATTCTTTTATACACAATAATAATAATAATAAATTAAAAATGAAAGAAATCTATGCAAGTGAAGAAAACTTAAATTTTTGTATAAAATTGTTAATAACAATTTATATAATCTGAGATTCTCAAATTTTTTAAATAAAATAAGTCCTAGAAACGAAAAATTAATTGAAAATTTGGAAATTTTCATTATTTTTTGCATTTCTTCAAATTTTTCAAGATTTAAAAAAATTAAAAAATAATGAAAATTTTTGGTTTTTAAAGATTTTATACAAAAATTTAACTTTTTTTCAGTTTGTATCTCCCAATTATTGTTAAGGCCTTTGAAGCTACTCTTAAAAGTGTCTTTTTTCTTCATTCATCATAAAATCACTTCAAAAATTTTCTTATTCTTCTTATATATAATAATAATAATAATAAAATAAAAATGAAAGAAACCTATGCAAGTGAACTTGTCTTCTCCATATTTCATTCCTCTGGGGCATTCGCATCGATAGCTACCGATAGTATTGATGCATGTGTATTGACAATTTCCATTTTTCTCCTCGCACTCGTCTACGTCTGAAAGCATTGAAAACCACGAAAGAATAAATGAAAATAAAAATACAGAGAATGAAAGAATATGCAAAATTGTCAATAAATAAGATTTTTTTCATTTTTTTTATAAAGCTTAATGGCCATTTCAATTGAACATTACTCTTCTAGGTAGAAAAATTCTTTTCTGTTGACAAATGATTTAACAACGTTTACCAATGCATTTATTGCCAGCAGAACTGAAGCCTTTGTAACAGGAGCACTTTGCTGTATCATTGATCAATGTGCACATGTGATCACATTTTACATGTAAACATAATTCATCAGTTTTTTTAATGCACAATGGCTTTTCTCCAATCCATTCACGATTTTTGCAGAGTAAGCGTGTATTTTTTTTTCTAGACAACTCGAAGCCAGAAGTACATTCATAATCAGCTTCAAGATATTCGTGCTCTGGTTTTGACGATCTTTAAGAAGAAGGAAAAAGGCAAAATCATCAATTTCTTGGGAATATTAAGAAAAAAAAGGAAATTCTTGAGAAAAAAATAATGGAAAAATCATAAGTTTTCTACTTTAGAAGAAAACTTTTTTGTTGAGACACTTTTTTTTTTCTTCTCTCTCTTCATATAAATGAATCTAATTTTCACAAGCCTCCAGCAATTCATAATCTTGAACAGTGAAAAAAAAAAGTTTTTTAAGAAAATTTTCTTTACCACATAATTAACTAAAAAGGTTTATCTTGTTACTCGCTTTTTCTGAAATAATGAATTTCTTCCAGCTTTTTAGTTTAGAAGAGTCAAAAAAGTTTTCAACAGCTGTTTAGTCCCATGATATTTATGAAGTTAGAGAAAATAAAAATAAGTATAATATAAATGTTTTTTTTAGCCTTTTTGCTTACGAATGGAAGCTGTGTAATCATCAGAATTTTTGATTGTAATTTTTTTAATGGAAGATACTTAAAATGATCTAAATAGAGAGAAGATGATATTTTTAGAGCATATCTGTGTGTGTATGTCTGTGTGTGCATAAAAGTCTCAATTACAGCAAAATGGTTTTTTATATAAAAATTTCATATTTTGTGGAAAACTTCCTCTCGACGAAGTCTATTTTTTAAGCTTTATTTGAAGAGAATTCGATCGATACTTTTTGATATATAGGGGAAGGTGGGGTAATACGGACATAGGGGGTAAAATGGACACATTTGAGTTTTTATGCATATATTATGAAAAAATCTTTAAATGAATGAAAATATTGGAGATGGATTTTTTTTATGATCTTATTGAAAAGCTGAGGAAATTTTAGTCGAAAAACATGTGCCAGAATTAATTTTTTTCAATTTTTTGAAAGTTCGATTTTTTCTGGCGTTTTTGAGGCGTAAAAGCCTTTCGATTTTTGAGTAAATTCAGTTTTTTGGAGATATCTCTGGTTCTATTAGTCGTAGTGACCTGGGACCGATTTTAAATAAAAGGTGAGATCATTTCCCATCGATTTATGGGATTTTGGATTCAAAAATATTGATTTTCTACATAGTTATAGGACGAAAACCGATGATCATAATTTTTCACATAAGTTCCCATAACTATCTGAAAAATCGATATTTTTAAATTCAAAACCCCATAAATTAATGGGAAACGATCTCACCTTTCATTTAAAATCGGTCGCAGGTCGCTACGACCAATAGAACCAGAGATATTTCCAAAAAACTGAATTTGCTCAAAAATCGAAAGGCTTTTCATCCCTCAAAAGTGCCAGAAAAAATCAAATTCTCAAAAAATTGAAAAAAATTAATTCTGGCACATGTTTCTCGACTAAAATTTCCTCAGCTTTCTGATGGAATCATTAAAAAAAAATCTATCTCCCACTGTTTCATTACAATGTCCATTTTGCCCCACGTTCTCCTATATCCATTTTTTGAAAATCAGTTTTTAATGGAATTTCTGGAAACTATTGAACTGATGTTATTTATACTCATATATTATCTCGAGAATTGTATCAGTTAGATGCCTGTAAATTTTGAGCTTATTTGCATGATTAGTTCTCGAGTTATTGGCATTTTAATGAATTTTTCAAAATTTGATATTTTAATGATGGTTTGAAAAAAGTTGTATCCCTTCCATTCGGAGGCATATTGCCAAAGTATCAGCAGAAAAAGCTATATCTATTATCCACTTGTTCTTCACTCATTCTAATCCGAAGA
This sequence comes from Aleiodes leptofemur, assembly GCA_963942555.1. Taxonomy (NCBI): domain Eukaryota; kingdom Metazoa; phylum Arthropoda; class Insecta; order Hymenoptera; family Braconidae; genus Aleiodes; species Aleiodes leptofemur. Next base: position 16,118,320 of record OZ012614.1, on the reverse strand, counting down.
AACGAGGATTATTAATGAAAAATTCAATTTTCAATTTTTTTCCTCATTTTCTACGGCTTTTCTTTCAACTATGTGAAATTATTTTTTATCCAACTTACTTCACGTATTTAATAACTCCATTGGGAATGTAAGGAGCTGGTACGAAGCTACCATTCATGCATGAAAGATCACCCAGCAATTCTAAATTATGAATTCGATGATCCAGCAATTTTTTTTCACCAGCAGATTTATACTTCGTTGAATTTTTTGAATCATAAGTAATAAGAGTTTCTGATGGATTAATCTCATTTGCATTATTCTTCTCTTTGTCTGGAAATTTTTTTTTTCAATCAAATATATATAGAATGAATGAGAGAAAAGAAAAGAAAATTTTTACAAACAGTATGAATTTTTTTTTTAATTAAAAAAATCCTTACTTTTTGAAATATTAATTTTTCCACTTAACGTTTCACTTGAAACATCTGAAATTTCATTTTTTCTCTGTAAAAAGTCATCTCCAACTTTTTCATCAGAATTAATTAATGAAAATGGTCTATCCAATCTCATTTTCATAATTTCATTCTCAAGATTTTTCGTTAATTCTTTTTCAACATTTCTCTCGATTTTTTTATCATTTATTAATTTTGTAAAATTAAAATTTTTATTAATATTATTCTCTGAATAATTCATTGATTTAATATCATCGCTTGTTTTTAATCTTTCAATTTTATTATTTCCACGTGTTCTTGATCTACGAAAATCTCTTTCCATTCTATCGATAATTCCATTGTCATCAACATTCCAATTTATTTTTTCTCTCGAATATCGATCATTGTATTTTTGAATTCGGAAATGCTTGTATTTTTTATGACCACGATAATTATTTTTACGTTTTTTATTCATTCTCCTGGATGCTAAAAAATTTATTACAATTGGATTAAATTAAAATTTTTTTTTGTAAATTATTAAAATTGAGAAAATTCAATTTTACACTCACTCGCACTAATTTGCTGGGGTATTTTTGAATAATCGTAAAATGGATTAATCAATGTCTCCGTTAACCCTTGAACTTTTGGAATATTCAATGGAGATGATTCTTTCTGCGGACTTGATGGCGAATGTTTTCGTTCATTCGATAGAATAGTGTCCCACCTTATTGGGAATAAATTTGAATAATCGAATGTAATTAGGGAGAAGGAAAAAAGGGAGGGGGGGGGGTGAAAAAGACACATTTCAGTTTTTATGTTTTATAACATGGAAATTACTCGAAATCGATGAAAATATTGAAGATAGGTTTTTTTTGATGATTCCATTGGAAAGCTGAGGAAATTTGCCATGGAAATCATATGTCAGAAGTTATTTTTTGGAATTTTTCAAAAATTCGATTTTTCGATCAAAATTCAAAAAGTGTAATTCTTTGAGTTTTTGAAAAATTTCAGGTTTTCGAGAATATCTCTGGTTTTATTGGTCGTAGCGATCTGGGGTTGATCTCAAATGAAAGGTGAGATCATTTTCCATGGATTTATATAGTTTTTAAAAAAATTTATCGATTTTTCAAAAAGATATGGAGTAAAGACTAATTTTGAGAAAATGGGCTGTAAATAATTGAAAAATCGATTTAAAAAAAGGTGAACTACATAAATCGATGGGAAATGAGCTCACCTTTCATTTAAGATCAACCCCAGGTCGCTACGACCAATAGAACCGAAGATATCCCCAAAAATGTGAATTTTTTCGATTTTGGAAAGGAAAATCCCTTCAAAACTTGACTAAAAAAGTCGAATTTTCAAAAAATTCCTAAAAAATAATTTTGACACATGTTTTTCACCTGAAATTCCCTCAGCTTTTCAATGGAATCATTAAAAACTCTCTATCTCAAACCGTTTCATCAAAATGTCCATTTTACCCCATTTTTCCTTTCCTATTTAGCAAAATCCACAATTTCATAAAAATTGAAGGAATTAACAAAAATTTTTTTTTTATTTTTATTATGGTTTTGAAACCCTATTTGGGTCTATTCGGCCTAATTAATAAAATTAACGTCATAAAATTGAAGGAATTGATAAAATTAACATCATAAAATTGAAGGAATTAATAAAAAATTAACGTCATAAAATTAAAGGAATTAATAAATATTTAAAAAAAACAATTACGCCAATTGATCCTTAGGACTATCATAATCGTGCAGATCCTTCCAGCTCTGTCTCGAAGTTGGTTTATAGTTTGAAATAACTGGTGATACACGATGCTCTATGTTTTGGCAAAAACCTGTAAATAAAAAGAAGGAATAACAGAGTGAAGACGTTTTCATGTACTTTTCTCAAGTGGTTGTCATCTTGGATGCCATTCCGCAGAGGTAAAAGATAAAAAAAAAACTACTTTAAAAAAAAAGGGAAGAAGAAAAATGATAAAGATGGAGAAAAAAAAAGGAGAAGGAAATTCAGCTGAAGTTAGTGGCGCACAACTGGATGACAATTCGAAAAACTTTATCCTAAGTTTGTGTCACAAAGTTTTTTTTTTTTGTCCTCTTTTCCCTTTTTCCTTACATGTTACCTCCTCTTGCTGGAGTTCAGTTACAGTTTTCGCTGGTCTCCACTTCGATTGGTTAGAGAAGTATATGCGAGGAGAAACGAGAAAGAGTTTACAGTATAACCTGTTCATCCCCATGGTGATGATGGAACGTAGTCTATTCTTACATTTTTGAAATATTTTTATCTCCCAAGCTTCATTTTCAAACTCAAGTATATTAAACTTTTTTTATCAGATTTTTATTTTTTCACATATTATAAAAGTTTGAGGAAATCTTTTTTCCCATGTATATTCATGAATTTTTTTAGAGTAGATGGCTTTTCGTATGGGTTGATCGTAAAACTTTGTCATTAAAAAGTATGGAATTGGGAAAATTACAGTTTAAATGATTTTTAATTTTTTAAATTGGGAGAGACAGGAGGTACTTTGAGGGATATTTAAGAGCGATGAGGTATGATTTGTTAAAAGTTGATCGGCAAAAAAAAATTCGCATTTTTAATTTTTCAATTTTTTTTATTTCTGTAATTGCCATCGAAAAAATTTTAATTACTTTCTCAATGAAAAATTTGGATTTTTACATTTTTCATTAGTTTGAAAATTAATTTTTTTTTTTTAACAATTTTGATTACTATTGTAATTAAAAATTTGACTGATGAAATTTTATAATTCTTTTTCTTATTCGAAATTTTGATTCTTTCTTACTTATTAATTGATTGGAATAATTAATTTTATAATAAAATCAACGCTACTATGTTTAATCTTCCCAAATATAACCGTCTTTCAGACAAAAATTTTGAGTTGAGAGTGTTAACTAAATGTAACACAAATAAGAACTTATAATTTAATCCAATCTAAATGACGCTTATATGACATTTATAATTCAATTTAACTAATAAAAATGTTAATAAGTTTAATAAAGAAAATAATTATGAAATTCCATTAGTAAAATTCCAAATTACAATAGTAATCAAAATTGTTAAAAAAAAAATTAATTTTCAAACTAATGAAAAATTTAAAAATCCAAAGTTTTTTATTAAGAAAGTAATTAAAATTTTTTCGATGGAAATTACAGAAATAAAAAAAATGAAAAATTAAAAATGCGAATTTTTTTTTGCCGATCTCTGCTCTTAGTACGTTTAGAGCAGAGTGGTATTGATGAAAAATTATGCTCGTGTTACGTCCTAGGTGTAATAGATCCATTATTTTATTATCCCTAAGTGTTAAACTGATTTTATCCGATATTTAGAGTTCGACAGAACTCCGGAAATTTGCCATTATGGTTATTTAATTAGTGGATTACTTATTCATTACGACTTCACTTTTATGTGGATGATAAAAATGATCTCGACAAATTATAAAATATGAATGAACCTTTTATTATAAGAGTCTCTGGTTTATATAGGCGTCAAGAAAAGATTCAGCGTTTTCATGACTCGATAACAGACGTTTTAGCAGCATGCTATTGAGAATGTACTGACAAATTTCCTGATGCCTTTATACTTTATACAAATTCAAGAAAAAGTACGAATTATAGTTGCAGATATTTTCAAAATGATGTTAAAAGTTTAAAGATTGTTAAAATTTTGTCTTCAAGTGTTCTTCTTAGTGTTCAGGCGTTAACTGGTCGTAACACTCGGTTAAGAATAATTGGGAGATAAAATCGCAAAAAAAGTGAAATTTTTGTATAAAATCGTTAATAACAATTTATACAAGACGAAATTCTCACATCTGATTCAGTGAATCTGTAAAGAATGTAATGAGGAATAAAATGAGCCTGCGAAACAAAAAATTAATTGAAAATTGAGGAATTTTCATTATTTTTTACATTTTTCCAAATTTTTCAAGATTCAAGGGAATGTAAAAAATGAAGAAAATTCGTCAATTTTCAACTAATTTTTTGTTTTCAAGGCTTATTCTATTCCTCATTACATTCTTCACAGATTCACTGAATTAGATTTGAGAATTTCATCTTTTATAAATTGTTATTAACGATTTTATACAAAAATTTAACTTTTTTTACGATTAATAAAAAAACATCACTGACAATCTGACTGTTTTTTTACGATCTCTATATTAAATTTTTTTAAATTAATAATCCCTATATTAATTATTCTCTGCGTTTGTTCAACGTCTAATTACAATCGCCCATGCTTTCATGAGGGAAATCACAGTGATATCCTGTATCAACAGATGTTGGACACTGCGTTACGTGTTTATGATATTGGATACTTCACTGTTGACACAGACAGTATATGTAAAATAGAACGAAATAGAAATGGAAATTGTGCAAATATTATTGTATAATAGGTACACAGACAGGATCTTGCTGTTTTTCTATTTCATCTTTTCTGCATTTTTATTATTTGTATTGTTGCTTCCAACTACATTCTACTCTGTACTTTCTCTGTTTACAAAAGACATTTGCAATTCAGAGATATCGAGAATATTCACTCAAACGTATAAATTTTTCAGGAAAAATATTCTGCTGAATAATAATGAAATTTCTATGAAAATAATAATAATAATAATAATAATAATAATAATGAATTAATTGAAAAAAATGGGGGTAAAATGAAGAGTGAAAATAGATATATTCTGGTTTTAATGTTTTATATTGGGAAAATTGCTCGAAATCGGTGGAAATATTTAAAATAGGTTTTTTTTGATGATTCCGTTGAAAAGCTGAGAAAATTTCGGCTGGAAAACATAGGTTAAAATTTATTTTTGGATTTTTTTTTGAAAATTCGACTTTTTTACGGGAAATTAGGGCGAAATTGAAAATTTTCATTTTTTTGGAAATATCTTCGGTTTTATTGGTCGTAGCGACTTGGAATTGGTCTCAAATGAAAGGTGAGATCATTTTTCATCAATTTTTGTGGTTTTTATGACGAAATTATTGATTTTCAAAGTTTTTATAAGGAAAAAACTGATTTTTGCAAAAAAAAAACCATAAGAAACTCGAAAATCGATATTTTTTTTCTTTAAATCCCATGAATTCATGGCAAATGATCTCATCTTTCATTTAAGACCATCCCCAAATCGCTATAACCAATAGAACCAGAGATATCTTTAAAAAAAAGTCGAAAAAATCGAAAATCAAAAGGATTTGACTTTTGATTTGTGTCTAAAAGTTGAGAATTTTCAGAAAAAATTCAAAAAATCAATTCTGACACATGTTTTGCACCGGAAATTTCCCTCGTTTTTTCAATGAAATCGTTAAAAGAAATCCATCTCAAGCCATTTCACTGGAATATCCATTTTATCTCACTTTCCCCAATTTTTTACAGATTTTTTTTTATAAAGAGAAAGATTTTACTTTCAAATTTAAATTCGAATTACCTCGACTTTTCACGAAAAATTCTCAAATAATTAATATCCTTCAACTTATACTCATTTTTCATTCCCCCATTATCAATCATTCTCACAGTTCCACGTGAATACATTCTCAAAAATATTCACAGCATAACTCCACGGATTTATTAAAAAAAAAAAAAAAATCTTGATGCAGTAAAATTGCAGTGTTACTAATGTAAATTAGGCTTGTGTTCAGTAAAAGAAGACGCGTAATCTTTGCGCGTTGGGATTTTCTTCTCTCTTTCCTTAATTCCCCCTCTGCTAATGAGGCAATTTTTTCTCATTTCAGTGGAAAACTACAGTCTCTAGCCTCTTTAACACGAGTATAAACTTTTGTCGTGGATAGTTTTAGCCAAAAGTTAAAACTTGACTTTTGTCAGTACTTAAAATTTCAAAATGTCGAGGATTAAAGCACTTTACTCTGTATTAACATTGCCAGTGTCTTCAATTCAAAAACGTCTTTTCACGTGAAAATGCGAGATAAAAGTGAAATTAAATGGGAGAAAATAAATGTTTGTATATATTTAAGGTAGTATATGAGTTTATGGTCAATAAAACAGGGAAAAATGAGGATTTGTAGATTAGTTTCCAATTAATTACTGTTAATTCGGGGAAAATGTGCTTTAATTTAGTCGAAAAAAGTGATTAAACTATTCGAAAGTCATATCTTCAGCTTGTGAATATAATTTTTTTTTGTTTCTCGATTTTTTTTCAACATTACTAATCTCCTATGATATTGCTTTGATGATATTTTCATTAAAGCAAATAAATGAATATCGCGAATCGTGAAATTCAGGAGTGTTTTTTAAAATTCTCACTTTCGTTTCATTATTCAAAGGGATCTCACAAACCGCTGGGTTTAGGAGAATTTGTCAAGAGACCTTTTTTGTAGAGAATTCAATTCTTCATAAAAAAGGTCTCTTCATAAATTCTCCTAAACCCAATGGTTTTCGAGATCCTTTTGAAAATCGCGGAAAATTCCGTTTAAAACTGAAATACGCTTCAATAATAGACAATTTCCACTCGAAATGATTTTTCTCAAATTTTTGAGGTAGTTTCCTGAAGTATGGTCGATAAAACAGAGAAAAATGAGGATTTTTAGGTTTGTTTTCAATTAATTGCTGTTAATTCAGGAGAAATGTGCTTTAATTTACCCGAAAAAAGGGATTAAACTATTCGAAAGTCATATCTTCAGCTTGTGAATATATTTTTTTTCTCTCGAATTTTTTTTTGCATCAATCTCCTATCACATGCATAAGATAGAGAGAGAGGCAAATAGTTACGACTACCTTCTAATTAAAATTTCTCAATAACTATACGGTGAATTGAATATTTTTTTCTTCTATTATCTAGTTAAAATGCTGTTCTCTTCGCCAATTGTTTTTAAATAATGGATCAATCCTGTGGTTTTTTAGTAATTTCGTTATTTCCGTCCGATTTAGGGCGTTTCATCTCCACCACCGCTATTTTCAGTAACTTTGATAATTCAATTGTGTTTTTCATTTCCATGTTTGTGAATTATTATGTAGGGATCATGGGACGTTGGAAAAAAAATTAATTTAACAATACTAATTAATTGTCAAATGAACGACGTTTCGCCTGCTTTATTGAGGCTTTCTCAGGTTCTAGAAATCATAATAATACAAAATTCATCATTAAAAATTGAAGTTAAAATTGAAAATAACATTAAAATACTGGTGAATATGCACGTTGTTCAATAAAACGTTAGTAACAATAGTTTTCTTCTATCTTTCCCTACTTGTTCTTATTTACATACATTTGATAATTCATATCTCATAAACTGCACAGACAAAAATCATAAAAAAATTCAGAAAATCGTAAAAAACCATCATCTTTAATACGGCATCAAAAAAATAAGATACTGTACTCGAGTTCACTTGGTTACTACCTTAACTACGTGAAAATAAGCTATTGCATACGTTTAACTTGAATTTATGTTCACAAAATAACGAGCCAATTTGAAAAATTGTTTTCCAATATTTTCTCTCTGTTTATTCCATTGCCTTTTTTCTTTTCACTCCTCGTATCTCACCCATTGTCCGTTTACTCTATTGAGTTTAATGAAAAATAAATGATACAGGTATGAAGTAATATGAATTATTATCATGAAAATTGATGTTATACAGGAAGAAAATAGAGCAAAAAACAATTGCAGAATTTTTTCTAAAGAGATAAAATAACGGAAAAATTCTTCAACACATGTGTCTTATAGACTCTATCTCTCTTTCTTTCATTTTTATTTCATGTTTACTTGCTCTTCTTCTTACGCCTGCTATACACCATGATCGTACGAAATAAACATCCATCTTCAGTGAGTACAACACGAGCAATAATAGCTTCTACCCCCCCAACCCTTCCCTCTTCTCCAACCATAATGGAACTTTTCCATCAGTCTACGAATCCTTTCTACACACGAAACATGAGCTTAAACATATATTTTTCTTTATTCTCTGATCAACTACTTAGCGCTCAGTTTTTCCCAGTTGTTTCAGAGATATTTGGGGTAATGGAATGCAAGAGAAAAAAAAGGCATGAAAACTTGTGTAGTAAAAATCAGTGGTTGGAGATAGATAAAGTGAGGTAGAAGTGATTTTCTTCTGGAGTTTGTTCATCTTGGTAATAGGGGAGAGTGGGGCAAAATGGTCCCTCATGGTAACATGATTAAGGAATTTTTTTCGGAGTGAAGGACTTGACGAAAAAATCTGAAAAAAATTGAGAAAATCTTCCAGCATGTCTGTATTGTTTGTGAATTTTTTCAGATTTTTTGGAGCAACCGCTGCTTTTTTAAAAAATCTCGAGTCATCTCATCTTCTAGGTCCATTTTGCCCTACTCTTCCCTACTGAGAATATCTCTGTTAATTCGTGCGACTGTTAGATATTGTTGTAGACCCAGTTTATGACACTTCAGAGCTAGTTTTTAATAGCATGGATCGAAAACAACAATTATTTGCTCATTAAATTATATTTAATTATAAGGGAGAATAGGGCAAAATGGACCTCTGCAACAACATAATTCAGGAATTTTTTTCAGAGTTAAGGACTCGATTGAAAAATCTGAAAAAATTTGAGAAGGTGCTCTAATATGTCTTCATTGTTGTCTAATTTTTTCAAATTTTTTCATAGAGCTGCCTATTCTCTAAAATATCCCAAATGATTTTAGCAAACAGGTCCATTTTTTCCCACTTTCCCCTATTAAATTATATTTTGTTGCCTTAGAAACAAAAGGACGTAAGTGCTGCGTATAAGACTAGCACTTACGCCCCTTTGCTTCTAAGATGACTATTTAATTATATTGAATTATAATGAATTATATTAAATTATATTCAATTTAATTGCATTTGTTGCGTTAAAAAAGTTCAACAATTGAATATTAAACAATATATTGTGCATTTAAATAAAACTGAGAAATTTGCAAAAAAAAAGGTCATTTACTGGTTCATATTCACTAACTATTTAGTCAGAAACTGGGACAACGAGATATTCCTCAAACACTGAATCATTAAACTCCACTCGTTTCATTTTATCATTTTTTTTTCTTCTTTTCCCCTTTTTTTTTTGGTGAATAGTGGAAAAGAATAAAGAATGAAATAATACGTCAAATATATTCAGAGAGACGGGAATAAAAATATTTTTCCGTTCAATATTTCAGTTTTATTCATTCAAACAAAAAAAAAACAAGAAAGACATTTTCTTTATTTTTTTTTTCTTTTATGCATATACATTTGAATAGTGAATCGAATGTGTTTCTAGGATCAAAAACATCATTACTAGTGTATATGCACAGTGGAAGAAAATCGAATAGAGAAATAGTAGTGGATGAAAGAAAAAAAAAATTTTTTAAGGGAGTGAATAAATCGATAAACCACCAAATGTAGTATACAGTAGAGTGGTCAGTGTTAAGCTTGACAACGAAGTTGTTTTATTAACAAAAAAGAAAAACGATTAACATTCTTTTGTATCTCTTAGAGATCTGTCATTAATAAAAATACATTCATTGAATCAAGACGTTTAGCGATTACTCTGTATTAACAGGTTATGGGCCCAGGCATAATTAAAATAAAGAAATAATTAGAAATGTCGGGTCAAGTGAGAATAGAGGCCTTAAACAAAGAAAATTATGATACGTGGAAGATTCAAATGGAAGCGTTATTAATCAAAAATGATAACTGGTGTTATGTTTCTGGCATGTCAGTTAAACCGGAATTGACGGAAGGAAATGCAAATATCCAAGCAGTAAGAGATTGGGAGAGCAATGACTTGAAAGCCAAGTCAGATATTATTTTATGTATGGAGCCATCGGAATTGAAGCGAATTAAAAATTGTCGAACGTCAAATCAAGTATGGAGAAAATTACAAAATATCTATCAATCAACAGGACCAGCGAAGAAAGGGAATTTATTGAGTAAATTAGTGTTACATCGTATGGAAAATGGAGGAGATTTGAAAGAGCATCTTAGAAATTTTTTCGATATTGTTGATAAACTGAATGAAATGGGGATGCAGACTGATGAAGATTTATTGTCAATTTTATTATTGTACAGTCTTCCATCAAATTTCCAGAATTTCAGATGCGCCATTGAAACTCGTGATGATTTACCGAAGCCGGAAATACTCCGTATTAAGATTGAAGAAGAGTATGAAGCTAGGAAACATGAAAATCGCGTAGAGGAATTAAATGCATTAATGGCTCGAAGAAATTTTCAGAAGAAGAGAAGTAACGAAAATTCAAATATTATTGGTCATTCAAATGGTGAAAAATTTGAGAATGGAGTTTTTAAATTCAAATGTCATAATTGTCACAAGAAGGGGCACAAAAGTAAATATTGTCCTGAGAGAAAGAAAAGTAATGGGGCAAATTATGCGCAAGATTTGAGTTTATATTCAGTGTTTGAGGAGAATGAACCAGCAAATCAGGCGTTCAGAGGAACATTGAAGTTAAATACAGAAGACTGGTGCTTGGACAGTGGCTGTACTTCACACATCTGTAAGAATAAGGAAAATTTTACTGAAATAACAGACAAAAATGTGGGAAAATTAAATCTCGCCAGTCATTCATCAACTAATATTGAAGCAGTTGGAACAGTTCAAGTATCATTTAATGTGGAGAATGAAATTAAAAATGTCACATTCAAAGATGTTTTACATGTTCCTGATTTAAGAGTGAATTTACTATCGGTCGGAAAGATTACTGACAACGGATTCAAGGTACTCTTTGAACAAAATCAGGCTGTAATTTTTGATAACGACGGAAAAGGTATCTTAGTAGCTGAAAGAAGAGATGGACTATATTATTTTAATGGAAAATATGAGAATTGTAATTCAGTTGAAGAGAAACTAAATGATTCATCAGGAATTGAAAAATGGCATAGAAAAATGGGACATCTGAACGTGAGAGATCTTGTAGAAGGAGTGAAGAAAGGCACAATTAAAGGAATCAAATTGAACTTCAAAAAGGAAGAATTTGAATGTGATGTCTGCGCTCTGGGTAAAATGAAAAGATCTCCATTCCCTACCAGACCAGAAAAAGTGAAAAATTTATTGGAAATTGTACACTCGGATGTCTGGGGCCCTGCTAGAATTGAATCAAATGGAAAAGCACGTTATTACGTCACATTTATCGATGAATCCTCGGGATGGTGTGAAATACGATTTTTGAAGAACAAAAGTGAAGTATTTCAAGTATTCAAAGAATACAAGGCACTAGTGGAAAATCAAACGGGAAAGAAAATAGTTCATTTTCAGTGCGATAATGGAAGAGAATTCGTAAACAATGAATTCAATAATTATCTGAAAGAAAATGGGATTTCTCGTAGACTCACAGTGACTTACACTCCTCAACAAAATGGGATAGCCGAGAGAAGGAATCGTACGATAATAGAGATGACGAGATGTTTACTAATTCAATCGAAATTACCTTTATCATTCTGGGCAGAGGCTGCAAATACAGCGAATTACATAAGAAACAGATGCCCATCCAGAAATAATGAAGGAAAAACCGCTTTTGAATTGTGGACAGGGAATGTACCAGATGTTGAACAATTTGAAGAATTTGGAAGTAAGGTTTTTGTGTTGGACAGATTACCAACAGGGAATAAACTTGAAGCGAAATCCAAAGATGGAATTTTTCTGGGATATTCTGAAGAATCAAAAGCGTTTAGAGTCTGGTTGAATGAGGAAAAACGTGTGGATATTTCACGAGATGTAAAATTTATGAAGAATGAAATTGGAATTCAAGGATCAAGTGAATCTGGGAAAAATGAAAAGAAATCAGGAAAAAGATACATCGACATCTCTTTGTCACCAAGTACTGTAGAAGAGATAATGGATGAATTTCCTGAAGAAGATTGGTTCGATGCTGAGCAAGATGGTGGTGAAAATGAACAATTGCGTGGAGGTCATGAGGATCATGGTAATCATGAAGAGCACGATGAACACATGGAAGTTCATGGAATACCTGAAGAAATGCATGATGAATCAAGTATTTCAGATGAAACTGAAACCACTGAAATAGAAAATGTGGAGCAAGGAGTCGAGTTGAAGAGAGCCAGGGGAAGACCAGAAATAGTTAGAACTGGTAGACCAGGGAGACCAACTAAAAAATACAAAATGGTACCTGTAGAGAGTACGAACTATTTTTCAGGATTGGCAGAAATCTCGATGCATGAAGCTATCACAGGGTCGGATGCTAACGAGTGGTTGGATGCAATGGTAGTAGAAATGAAGTCTATTATCAAAAATAATACATGGATTATTGTGGACAAACCAAAAGATGAAAAGATAATAGGCAGCAGATTCATATTGAGAAATAAATTTAATGCAGATGGGACACTAGATAAGAGGAAAGCAAGGGTAGTAGCGAGGGGTTTTAGTCAACGTCCAGGAATAGATTTTGATGAAACCTTTGCTCCCGTAGCTCGAATAAGCTCTATACGAGTAGTAATTGCTCTTGCAACTGAACATCAAATGAAAATCAGACAATTCGACATAACTACAGCGTATTTAAATGGAACACTTGAAGAGAAAATATTCATGGAATTACCGGAATACATGGAAGAAATACTAAAAAAAAATAATTTCCAATGAAATAAAAAGTAGTGAAATTAGGAAGAGAAGTGAGATGATGTTAGAAGAAATTAAAAAAGGACAAAAGGTCTGCCTCATGAAGAAAGCTCTCTACGGCTTGAAGCAAGCAGGACGTTGTTGGCATGAGAGACTATGTGAAGAATTGAGGAAGTTCAACCTGACTTCATCAGAACACGATCCCTGTATTTTCTATTCTGGACGAGGGGAAGAATTAATGGTGGTAGTAATTTACGTAGACGATATTGTAGTAATTTCAAAAATTCAAGAACATATTGACGAATTCGAGAGACATCTGATTAAATCTTTCGAATTGAAGAGTCTAGGTGACATAAAATATTGTCTGGGAATTGAATTTACTCAAACTGAAAATGGAATGAAACTAAGCCGAAAGGGATATATAAATGAATTACTGGAAAAATTTGCTATGAATCATGCTAATCCAGTGAACACGCCAGTTGATCCAAGTCATAAATTGAGAAAAGATGATGAAAACAATGATTCTAAGAAAAATTTACCATACAGAGAGCTAGTCGGATCACTCATGTATCTAGCGGTGTGTACAAGACCGGACATTGCATACGTTACAAGTAATCTCAGTCAATACAACAATTGCTTCAATGATACACACTGGAATGCTGCAAAACGCGTCTTAAGATACTTGAAGGGTACTCAAAACATTGGAATTAATTTTGAACGAACTTCGAGACCATTGGTAGGATACGTAGATGCTGATTGGGCAAATTGTTTAGACGATAGGAGATCTTATACTGGTTATGTATTTATCCTCGGAAATTCTCCAATTTCTTGGGAATCGAAGAAACAGAGGACAGTTGCTCTTTCTACAACTGAGGCCGAATACATGGCTTTGACTGAAGCAGTGAAAGAAGCAATGCATCTGAAGAGATTTCTCATGGAACTGGGATTTAATTCAATGGCGAAACTACAACTATTCTGTGACAACAATGGAGCTCTCAAATTAGCTAAAAATCCAGTATTCCACAGCAGAACTAAACACATAGATGTTAGGCATCATTTCGTGCGTGAGGCCATTCAGGATGATGAAGATTTGAAGATAAATTATATTCAGACATCTGATATGACCGCTGATATTCTAACGAAGGGCTTACTGAGAACTCAACACAAGAAGTGTATTCAACTATTGGGTTTATCATAAATGAAGTTTTTCGTTTTGAGGGGAAGTGTTAAGCTTGACAACGAAGTTGTTTTATTAACAAAAAAGAAAAACGATTAACATTCTTTTGTATCTCTTAGAGATCTGTCATTAATAAAAATACATTCATTGAATCAAGACGTTTAGCGATTACTCTGTATTAACAGTCAGGTTTAGAGAAGATGTTGGAGGTTTAAATTTAAATACTAAGACTATAAATGAAAATTGCAAACGAAGAGAATTTAGTTCAAATGTGGTTATCAATTAATTCAACATTTACATCTAGTCAATGATTAAACATTGTGAAAGTCAAGGAAAACTGTTAATTCATGCAGATAGACTTCAAAATTTCAATAAAAACTGAATGATAATGAAATTTAATATTACGTAATTTATGATATATTAAAAATAATTATCATGTAACAGTTTTTATTTTTTTTTCAATTAAAAAAAATAAAAAATGTGAATATAAAATTTTTTTAATATTTTTTTTTATAATAATGATAATTTATTTGTTTAAAAAAATGCAAAAAATTGTTAGGTGTGCTAATTTTATTATCATATTTCTGATTCTCTACTAGAATTTCATTGGTGAAAAATAATACTTTAATTGAAATCACGGTATCAAGGAAATGTTTCTCATCTGTTTTAAAGTTAAAAGCATCTCATTTTCTCACGTGATATCTGATTAAAGTGTCACTTTTCAGTGTATATATAAACGGCATCTAATAATGGCACCTGTTAATTTATTCAAGTTTTGCTGTCTCTCGTGAGAGAAACTATTCACATTGATTTCTCCAATATTCTTGTTATATTATGAAAGTGAAGGGATTAATAAAGTGGGAAGTAAAGGTGGAGGAAAATAAGTTGAGTTGAGGAAATGAAATGGATCATTAAAACTTGTGAAGATATTTTTTCTTATTGGGAGAGTCATTGGAGTGGAATATTTCTCGATTTTCCATTATATAAATATGTTCTCTAATAAAAAAAAAATGTTTTAATTGATCTGAATGTAATACGAGTATAAATCCTTATTTTTTTGATGCAGTATCAAAGACGATATTTTTTTACATTTTTCTGAATTTTTTCATAATTTTTGACCGTGCAGTTTATGAGATATGAATTATCAAATGTATGTAAATAAGAACAAGTAGAGAAAGATAGAAGAAAACTATTGTTACTAACGTTTTATTGAACAACGTGCATATTCACCAGTATTTTAATGTTATTTTCAATTTTAACTTCAATTTTTAATGATGAATTTTGTATTATTATGATTTCTAGAACCTGAGGAAGCCTCAATAAAGCAGGCGAAACGTCGTTCATTTGACAATTAATTAGTATTGTTAAATTAATTTTTTTTTCAACGTCCCATGATCCCTACATAATAATTCACAAACATGGAAATGAAAAACACAATTGAATTATCAAAGTTACTGAAAATAGCGGTGGTGGGGATGAAACGCCCTAAATCGGACGGAAATAACGAAATTACTAAAAAACCACAGGGTTGATTCATTATTTAAAAACAATTGGCGAAGAGAACAGCATTTTAACTAAATAATAGAAGAAAAAAATACTCAACTCACCGTATAGTTATTGAGAAATTTTAATTAGAAGGTAGTCGTAACTATTTGCCTCTCTCTCTATCTCATGCATGTGATAGGAGATTGATGCAAAAAAAAATTCGGGAGAAAAAAAATATATTCACAAGCTGAAGATATGACTTTCGAATAGTTTAATCACTTTTTTCTGGTAAATTAAAGCAAATTTCTCCCGAATTAACAGGAATTAATTGGAAACAAACCTAAAAATCCTCATTTTTTCCTGTTTTATCGACTGTACTCTGGGACACTACCTTAAACGAATTCAAAAATGCTCCAGTAAATATAATATCGAATATTCTACAGGAAAGAATAAAAACATAAATTCTAAAAATATTTCATCTCCCCGAAAAAAAAAGTTAATAGAGCCACGTTTAAAGTTATGCATGAAAATACCATACTGCCACAACTCTTCATCGAGAGGATGAAAATTTCCATCGATTTTTGACTATTTTCCCTTGTCCCTGGTATTTTTATTCACAATTACTATGCTAATGCAGTGATTTTTATTCAACTATTTTCCTTCGGCTGTAGCTACCTAAAAAAAAAAATGAAGATGCTCTATACCAAAAGAAAACTCATTTCACACAAGATCCTACAAGAAATAAATAGAGACTTAAAGCACAAGGACTTCCTCCTGAACTTCAGTATTTTCATTTCCAACTTCTTGTAATACAATTTTAATTTTTTTCTCCTCGTTTCAGAGAAAAGTATTAAAAAACTGTGTCACACACACACACACACACACACACACACACACACACACACACACACACACACACACACACACACACACACACACACACACACACACACACACATACACACACACAAAATGTTAAAGCAATAATGACCGAATTTTTTTATTTATTTTTTTTTTCAATTTTTATTTTCAATTCACAACAAAAAAAAACAAAAATAAAAATTTTTGAATAAAAGCCAAGTTTTTTTCGGAAACAATTTAATTCCCACCGGAAGAAGTCAGTGAAGCCCAAAGAATTTCTTCTCATTGCAATCAAATGCCAATTCAGAAGATTTGAATGTTAAAAAAAAGGGTGAGGGGGGGGGGGGGGGGGGAGAAACTTTAAACTGATTAAGACTTCTTCGATTTCATTAATTGCATTCAAGAAGTGTCTAAAAAGATAGAAAGATAGAAATCTTCTGAAATTCTATAGAAATCGTCACCAGACCGACCCTTCACCTCCCCTCCCCTCCCTCCCCTCATTGCTATCACCATCCACGACGAGGCATTCATAAAAGAAAGAAGTTTCCTGAATTTTCATCATTGAATGAAGCTAAAGCTTCAGCTTTGGGTTCTTTTAAGGATGTTCTACCGGTATTTTATCAAAATTTGAAAAATGTACGAATTCAATGAAATTTTTTCCCAAAGTGCTCCAATTCATAAAGAAACCGTATGCAAAATTTTGGATTTTTTTCATGCCTGATTTAAAAGTTATAAATTTTTTAAAAACCATCGTTTAACACGTGTTCTTATGAGAAATTCACAAAAGCTTAAGAAACTTTTCGAAAAATTCTTCAAATTGGATGAAACTTCGGATATAGCTGAGAAATTACCCTCCGCACAAATGCTCCATTTTTATACGACAATTGGGTCAATAATTGGCATTAAAATTAATAAAAATGATTGAAAAATTGTCACTCGCACGTAAGTGCTGCCAACTTGTGTCGCCAGAATTTCCTAGAATGCAACGCTTTTTTTTTCAAAATAATTCTCAAACTAATTAAATAAAGAATAAAAAAAATATCTATGAAATGTAATGATAATAATATAATATTTGAACACCCGCAGCATTCCATAATTTCCTGAAAATAATTTTAATGAGGAATTTAAAAGCTCATTTTTTCATGTTCAGGGATTGGAACACTGACGAAATCACTGCCCCTCTCATGCTGCACAACCCCCGCTTACAATACCTGTAGAACATCCTTAAGAAAATTGAGAAATCATGAAAACAATGAAATAATTGACCATCTCCCAAAGTAAACTAAACTATCTCAGATGCAATTGGAATTTTGCACTGCCTTGTTAGAACGTTATGTCTGATTCATAGTCAAATCCTTCTCTCGCCAAGCCTTTCAGCTCTACCCAAAGAGAGCTAAACCTGAAAATCCCCCCCCCCCCTCTCTACCCCTCTTTGGGCTACATACACCTAGCGTAATCCACGATCCAATCTCCGATATTTATTCTCCGGAGGTGGCAAGGGTACTCCTGGTTCCGATTGTTCCGGGCGAATCCTAGAAATTGCCCCCAACGTTTCTCTCTGTCTTTCTCTTTCCTTCTCAAATACATGCACACATATATATATATGTATATATTAGGGTGGTCCTTATTTAGGGTATTGTGAAATTTTTCTTCACGATAGTCCTGAAGCGGTTCCAAATAAATAAAAAAAAATTCCTGCAAAGTTGCAGCTCTTAATTTTAATATTAACCTGGCCCCCACAGCAGTTGAAGTTTTAAACAGAAAATACGTGTATTTTATGCCACTAATGATTTACTCATATTTTTTACGAAGTCAATGTTGATGGAAAAATCTGAAACTTGGCATATATATTGCTTCTACGATAAAGTATGCGCTGATGATTTGTGCCTCTTCTTCCTACTCAATTTCGTGGATATATGATCCATGTAAAGTTTCACTTTTTACCAAGTTTTCGGAATTTCAATTGAATGACTCAGAATTCATATTATTCTGTGGATTTTTTTTCGAATTGAATGTAAGCATGCAATCACCTTTCGTACGCATAAAACCACAGCAAGATTGCATTTCTGGGGCATAACAGTCATTCTCAAGAGATTCTTAACTTAAAAATTAGACACAAAAATTGAAAAAAAATATTGATGCTGTCATATTTTTATCAAAAATAAAAATCGATATATTTTCCCTTGAAACGAGTCTATTATTACATATTTGTTGTCTTTAAAGAATCAGGGAACTGTTCTCTATGATGCTTAACCAATTGCAATACATATTGCAGTTGTTCTTCATTTTTAGAATAATGTCCAGAAAAATCTTGAACCAGTTTTACGCCTCTTTCAGCACAATCATTCACTACTGATAAAGTCTTCACGAATTTTAAAGCGTTAATGTAGCCTTCGTCTTCAGTCCATTCAGATGGATGAATTTGGAGAAAGTCCGTTCTTAGCTCGAACCTTTCAAAAAATTTCATCGATTCTGCAGTCACGAAAAAATCAATCTCTTTTTGTAACAAATCACTCACATTCTTACAGTGATAGCGTTTTACACTGCATTTTTCTTCGGTATAGTCCATATCTTCTTCTGAAATAGTATTGATCAAAATTTTCTCTTTTTCTTGCAGTTTACTTACAATCTTAGATTTTGTTTCTAATGTAACATCTTCATCGAAAATTGCAATAACTGATAATTCTGGTGATAAGTACCATAAATGATTCATGAATTTGTTAATTGCTACAGTAGCAAGATGACTGTTAATCGTTTTAAAGTCGTTCAGCTCTTTAATGAACTGTAGATCGTGGTATGGAGCTTTTACACTATTGGATGATAAAAACCAAGCTTTTGTGTAAACAGTTGCAATGAAAACACATATCTGTCGCAATTTACTCTCTTCTCCTTTCCTTAGTGCCAATTGTTCACGAAATAAGAACATTTTCAGCACGTAAATCGCTTTTGCCATCCATCTTGCATGATGACAGGCTCCGGGCTTGCGGAAACTGAATTTTTCTGGAATCACACCTATGAAAACTAATGTCAGCTCCAAAAATTCTCTGTAATCATCACGAGGAAGCTTCGTCGTCAGAAATTCGATGGCAAAAGTTTTGATACTGTTTATTTTATCATTCGTCAATATACTTTTTATTTTGGGATCATCTACTCCTGTTTTGTAATTGAGTTTATCTAGGTCATTCCATTTCTTTTGAAAGCTTGTAAAAAGTTGAACATTAGGACCAACAGTATTCGGAAAAACGGCTTCGAATACATATCTCAGTACGATTTCAAAGATATGATGCCTACACGGCAGATATAACAAATCCTTGTCCAAAAATCTTTCCAAAATTGCAGCAGCACCATTACGAATACCTAAGTTTGAAGGAGTTGTATCACAGCATATAGCCTCAACGCATGTATCAAGTCCCCAGTCAAGTAATGTCTCGTGAACAGCTGTAGCTTGTGCCAGCCCTGTCCCATCGTTAGATATCGGTACACCCAACAAAACTTCTTTATCCTCCGAAGTAATTATTACAGGTAATCGATGAACAGTTTCTGTATTTAAGAGATTAGGTACTAATTTTCCGTCCCAATGGACTACAGCCGATGATAATTTTAAGTCTGCGAAGTGTTTTCTCACTTCAGTTGATTTTGATTCCCGTAGAGTTTGTCGATATCGTCGAATTGATGATCGGTTGATAACTAATGAATTAATGTCAACATTTAATAACTCAATATCAATTAGAGACTGACAGATAGCCGTTACTAAAAATACCGCATCTCTGTCACTCACTTTACACCGATCGAAAGTAGCTACAACTCTTTCGTTGAAAATATTGTAATTTCCTCTTGATCTTTTCGGTTGTGATGGTCCTTCATCAGAGATTTGAAATAGTTCTCCACTAGATGTAGATAGAGCACTTCCTTGACTCGATATAAGTTCAACACTTTTATCTAAAACAAGTAAGTTGAATACAATAATGATAAAATATCGACAGTATCATGGGTGATTAATAAATAGATTCTTAAAACGTACCGAGTGCTTGTTTCTGTTGGTCACTTTTCATTTTTCGTTTCACCTGACATGCACTTTTCTCTAATTCATTGACATCTTCAACGTCATCATCATATTTCGTTTTAATATTAGCGATGAAGCCCACTCGATTATCTAACCTTTGATTGTTCAGAAATTCTTTAACGTTATCATCTATAACTTCAAATACATTCAACGGTGCGATATCAAATAAATTATTCAATTTGCAGACATATTCATTCTGTTTTTTTATAGCTCCCTTACTCCGGTTTTTATGTTTAGCAAGAATGCGCCATTCATCGTACAATTTTTTTAATTTATCTCGACACCTTTGGACGTCTTGAACTGGAATTTGAGCCTTTTTCCAAAAAACAATTACTTCGTCAATTACTGCAGCGATACTGGTTTGTATGGTAGAATTTAAAATACGGAGATGAAAAAATAAAACCTTGAGAGCCTGTAATTTTGATGGCAATTTATTACCCACTATTTGGGCGTCAACATCACCGATCAAAAATATTTGTTGTTGTAAACGTGATAAGTCCATGTTATTTTTTTTTTACTAAATATGAACTATTTGAGTCTCTATCAATTATTCAACAAGCGAGCATGTCATCACGCATAAACAGCTTCGTACATTGGGTATGGCAGTTTTGATAAGAGGGATAGGTTATGAGAATATTCGTAACTTCAATAAGGGTAGTTAAAATGAAAGCTCAGAGGTGGCGCTACAGTTTGTTTCAAACAGTTTTCCCAATTCAAATCAATAGTCAGTCGATATTTTTTGCGAATGAAAATCTAAGGATTTTCTCAATTTCAAATACTTGTGTTCAAAAAATCTCATGATACTCTGAAATTAAGAGAATACTCCAAACTCACGTCAGTTTAGCTATAAAAATGAAACAAAAGTAGATCTAGCTAATTTATTCTTAGGGTGACTGTTATGTCCCGGAAGTGCGATCCTGCTGTGGTTTCATCTGCGTGAAAGGTGATTGCATACTTATATGAATTTCTAGTAATTTGATTGGAATTCTGAAAATTTGATAAAAAATGAAACTTTACATGGATCATATATCCACGAAATTGAGTAGGAAGAAAAGGCACGAATCATCAGCTCATACCTTATCGTAGAAGCAATATATATGCCAAGTTTCAGATTTTTCCATCAACATTGACTTGGTAAAAAATATGACTAAATCATTAGTGGCATAAAATACACGTATTTTCTGTTTGAAACTTCAACTGCTGTGGGGGCCAGGTTAATATTAAAATTAAGAGCTGCAACTTTGCAGGAATTCTTATTTATTTATTTGGAACCGCTTCAGGACTATCGTGAAGAAAAATTTCACTCTACCCTAAATAAGGACCACCCTAGTATATATATATATGTAGACTTTGTTCGAAATAGTCCTGTTTGTGGTTCAACGGAATTCCGTCATGCACAATCGACTGAACTCAAACGTCTATTTCCATTTTGTCACTGGTATTATTGAAGTTTATTGAACTTCAATAATACCAATGGTACTCGAATAAATTCCCATGAGCCTGGAGGCTGTAACAATTTTTTCTCTATATTCATTATAAAAATAGGGAAAATCGGGGTGAAATGCACGTGCAAATCATAATTATTTGAGATTTTTTTTTTTTTAGTGTGGAGGACTCTGAAAAAAATTGAAAAAAATCAAGAACAATGTCTATATATTGAACCATTTTCTCAAATTTTTTCAGATTTTTTCAGAATGTCCTTCACTCCAAAAAAAAATCGGGAAGCTTGGAGATTCATTTTGCCCAAGTTCCCACTTTTTATTTTCTTTTTAATAATTAGGAATTTTTTTTGATGATAAAAGACGAATATTTCATTAATAATAAAGGGAAATAATCAATTTTAATGTTCAACTCTAGATTTATTTCCCAAAAATAATACAAAAAAATCCAACTTGATGGATTTTCAACTTTGTAGATAGTAAAACCTCATTTCCACACAAAATCAAGTAAAACTATAAACGTTAGACGTGTTAAATCGTTATTTTAACGTATTTTTTATTACTCTCGTTGCGTGAAAGGATAATTATTGTCAACATAAGGATTTAGTAAAGTCAAGACACGTGTTTCACTTGGAAAATCACTATAATGTTCGTTAACTCGTTTTACAAGCGGTGATAGAAGAATATTGAGAGAGATGAATGAAATAAGCGATAAAGAAAAAAAAATACCCATACATTCAAACATCGATTGCTAACAGACGTCAGATTAATTGATAATGACGTCTAATAATATCGTCGCCTTAGAGTGAAAGAGGCGTAAGTGCCTTTTTTTCCGATTTTTTTTCTTCATAATAACAAAGAGGCGTATTTCCACTATTATTGCTCCAATAGGCTTCCAAGGGCTTTCACGCAATATTAGTAAAAAAATCAAAAATAATAACATATAGGCGTAAGTAACACCTACTAATAACAAAGTGGCGTAAGTACCGGAGATACGCCTCTTTGTTTTTAGTTTTTTTTATTGAATTTTTTCTAATCATTGGAAAAATACTAATAACAAAGAGGCGTAAGTCCGGAAAAATAATTCAATGAAAAGAATTTAAAAACAAAGAGGCGTAAGTGCCATAATTTAGACAAAAATCGTAAAAAATAAAAGGCCTTAACTCCAAAAATTCTCATATGCTATAAAAAAATTATAAAAACAAAAAAGCGTAAGTGCCAAAATTTAGATGAGAAATCCTAAAAACAGAAGGGCATAACTCCAAATATTTCCATGAGATGAAAAAATTATAAAAACAAAGAGGCGTAAGTGCGGAGATACGTCCTTTTCACTTTAACATTAACAATTATATAGCTTTCAAAAAGAAAATAACAGAGGAGCGTAAGTGTGGAGATACGTCCCTTTCATTTTAAGATTGGTAATTACGCCAATTTGTTATTTTAATTTTCAATTACCCAAATAATGTTCCAGAAACCATAAAAAATATTTTGGAGTCATAAGTGGACATACGCCCCTTTCACACCAGAATTTCGTGTTTTTGGACTTACGCCCCTTTTACTCTAAGGCCATGATATTAACAGGAGAAAAATGATTATATTCAATCAAAGGTGATTATGATAGAAATCTCGTGAATTCATAGGATAATGATTAATTAAAAAATGTTCAAGCTAAATTCCACCTTTAATCACCATTGATACTGGAGATAATCATAAGTATTGAATAATCAAAATGAATTTTAATTGGATTCAACGAAATCTCATCATTAACGAATAATGTAAAGTAATATATATCTATATATATAAGATAATCCCATTTTTAAATGAAAAAAAAAAGAAAAAAATTTATCTGTTATTAATTAAACATAAACATAAAATCCTAATTAAACTATCTAATTAGTGAATAAAATGCGCCTTTTATTTCGCTTTAAATCCCTTGAAATAATTTCACCGAAGAACAACATTCGTAAACCTAATTTCATAATTCTAATGAAATAACACTCCATATCCATTAACACTTTATCACAGTTTGGAATCAACGAGGCTGTGGTTAACGAATTGCTTACAGTATTAACAGCAAACCATGCACAGTGGTTTAAAGGGGGGGAGGGAGAGAAGGGGGGGGGGGGTTGGTAGGAAAAAAAAGTGCAATGATAATAAAAATAAATAAAATGGAAAAAAAAGAGGTAGAAGAAAAAAAAAAAATTTAACGTAATTCCGGTGTATTTTCACACAGATATCACAGGTATATATAGTGCAACATGACGCTATGCTTTTGCGGTTTATACGTTAAATTGGATGGTGGGCATTCTCTCTCGTAAAATCACAGCTGTCGCCAGCAACGTGCTGCATTAGAGAATACAGGAGAATTTCGAGGGAAAATCGTTTACAATAACAATTCGATGGCACAGTGCTGATATAACTATTTGTGGATACAATTGTTGATCTGTGCTTGAATTATATCGGATAAATATTATAATATTTGGAGTGAATCCAAGAGGATTTGAGGGAATTTTTCGTAGAAAAAAAATGAATTTTTATTAAGGTAGTATTGCAGGGAATTTGAGTGGAGTTTGAACTTTTATTTTTTTGTTGCCACATCAAAGATGATATTTTTTTACATTTTTCTGAATTTTTTCATAATTTTTGACCGTGCAGTTTATGAGATATGAATTATCAAATGTATGTAAATAAGAACAAGTAGAGAAAGATAGAAGAAAACTATTTTTACTAACGTTTTATTGAACAATGTGCATATTCACCAGTATTTTAATGTTATTTTCAATTTTAACTTCAATTTTTAATGATGAATTTTGTATTATTATGATTTCTAGAATCTGAGAAAGCCTCAATAAAGCAGGCGAAACGTCGTTCATTTGACAATTAATTAGTATTGTTAAATTAATTTTTTTTCCAACGTCCCATGATCCCTACATAATAATTCACAAACATGGAAATGAAAAACACAATTGAATTATCAAAGTTACTGAAAATAGCGGTGGTGGGGATGAAACGCCCTAAATCGGACGGAAATAACGAAATTGCTAAAAAACCACAGGGTTGATCCATTATTTAAAAACAATTGGCGAAGAGAACAGCATTTTAACTAAATAATAGAAGAAAAAAATATTCAATTCACCGTATAGTTATTGAGAAATTTTAATTAGAAGGTAGTCATAACTATTTGCCTCTCTCTCTATCTCATGCATGTGATAGGAGATTGATGCAAAAAAAAATTCGAGAGAAAAAAAATATATTCACAAGCTGAAGATATGACTTTTGAATAGTTTAATGACTTTCTTTCGGGCAAATTGAAGCGCATTTTCCCCGAATTAACAGCAATTAATTGGAAACCAACCGAAAAACCCTCATTTTTCCTGTTTTATCGACCAAACGCTGGTATACTACCTTAAAAACCAGTAATAAAAAAAAATAGAGTCATCAACAGAGAAAAATACCACTATTTTCAATTTTTTTAAATTAATTGTTACTGCCACTGTTGTTTTCTCGTTAAGATATTTATAGTAACAATATTTATGAGAATGACACTTTTATTTGAATTGCTATATCTCTATTCGCGTTTTCCAATACTTTTCCAATATTAAACATGACCGTGGAATGAAACAGTGTTGGTTGGAACTTCTGCATGTGTAAACTTCATAGAGCACTAGTTTCCAGATGACGTGTATTTCACAAACTATTCTGCATTTTCTTTAGAGAGAGAGGAATGAAAAAAAATATATGCGGGACTTTATAGTAGGAGCTTTTCACTGT
Source organism: Aleiodes leptofemur (assembly GCA_963942555.1). NCBI lineage: Eukaryota > Metazoa > Arthropoda > Insecta > Hymenoptera > Braconidae > Aleiodes > Aleiodes leptofemur. The sequence continues at coordinate 16,092,582 of OZ012614.1, read as the reverse complement.
AATCACTTCTTTAGCATGTATCTGATACTAATAATTTTAATTAATTTAATCGCTCGAGAATTATCATAAAATATTGAGAAATATTCCTTATTATCATTGGTAAATGTCATTTAATTTTTTTTTGCTGGAGGGAGGGGGGGGGGGGGGGGTTAATTACTAGCTTATTATTAAAAAAGGCAAATTATTAAAAAATAAATAAAAAAATTGATAAATGATATTTTCTTATACTTAATACATTGGATTAATATTTTTAAATATTAATGAATTTCATATAAATTTTGCCTTCAAACCTTCATTTTGACTCAATTCGTGAAAATAATATTTTTTATGCCAGAATATTCATTTAATTCTTCTTTTTCCCTCGGTTATGGCAGAACTATTCTTTTTCACTGCTGCTAGGGAAAAAAAGGGGTTCTCGTGATTCTTCAGGTTTGAAAAAAAAAGAAGGAATCTGTGTCAGTGTCTATTACGTTTCAGTGTAATTACTCTTTTGACATTCGACGAGCTAAAAATTTTCTAATTACTTGGATAATGATTTTTTTCTCTTTTTAATTTGCACTGTATGAAACATTTGAAAAGAGATGGAAAGAAAATTAATTCTTTTTTAATTGATAATTCGTTTAATTATTTTCATATTTCACTCAAATAGTGGAATTGAGCAGATTTTCAAGAAAATACGTAGAAAAAAAATTTTTTCAGGAGTTTAATTTGAAAAAAAAATCGAAAAAAAAATAAAAATCCAAAATATTTTCAAAAAAAAATTGAAAAAAAAAGAAAAATTCAAAATATTAAAAAAAAAAAACATTGAAAAAAAGAGGGAAATTCAAAATATTTTCAAAAAAATTGTCATAATTCTGGAAAATCTCAAATAATAATAAATAACAATTTTTTTATTATTTTTTATGGGATTTCTTAAATAATTTGAGAAATAAAGTGTAATAAGTAAAAATACCTCGAAAATAATTCCTTTGCAATAAAGTTTCTTAAAAAAAATTAAAAAATTCCCCTGAATTTCTTCCATTTTGAATATATAATTCACGTCTCATTATAAATTTTCGTCTCCACGAGTTTTGCCCCTTTGAAAATTCGAGTTACCCAAGAACATAATACTAAAACTATTTTACCTTTGTAACTATACTCCTTCAGAAATCTTTAGCAGTTACTCAACCATACCACTTAAATAGTTGGTTAATTAATAATGTAATATTCAAGTTCACCATACACTTGTTTCATTGGAATTTTCATCTCCTTTCTTGAAAATTTTATCGTTGAACATTGCTCAGACAAAGAACCGCAGTACTCTATCGTGAAATTCGGAGTTTTTTTGAAGGCTCTAAAGGTTCCCTCCCACTCTATTTTCCTTCTTTTTCCTCTTTATTTCATTTTTTTTTACTACACTCTCTCAAGTTTTCTTTATTTTATTTTACTTGTGTATACCACTACTCCAATAAAGACAAAGACAGAGTAGCAAACCTCTGCACTTTGTCTTCGCTCAAGTTTGATTCCAAAGTTTCGAAGCGAATCTTTACATTTGAAGGAAATTGCAGGGTTTGAACCATCTTCTTAACAAAGTCCTCTTTTTTTATCCATTTGGGGAAGAGGTTCAATTAAGATAGAATTAAAAAGAAGGGAACACTTTAAATTACCTAGTCTCGTTAATTTCTCATCGAAAAATGGGCAATTACCGTGCTATGAACCTTGTGAATCCAGTTATCGGACATACCCCCAATTTCCGGACATATTGACTTAAATATTAATAATAATTAATATTTTTTTTATTTAAGTAAAAAAAATAGTTTTTTTCAATTCTTGCAAAAGTGTCAAAATATTATTATTATTATTATTATTATTATTATTATTATTATTATTATTAGATTCATTTCTATGTATAGCCTCTCGGTTCTTTACATTGAACCCCCCCCCCTCTTTTTTTTACAAAATATGCAAATTAATTAAAGAGTTGCCAAATTTTTCATATTTTTTTATGATAAAAGTGTAAAAATTAGAATTAACTGAATTTTTTACTTTTTTTATTATTTTAATAATTTAATTCAATTATCACTGTCCGGATACTAGTGCAATTCCCTTAACTGTCCGATAACTGGTGTTTTTATTATAATTTAATTAATCAAAATTTGATAAATTTATCATTATTATGATTTTTTTATTAAAAAAAGTGCAATAATAAAAGAGATTAAGATTACGCACGTAATTGATGAAAAATAAATTAATAAATTAATTGATTAATTAATTAATCTACTTACCAAACGAAGTGTTGCATAAAATAACAAACAAAATAAATAAATTCACACTAAAATCATTCGATTTACGAAACATTTTCGCGCTTAATTCAATTTTTTTTATATCACTTTATTTTTTGCTGTGGGGCGCAGTTTCCTGTCGGGCAGGTATAAATTAATAAATAATTAAATAAATATATCACTTATTTTTTAAATTTTAGTAACAGAGCGAATACGCGTTTGCTGCGGCCACTCGCGTGGCTCTGAGCGTTACTGTGTTTCTCAGTTTAGAATCAGAGAAAATTTCTGTGCAGCATCACCAACAGGCGCCTGCTCCGTTGGTCCATTCTCCTTTGCTCCTGCCCCTAGATCACTTGATATGCCACTTTAATTCACAACTTGCTACTGTGTTTGATGTTTAATTGGAAACATTAAAAAAAAAAGGAGGAGGAAGAGAGATCAAAAACGCTTTAATTGAAAAAAAAAATATTATTACATTTTATGTGAATTTTTCTCTTTAATCGTTAGTAACGAGGGTTTTTTTACCTTTCATATCGAATCTAATAAATTTGAATTTACTGGAAATTTAATAAATTTGAATTTTCTGAAAATTCAATAAATTTGAATTTACTGGGAATTTGATTTTGTTGATTTTAATTTAATTGAATTTTTTTTTTGTTGGAAAAATTTGAAATTTAATTCAGAATTTTAATATTCTGAAGTCATGTCTATTAATTTGATATTATAAATTGATATTTCACTCATATTAATTATTTTTAGCTTCCATCGAAAATTCTGAAATTTAAAAAATCTGTTAAAAATTTCCGTCTAAATTTTCCCTGCAAAATCCCGGAAATTTCGAAACGAGTCACATTTCTATTAAAATTTCAGATAATTACGTCATTGGAAAATGAAGACATCATTGATTTTTCAAATAATTTCACGCCTGAATATCAATGAAATTGGTAAATTCCAGTTTAATTGTTTCTTGAAAATTTAGTGAAAATAAGGAAAAATTCAAAAAAAAATTGAAAATTCAAGTCATTTTAATTCTGAATATTCATGTTCAGTTGAAAATTCAAGTAATTTGTAGAATTTTCGTCTCAATTCTACTTGAGACTCATAGATTCCTTTGAATTTCCTCCGAAATAATTCCTCTGAATTCCCAAATGATTTCCAAATAAATAAGCATAATTTCAATTTTTTTTAAATTTTTTTCTGCTATCTATACATAAAAAAAGTTTCAATTAATAACAAATTAATGACTTTTCCCCAAATTATAAAAATACTTTCCTAAACTTCCCTAAACTATTCCCAAACATTTAGGATTAGTTAGAATTGAAAATAATTTTTCTATCTGCTAAGTATATGGAGGTCTGAATTTTTCGTGCAGAATCCCGAAAATTTCGAAACGAGTCACATTTCCACTGAGATTTCAGATAATTACGTCATTGAAAAATGAAGATATCATCGATTTTTCAAATAATTTCACGCCTGAATATCAATGAAATTTGTAAATTTCAGTTTAATTGTTTCTTGAAAATTTAGTAAAAATAGGAAAAAATTCAAAAAAAAAATTGAAAATTCAAGTCATTTTGATTCTGAATATTCATGTTCATTTAAAAATTCAAGTAATTTGTAGAATTTTCGTCTCAATTCTACTTGAGACTCATAGATTCCTTTGAATTTCCTCTGAAACTCACAGATTTCATAAACATCTTCCCATTAAAAAAAATTCAATATCACGTTTATGAAAATTCCCATCAAATTGTCTATGAAATTTACATTTTTTTTTAACAGTGTAAGAATTTCATGAAAAATTTTGCTATTAAAAATGCGTTTTGCATTAAAAATTAATGGAAAATAATAAATTTATCATTTTTACACAATGTTTGACCTGTCACGGTCATAATATACGATTAAACAAATCAAACACCCACATGCTTTAATCATTCGGAAAAATTAATGCGTTCATTTGAATATTATTTTCCCCAACCGAGTATTTATCACGATTAAAAAAAAAAAAGAAAAAAAAACAAGAGTTTAATAAAAAAAAATTAATTTTCTGTTTGTTCGACTACTCGCGTCATTAGTTCCAGAAAAAAACGGATTTCCGTATTTACCCTATCAATATTTCCCAAGCGAATCTATTATTTCCTTTTAATAAAAAATTTAAATGCTCTTTCATTCAATTAATCAATCGCAGAACCGCTGAATAATATAAAATGACGAGATTGAATTTAAAAAAAAATATTTCTATAAATAATAATGCAATGATAACCCCATCGATGTTTCTGGTGAGAGAGTGACGATATCATTAATGCTTTTTTTTTCAACTTTATCCAATCTATTCAAATACAAAGTTATATGCAGAATTAAATTAGTTGTCGAAGAGCGCTCGATCTATCTAAACCATTTACTACCTCTCCAGTTTTTTTTTAATAATTTTTTTTGCATTTCATAAATTTTTAATTGTATAATAGACGAAGACATGTATCCAATACCGAATGCAAGAAAAAAAGAGGAAGAGGAAGTTTTGGATGGTTCACCACCTGACAAGGTCAGTAATTTTATTTTTTTTAATTAATTTTAATCTGGAATTTTATTAAAAAAAAAAAAGAGAAAAAAAAATTAATTAAATTTTAAAAAATTCATATTTAATAAAACATTGCTTTTTAAATTTTTTTTTAATGTTTAATACATTGAATGTATATCTATATCGTCGTTCTAGAGCAAAAGGGAGCAAATTTTTTATTTTATTAATTTTAATCTAGAATTTTATTTTAAAAAAAAATTAAATTAAATTTTAAAAAATTTATATTCAATAAAACATTATTTTCACGTTTTTCATCTTTTTACGTCCCTTTTACTCTAGGTCTATAATATATGATGAATTTCATGTGAATTTCGTTACCAAATTTTTTTTTTTTTAACTCAAATCGCGAACATAGTTTTTTTTCATTAATTCTGATAATAATGGAAATATTAGAGAAAAAAAAATTGATGAAAATCGTAATTTTTATTACATGTAGCAATACGTTCAATTGAATTCTGTGATAATGGAAATCGTAATACGTGGATATTCGAACGGATAATAATCCCTTACTCGAAATATCAAATTGCATTTTGTGAGCATCAGAGAGAATGATGCCACAGATCATTTGAAGTTCAGAATTCTTCATTCAGTTTATTCTGATGATTTTGAAATCATGATACTGATGATTGGCGCGAATTTTACAGTTGCGGTTTAATGATGAAATGAGTCAGCACATAGTGAAACTTCATTAACAGCTGATAATACGACGTTGTTGATGATATTATTCCATGTAAATTGATCGGTTTTATGTGATTTTCATAAAATACAATGTATTCTGTAATAAATCAATCATCAGTTATATATCGTCACCTTAGAAACAAAAGGGCATAAGTAGTGGCGCTTATAAATGGCACTTACGCCGCTTTGTTTCTGAAATTTTGGAATTCTAAAAATATACCGAAAAATTTCAAAAATACCAAAAATCTAAAAAACTGATTTTTTTTCTTCTTTAAAGTTCATTTTATTCATTTTAATGCTATGCTTATATATAGAATTTATGCACTTATGCCTCTTTGTTTCTGGAAAGAATTTTTTGTGAAGAATTTGGGAATCCTAGAAATATTCAAAATCTGAAAAAATCAAAAATCGAAAAAACTGTTTTTTTTTTCTTTTTTCGTTGAAGTTTTTGTGAAGATTTTCTGTGAAGTTTCGTTTTTTTACAATTAATTTCATTAATTTTAGTGATATACTTATATATAGCACTTATGCCTCTTTGTTTTTTAAATCTCTGGAATCCTAGAAATATTCAGAAAAATTATGAAAAATTCTAAAATCGAAAAAATTGATTTTTTTTTTCGTTGAAGTTTTTGTGAAGATTTTCTGTGAAGTTTCGTTTTTTTTACAATCAATTTTATCAATTTTAGTGATATACCTATATATATATCACTTAAGCCACTTTCTTTCTGGATTCCAAAAAATCTAAAAGTATTGAGGAAAATTTCGAAAATTCAAAAATCGAAAAAAACAGATTTTCTCTTTTTTCGTTGAAGTTTTTGTGAAGATTTTCCCTGAAGTTTCGTTTTTTACAATTAATCCCATTAATTCTAGTGATATACTTATATATATCACTCAAGCCACTTTATTTCCGAATTCCAGAAAATCCAAAAG